>JAMAJF010000030.1:140890-161196 GCA_023629195.1 Kazachstania sp. Y4206 | reverse complement strand
AACGGCTATCACATCACGCTTTCACCGTGGAGACCGGGGTTCGACTCCCCGCATCGGAGCTTCTTTTTTGCAACCTTTTGGTAGCCTGTGCAATAATCTGATAGCCCTTAGGTTATGTGTTTCTGATAATAGTTAATTATGTTGAAAACACAATAATACTTCACTTAGATAGATATAAAACATAGGATCTTTCTATCTCTCTAGATGTAATATTCCTATATATCTATATATCTATATCCCTAATCTAAGATAACCTAATAGTATACACTTATATAGAATATATTTAAACCTGTATAATCCTTGGTTCCTTATTCCTTACTTGCTTCGTTACTTTGTTGTTCTTGGTTGTTCTTGTAACATATGAAATCTGGATATAAACGATCTCGTGGACTCCTTGATCGACGACGACGCCCTTGCTTTCCTTGTCTATCTTGTTTATATAACTATGCTTATCTGTATATCTATGTATATTATTTTACTCTTTATGTAGAGTATAGTTTATATTTCATATATAGACAACCAACTAAGCTATATTTATCTATTTTTGCGACTAGAAGAGTATATCTCTTGTAATCGGGTTTTCATCTATCACAGTTCCCTTGTACTTTTGTTGGTTACTTCTGCTTTTATGTATGTTTGTAATATTTTGCAAAAAGCAAAGTTTAGAAAAATATCGTCAACCCTCATTTTTCCAGACAAAACCCTAAACAGTACCATCAGAGTTATTATAAATTTAAAAAAGAACTCCTCATAGGGGGCTCGAACCCCTGACATTTCGGTGACCCTTGCTTAAACAAATGTTTAAAAGCCGAACGCTCTACCAACTGAGCTAACAAGGATGAGTCCTTCAGGGGACGTCGTACTATTAAATTATCAGATACTTTATTTTAGGGAAGCGCAAATAATATTAACAATTATTCAAATAATCGAGACAGTAATCAACTATAGGCGATAATATAATTACTAAAACGGTATTATATATTGAGCAGCTTATATCAAGCTAATATATACATATATATTTGAAGTTACTTCTTGTTACTTGCTTCTTGTTCTATTTATGTATATATATAATATATAAATTATCTATAAGAAAAAAGTTATGGAAGATGATTCTTTATCTTCAGAAAACGTTGTTCTTTTATATTTTTCTGTAATCCTCTTTCATATTGTTGGAATTTAGAGCACTCAGCGTCCATGGTAATGGCAGGCATCATTAAGTTATAGATGCTTGTTTTATTTTATACTAAATACCTGTATATACTTATTATAAAGTGTATACAGTATACATTCTTTTTGTTGGAAAATAAGAGTTTATTACTGTCATTTTCATAAGAATTATCTTTAATTAGTTTTTCTGTATATTATGTGGTGCATGGATGTACCTTAATATCAGGAAGACATTTTATTTGTCACCAAATATGTTTGTTAGAGATTTGAAGAAAAATGAAAAAACTTAAAAGAAGAATCAAAGTAAATAAAAGAATTTATACTGTATACACTTTATAATAAGTATATACATGTATTTAGTATAAAATACAACAAGCATCTATAACTTAATGATGTCTGCCATTACCATGGAAGCTAAGGGCTCTAAATTCCAACACTTTTATTTACATCAAGCTTTCTTTTAAAGTTTTTCATATCTTTTCATATCTCTAACAAACATATTTGGTGAAAAATAAAATGTCTTCCTGATATTATGGTACATCCGTGCACCACATAATATACAGAAAAACTAATTAAAGATAATTCTTATGAAAATGACAGTAATAAACTCTCATTTTCCAACACATATAAATGAATTAAATAAAAATAGAAGAACAACGACAAACAAAAATATGTAAACTCGATATATCTGTTTAATATATAAAAGATTGTCTACTAATTGCTTGACCGTTGGTAATAATTACTATCTTTAATTATTGCAATATCCGTTTGTTATTATTCGCATTTTCCAACTTACTGTTAAACTACATACCACTTATCTTACCACAGAAGTAGAGGGGATAATTACTTTATATAAATTATAAAATAAAATAGAGCAGTAACATATGAAAATTAGAAAAATGTTTTATCTATTCTGATTATAGCTATAAAGTTTCATTACTTAATTTTTTGTTCTATTTTTTTTAAATATATAACAAAAAAATTATAAGTAGAACATGTTTCTTGTGAACCCCCTAATTAGTACATATATTTTAATATTTTGTCTACTCATATATGTCTGTTGAGAATTAGAGTCTGTAGTGGTTAGATACATAGTAGACATTCTCAATATTATATTAAATAGATTTAGTATACAAAATTATAATAAACTTCTTCGGTTTTTTTATTTATGTATATAATATATAATGATAAAATATAGAAGATAAGCAAAAGAAGAAACATGATATGAAAAAAATTTTGGCTTTATATATTTTCATATCTGGTCTATTTCGTCTACACACAACACCAAATTAATGGTAAGGTTTATTTACATCTACTGATAAGCAAACAATACATTCTCCACATTTTATCGTCAATTAATGTTTATTAAAATCCAATTGATCTATTATTTATTCTAGAAAGTTCAATTTCAGCAAGAAAAACAAAATATAGTTATATAGAGCAATTAAAGAAAAATTATAAGAGTTAGTTTTTATTTTGTCTTATTCTACTCTGTCTTTTTTATTTCAATATTTTGTGTTCTTTATTTTCTATTTTTTCAAAAATCTTTTTTTTACATTTTTTAGAAATGAGCAAAGCTCAACCCAAAAAAAAGATTACACTTACAACATAGACAATTACAATATAAGGAATCCAACTGAAACCGAATAAATGTACAAATTTACAGGCAATATACAATATATAGATAATATGGAGATATTACCCAGCATCAATGAAAATTTTGTGGAAAAGTGTTTCACAAAAGTAACCTTCGAAAAAGTATAAATAATCAAAATATAGAAATTAAGAATAATTTCTTTTACCCATCACTTTATATACACAGTACATAGTCTTGTATATAATTCTTGTGTCATTTAATTCAATGTGCGATAAAATATACGGTTTATAGTGTTCCATTATAGCATATAGATTATTGCTCCACGCCTTATAAATCTTAACAGACGAATTATTAATACAACTATGTACTCAATGGTTAATATAAACTGGTAAATCTGATCAGAAGTTTTCCAAGAGATAATTATTTTTTTTAAATAAATTCTAGTACCAATATTAAGGAATAACTCTTAACCTTATACAAAATCACCAGCATTAATAAAATTAAGTTAATAATACTATATCAAGCGCTATGCAATTTTATATACTAGTTACATAAAAATATTTGTACTTATCCTACTTAATTCAATTTATCTATTCACCTAATAACAATTTTCATATAATAATATTGTTTAAAGATTACTAAAAAATGACTTTTTCAAGTAGGTGTTTTTTTCTCACAATGAATAATGATGCTACACAAATTCCTACAAAGTATTCACAATCCATAACAGGAACAACTACATATAAAAAATTATTATTGATATTTCTTTAGAAGCTTTAACTATTAGAAATATCAAACAACTATATAAAAAATTTTTTAATGTTATTTAAAAAAAAACAACAACCATTATCAAACACAATACTGTTGAAAGTGATAGAAAAAATAGTATTTAAAGGATATATAAAAAGTAAATTATTCAACCCCAAGAGTGAAATCATAGGTTAAGACAAGAAAATAATAAAACTCACTTTTATAATTTCTCTCTAGTTATTCTATATAACTATGTTTCATTCTTCTACACTCCCATCTGTTACTTCACGTACAAAATACTGAAAAACTGGAATTATAATATACACACAAATAACATTAATATTCAATTATGTCCACTAATTTAAATAACAACTTAAATCTACTTTCTTATAAACACTGTTTTCACTAAAAGAATATCTCCTGTACTTTTGTGCAGGTCCCTTCTCTTAGCATCATTATTTATTTAATGTACACCATATTAAAAATTTAGAATTGAAGTTAATATTCATTTATGACGTTACCAAAAAAACTTGCTTAAAAAGCAAGTTAACATGCTTTATGGGGCCTACATAATAAAAAAAGCACTCTTATATTTTTGTTATGTTTTCCATTTACCCATCCACCTATAATATATTCATAATTTATCATGAAAGACATTGGATAAATCGAAGAAGTGTATTCTTGGAGACCGATACCTACCATTAAATACCATTAATCCATGTCCTTGGTTTAGTCTCCTTGCAATATATTGCAAAGACAGTTTTTTGGTAGCGGATTCTCAACACGGAAAATTTCCCATTATTATCCCGTACACCCTGTTCCAAATGCTACTGTTAAAGGAACATCGAGAAACGAAAAAAAAAATAAACAAACAAACAGAACGAAAGAAATAAACGAGTATTATATAACAATAAATGAAATGGAAAAGAGAAGTTCTTCATTACTTCTACCACCTCTGTTTCAACACCTCAATCAAACCTTATTGCAATTTGAATTATAAAAAACACATATCAATTAATATATTACTTTGATAGAGAACAAGCCACATATCTTGATAATAACCTCTCAACTCATTGAAGAACATTCTGGCTGTCAAGGATTTTTTATTAGAGCTGTCCCAAAACACTTTATCGGTTATCTTTTTAATTTTTTTACTTAATTTCCTATCACTGTTTATCCTTCCATATATAATTTCCCCTTCCCCTCTAAGAATCCTGTCAAAACATGTCTACATCAACTGGAATAAATCAATCGTTACATTCACTGACACCAAGATATGCTCGAAATCGAAGATCTTCTTCTGTTGGGAAGATCGACTTAGGTGATAATGTTCAATCAATAACAAGCCAACTTGGTTCAAAAGGCACAAATAAAAGCTCCTACAATTCGTTACAATCATGTTTACAACATCCCTTAAAATATATTGGTGAATTGGTATCTCGCCATGTGTGGATACCACCTTTATTCATCATTAGTGTTGTGTATGCCTTCTATTTTAGTTCTGATAACCAAACAAAGACAAATCCATTACATATGTTTGTGACCATCTCTTATCAAATAAATGATACTGATATGTATGGTAAAGGTATCAAAGATCTTTGTTTTGTATTCTTTTATATGATTTTTTTTACTTTCTTAAGAGATTTTATAATGGATATTTTCATTCGTCCCTTTGCATTAAAAGTTGCCAAAAATAAACAAAAACAAGATAGAATTATGGAGCAAGTATACTATGTATTTTATTACGGTATCTCTGGTCCATTTGGTCTATATATCATGCACGGTACTGATCTGTGGCTTTTCAAAACTAGAACCATGTACGAGACTTATCCAGATTTTAATAATCCCTATCTATTCAAAATATTTTATTTAGGTCAAGCTGCATTTTGGACTCAACAAGCCTGTGTTCTTGCTTTACAATTAGAGAAACCAAGAAAAGATTATTATGAATTGATTTTCCATCATATTGTGACTTTATTACTAATTTGGTTATCCTATGTGTTCCATTTCACCAAGATGGGTCTAGCTATCTATATCACCATGGATGTCTCTGATTGTCTATTAGCTTTATCAAAGACTTTAAATTATTTAGATTCCCCATTCACTCCTACCATCTTTATCATTTTCATTATTAGTTGGATCTATTTGCGTCATGTGGTCAATATTCGTATTCTATGGTCTGTGTTGACCGAGTTTAGAACTGTGGGTAACTATAGATTAAATTTTGCCACTCAACAATACAAATGTTGGATTTCTTTAATCTTTGTGTTTGTATTAATCCTTGCTCTGCAGTTAGTCAATTTGTACTGGTTGTTTTTGATTTTCCGTATTCTTTATAGATATATCTCTAGTGGTGTTCAAGCTGATGAAAGAAGTGAAAATGAGGATGAAGAAGAATTCAAAGAAAAGAAAAATTGATAAATAAAAGAGGAAAAAACAAAAATAAAATAAATCGAATTATCTGGGACTCCGTGACTTTTTAACAGAGAGACACTTCAATTTTATAACATGACTGGAAAAATTATAACTATTTCTTTTACTTATATCCCTTCTTTTTCTCTCATTCCAACCTTTCTCCTCATACAACAACCACTTTGAAATCTTTAGTTTGAAATAATAAATATGATGAAGTGTACCAAGATTTTTTTTTAGGGAAACCCAATCTATTTATTTACAAGAATATAGATATCAATATATCTCCATATATCTCCATATATACATCATATGCACTATTGTTATTATCAGTAATAATATAATTTGTTCTTTTTTCAAATATATCATATCATATTGTAGCATCACCACTATTATTTCCTTTCATCATATTTTTTTTCAATCTTTTATTCAATCCTCTTTCACCAGCCCTTGAAAGTATACCTAATAGTAGATTAACAGATCTATTAGAATCATCATTACCAGGAATTGGATAAGTGACCATTGATGGTTCCGAGTCAGTGTCAATTATACCAATAGTAGGAACCCTCGTCTTCATTGCTTCGTACAAAGCATTTCTATTTTCAGTAGGATTCAAAACAATCAACAAATCTGGCTTAACAATACATGACATTTCATCGTTAGTCAAAGTTCTGCCAGTAGGAACATCGAATTGATCGATTTCTTGTTTATCCCATATACGTGACAATTCAGTTGGATTAGTGAGAGTTCCCGGAATCCATCTGGTAGAAACAAAATAACCATTCATTCTTCTTGCAGCTGTTTGTAATGGGACTTTCCACTGAGGTCTTGTGCCCAACAGTAAGATGATACCGCCATTTTCTGCTACCCCCTCTACAATAGAACATGCCCTTTTCAAATATTGTAAAGTTTGATTCAAGTCGATTATATGTAAGCCTTTATATTCACCATAGATGAAACTTTGTGTAGAGGATCTATACAGAGAAGTTGATTGACCCAGATGGACGTTAGCAGCCATCAATTTTTGTATAGTGATCTCCTCTACAGAAGGTGGACATGTTATATCCATGTGAGGTTGGTAGGTGTCTTTAACTTGGGCACCCAAAGAAGCTGATACCCTTGCATGGTTCAATTGTCTTAAATATAATTCTTGTAAAGAATACGGTTCGTTTGATTTAGAAACTGATTTTAAATAGGGGAAAGGAGTGGTAGTAGATGCAGTCGTAGAAGAAGTGGTAAAAGGACCTGCTAGAGGCCTGTTGGTGTTGTTATTATTAGCAAGGGCTTGCTGTTGTTGCTCCTTTAAATGTTTAAATTCCTCCAGAAACTTTGTCAATTCTTCGTCTAATTGTAATTCCTTATCATTCAATGGTTGATTAAGTAAATTTCTAATATTTTGTTCTTCATCAGTATTAACGTATCTCAATGATTTAAGTCTATTAACAATACTCTCATTTATCAAAGTATTCTCGCTGTTTATTGATGAAACATGATT
The DNA here is from genome assembly GCA_023629195.1 of Kazachstania sp. Y4206. Lineage (NCBI taxonomy): Eukaryota > Fungi > Ascomycota > Saccharomycetes > Saccharomycetales > Saccharomycetaceae > Kazachstania > Kazachstania sp. Y4206. The sequence continues at coordinate 153,775 of JAMAJF010000030.1, read as the reverse complement.
GAATCTTTTAGATAAGATAGAAGAATATAATTTATTAAACGGTCTTGCTGATACTAATTTCAACATATTTTCTATTCTATATATCTATAGCACACACACACACACATACATAAATACAAGTAAATATATATATATATATATATATATATATGTAGATACGTATAAATTTGCGATAAAAAAATCAAATAATAAAAAAGATCAGAGAAAACTTAGAAGTAAACAGCTGTTAACGTCTTGTATCCCATAATATTAGTACCCCCCCAATGCATATGCAAACATGAAGCACATGCAAATACACGTACATGCCAAGTAGAGCTTGTTCTCTCAATTTTGAACCACGCCTCTATGATCCCTACCCATCAATATATTATATCTCGAAGTCTTGTAAACAATTATTGTATGTTTTTGGATTTCTGGATTTTTGAGAAAAAAAATACAAAAAAACAAAAAGGGGAAACATCATCACAGACGAACACAAACCCATACACCAACATTTACAATGTCTGGGTTTTTCTGTGCCACAGAAGTTTTTCTTTTTTTTTTTTTATATATTTGGAATTTTGTTAGGCAATTTTCTGTTTCTGTGTGGAGTGGCCCCAGTAGAATAAATAAGCACACACACACACACACACACACACAAACACATGCACGCATCTATGTATCTATGTATATGTGTGTTTGAGCAGGTTGTTCAAGTGATGTATCAAATGAGAAATTCATATTTTTAGTAAAGTTTTTTTGTGTATAAGGAACAAGTGAACTTTCATACATGAATATATATAGGTAGATACTATCATATGGGAAGATATAAAATTAACGCTTTGAATGTGCTTTTGTTATACTGGCAATAGCAACATAACTATACAATCAGTTATAATTGATTTAATAAAACAGAAAGATTCCAGAGACGATGAAAGGACTTATAACAACAATAAAACCAGCGGCAGTAACACCAGCGACAGTAATAGCAGCACCACTAATCATGCACCGAGTCTAATTATTGTTCTTGGTGGCAAATCACGTCAATTTATTGAAACTGAACTAAAAACACTGTTAACAAAACGGGCTGAATCTTCTTCTGACGATGACCATCTGTTGACTATTAATGATATACAACGTTTAGATAAGGATATTAAAATCTTGTTTTTAAATAAATTACAATACCTTTTCATGTATTTGACTTACCTTGAAGTCGATAGCGATCTAAATTCAAATAAGTTCCAATACAACAATATAATAATTTTTGGACTAGATGAACAAATGTCGAAAGTCCAAAACACTAGTGGTCAGATTGAAATGATTAAACTATACCAATTAATATTAAACAGTTTTTATTCATTGAAATATAAATTTGATACTATAAATCAATTGTTGATAGTATCATATAATAACAATACGAAGGAAGAAAACGGTAGCAACGTTAATGATGATGACTACATAAGCTTTAAAAACATTGAATTACAAATCAATAATTATTGCAAATATATTAATGGACAATAAGACATAATCAAAAGAAAATAAATAGGAAAGAAAAAAAAAAAATAAATAAAAATGATACATTTATTCTATTGAATCTTTATTATTATTATTATTATTATTATTATTATTATTTTAGTGTACAATAATATATAACACATATATATTTACCTAACTGGAAAGATTAAGATTAATATCAACCTCTTTTACCTCAGCATTTGCGATATCGTAATACCACTGAATTTTAATTTTAAATTTAGATTCGGCCACACCGAATTGCTTCAGTATCAAACTTTGTCTAACATCCAATTTCTGGCCCTTTGAGCAAACTTTATATGGTTGATCAAGGAAAATCTTACCCTTCACGATCTTAGTCGGGATCTCGAACTTGTTTCTTAAAGTAGGTTCCAAAGAATGAACCATGGGGACATCATCTTCGATTGGGATCTGTCCGCCTCGAGAATACACGATTCCCTGGGGTATAACGAAGTCTATAGGAGATAAACTACCAGCCCTGGAATAGTCATTTTTTTCATATGCAGTAAAATAGTCCTTAACGGTAGCGACATCCTCATTGGTGAAAAGCAGACCCACCACACCGTTGATATGGCTTGATAACTTGTATAAGTTTTCCTTGTATTCATTTTCGCGAGTGTCACCGAGAGCTTTTATTAACACTTTACGCTTCCCCATAATCAAACGGGATCCTACCCATTGGGACCTGATCTCTTGTAAGACTGGAGTCCTTATGTCATCCAGCTGTAATACCCAGATGTACTGGAAGGTGTCCAAGGCCTCTCTTACTGAATCGAATATTTTTTCCTTAGATTCACGGGTCTTAGCTTCAGTTTTAGATAGTGTGACTAATTTAGAACGTTTGGATCTTGGCATGGTACGAGTATAATATGTGTATTATAAAATGCGTATATGTGTAGTGATTTAAACTCTTTTACCTCTAGAACGGGAACAAACGAAGAGAGAGCTAAAGGGACCAAAGCGATGGGGAAGGAGCTAGATAGAGAGACAGACAGAGACAGAGAGATAAATGCCTAAGAAAGAAAGTCAATTGTGTGTATAAGGCAAATTGAATAAAAGTTAAACCACCAGATATACTTAGGCGGATCTGGAATAGCACCAACAATAAAATCAATTGACGGGTCAGACTGGACTACACTTAATCAATCAAATCCACATCACTTCAACTTCACTTCACCTTAACGTCACCTCATTGCATCGAGTTGAACAAAACTTTCAGGAAATTTCTACAGAAAAATTTTTCCACTCAGAAAAAGAAACGACACAAGAAAAATAGTAGACACCCACACACCCGAATATTCTACATCACTTTCCACGAACCGAAGGAAAACGGGAAAAAATGAAAAACAAAAACAAAAACAAAAATGTTGTGGGGTTTTGTCAGCGAACTTGAAACAAGTTAAAAGGTAAACAATGTAACGTCTTCCATGTCATAAAGTGGTGATAACAACAGATGCACCTGTATTATGTCTATACCACTGCTGAACAAGACATGAATATGCAATAGATTGGTATATTAGTATGCTTTGAGTTGACATTGGACATAGAATACTACAATTACCTTCTTTTTTCTTTTTTTTTGTTTTTTTCCTTAATATAGAAAACACTGACATACAAAAAAGTGTACATTTATTACTGAAATAACTATGACAGATAATAAGACTGGTAGTGATAATCCTAATAGTGAAAATAAAAATAATAATACTGATACCCCTAATAGTAGTTCTATGCCAGACAGTGATATTCCCAGAGCCCCCGGGGTTTGGAACATTAATGCTTTAACAAATGATATAAATAAGTCAGATCCTTCTGCTACAAATACAGCAAATTCAAATGTTTTCGAAACCACAAATAACAGTACTGGATCCTCCCCCAGTTTAAATGGACGTAATCATAATAGCAACAATAACAATAATAATATTCAAAACAGCGGAGAGAAAGTTTCTACTACATCTAAAAATCAAATCAAGAACAAAAAAATATCTCCAAGTGGGAATAACAATACTTTACCATCCTCATCAGCTTACAATTACAGCCACAGCCACAACAGCACTAACAGAAGTAATAGTAATAGCACTACTAGCAAAATTAAGAGTAATAGAAGTAGTGACAGTAACAATAGTAATAAAAATAATATAAGTAGTAGTATCGGCTATAGTAGTAACAACAGTAGTAGTACCAGTATTATGAAAGGTGTGTTTGCATCCTTAATCAAAAGAAATAGTGGGGGCAATACGAATAGTAGCACTAACGGGAGTAGTTATTCCTCCTCCTCAACAACTGCATCATCAACAGCAATAGCAGGAAGAAGGAGAAGAAAAAGTGCTGGCAACAAACATAATAGTACCGGTTCTCTGAAAATATCGACTCCATATAACCCTAAACATCTACATCATGTGGGGATAGATGCTAAAACTGGTAAATACACCGGTCTTCCAGAGGAATGGCAACGTCTCCTGACTTCAAATGGGATATCTAAACAAGAACAACAACAAAATATAGAGACTGTAATGGATATTGTCCAATTCTATCAAAACGATGTATCTCATCCAGGGGATAAAATTATGAAAACTTATAAACCCAAATCACTAACACCAGTCTCTAACCCACAACCCCTATCTAATTCTTCCACCCCAAGATTACCAAGTACTGGCTCTTATAAATCTTCCATATCAAATTCATCTTCTTCTACTCCATCTTTACCAACTCTCAATAATAGTCACAACCATAGCCATAACCATAATCATACTGCTTACAGTCCTATGTCCACCCCTCCCTTACATTCAAATATTGTAAATAATGAAAAATTTATTCCAACAAGGCCTGCACCAAAACCTCCAACTGTTAAAAAAACAAATATCAACTCTCAACCATCATCTCCCTCCATCTCAAATAATAACAATCACAAGACTACTTTTGTCAAATCAAACACTCAAATAGACCTATCAAATCACCAAGAACAAAGCTCACAAAAAGAATTACCACCTATACCAACGTTACCTACAAAAAATGAACTAGATAAGATAAATACCTCTTCGCCAACACGCACTCAATTATCAAATGAACGGAAACGTGAAGAAAGAGAAAAACACAAAAAAGAAATTTATAACAAGTTACAACAGATCTGTTCATTAGATGATCCACATACAAAATATGTCGACCTGATAAAAATCGGCCAGGGGGCCTCAGGTGGTGTTTATACAGCACATGAAATCAATACAAATGTGTCAGTAGCTATAAAACAGATGAATCTAGAAAAACAACCAAAGAAAGAATTAATCATTAATGAAATCATAGTCATGAAAGAGAGTAAACACCCCAACATTGTCAATTTTATTGACTCATATCTGATTAAACAAGATCTATGGGTGGTTATGGAATATATGGAAGGTGGTTCACTAACAGATGTAGTGACACATTGTATATTAAATGAATCACAAATCGCCACTGTATGTAGGGAGACGTTGAATGGGTTGAAGTTTTTGCATTCAAAAGGGGTTATCCATAGAGACATTAAATCGGATAATATACTTTTATCAATGGAAGGTGATATTAAGTTAACAGATTTTGGCTTCTGTGCTCAAATTAACGAATCGAACTTGAAGAGAACAACTATGGTAGGAACTCCATATTGGATGGCACCAGAAGTCGTCTCAAGGAAAGCATACGGTCCAAAAGTCGATATTTGGTCCTTAGGGATTATGATCATTGAAATGATTGAAGGAGAACCACCATATCTGAATGAAACACCATTAAGAGCTTTATATTTAATTGCTACAAACGGAACACCAAAATTAAAGGAACCGGAATTATTATCACCACTTTTGAAAGATTTCCTTGGTTTATGTCTTAAAGTAAATTCTGATCAAAGAGCTGCCGCAGAAGATTTATTAAATGATCCATTTATCAAACAAGAAGCTGTATCTACATCAACTTTAGCTCCATTGGTAAAACTAGCCCGCATGAAAAAATTGTCTGATAATATGGATGATAATAGTAACTTAGCTAATAGCAATAGTCAAGAAAACTTAATTGCTGATAATAATAATAATAATGAGACAGTTCAATAATATTTTCATAACAAAACACAGTTGATAAACCGAAAAAGTAAAATGGATTGACCATTTTCAAAATAAACATATAGAGACTTACGTTAAGTACACACACATATGCAAATATATATATATTTATGATACTTTTCTTATAGAATAAAACCAGATCCTTTTTTATTTTTTATTTCCTACGAAATTTTTGCATATTTTTATTTTTTTTATAAACACTTAAAGATCAACATAGGTATTACACTATCTATTCAAAACAAAAAAACTTCTCTTTTACTTAATTCTCACTTGAACAAAATGTAGTTTAACAGCGGTATTCCCCTTATTGACTAATGAATATGAGTTATAAGAGGGAATCTGGAATGTGGATCCTTTCATACAGGCAAACTTATTGTTATTAGATATTGTTACTTCTACACAACCCTTCAATACATGGAAGATTATATAGATATTATCAATTGTTGAGAGCGTTTTTTGACCATTGATAGGTAATGTCATGTATCCACTTGCAAAATGATCTTTTTGTGAATCAAATAAAATATTTATTTTATAGTTATTATTATTTTGATAGTACATCCTTTCATTATCAATATAATCTGGTGCTATAGCCAAAATCTCTTTTTTAGATTCTAATTTGTCCTCCGTAATTGATTTCTCCTTTATAATACCTTCAAATACACCTCTAGATACCCATTCAATGTCTTCATTTCCAGAGCTTGATATCTTCTTCTGTATTTTACTATTTAAATAAGAATAATCTACTTTTATATGTTTTCTTCTTTGCGAATTATTTTCTACCGGAGAAGGAAACTGATTCCTATCGTAAGATTCGTTATCAACTGTGATTCCATTCCTTTTCTTATTCCTTGTGTCTTTCTTCTGATTAATACTGTCATTATTTTCATTTTCATAAGTTATTATTTTGAAGATATCCAATTCAGGTTTTACAGATCTTCTTTTATAAACAATCTTTTCATTTCTCCAATAATCAAGAGTAGGAACTTTAATCCGTGTACTTCTTCTTAAGGGAAATTTCGATTCTGCTAGTTTGCAATCTCCATTTTTTATTGGAACATAATCACTATCTTCTCCATCAGAGTCAATATCACTACAGGTGTCGGTACTTTTAACTTTTTTGTTATGAACTTTTGATGCAATCTCACTTTCCAATAGAGCATCTTGTGACGTGTCCAATAGAGCGCTTTCTTCTGTTGTGCTATAGTCTAATTCAGAATTGTCTAATAGATCAGGTACATTTTCTAAAATTTGATCTTCATTCTCCTCCCCCTCTTCATCCTCCACTTCGATTATTTCTGGAATATTATAATTTGATTGAAAATCTTTTACATCCAGGATTGATTTGACCTGAAAGGAATTCTTATTATATAGTGGGGTAGCAACAATATTTTGTGATTCAGCGTCGTCAATCAAAAGAGGAATGTTGCCTCTTGAAACATCATTAAACTTATCTGGTGAAGTAATAATACCATTTTTCGAAGGTGACAAAATGGAAAGATTACTTTTATCAAAAATGTTATTATCCTTACTTTTAGGCCTCTTAGTCTGATCACTAACATGTGGACTTTCATTTTTTTCTTCATTAAAATAGTCATCGATATTCTCCATTAAATATTTATCCCTTTCACATGACTTATTCAATCGAAACCCTGTTTTTCTAGATTTTGAACCTAGCAACATATAATCCATGATAAACTTATCTAGAATTTATCTTATAAAAATAACAAAGTATACCATAGGCTTGTTTCTTTAATTTATTCCATTAACAATGTTTTACATTGACGTATATTTATGCATACATCTATACTCACTCTTTTCTTCTTTATTTTCAATGTTTAACAGCAATAAGTACTACCATACAACCAAAAACAAATCCAGATTAAAATAATCCAGTTACTATTTCATGTTCTTAGCAGATGTAACTATCCTACCAAACATGCACACTCATATACATAGTCTCTAGAAAAATATATTAATTCATCTCCTCTGCTTGAAACTTTAGATCTAAAAAATCTTCTCGAAGACTCTTGAAATCAAAATTTTTTTGGCTTCTTTTCTCTCTCGAGACCCAAGCGGCACTACCACAATCCTCTAAACAGCTGAAGGGGTAAATATAACTCCACAGAGAGAAATATAAAGAGGGAAGTGAAGAAAGAGATCTCTTTAATGATTAAACATGTCGATCTTATTCGGTTCTTCAGATTCTTTTGTGCCATCCGTCTCGTACTATCTCTCTACATTTACTTCCTATTTCAAACATATCTTATTGCAACTTGTTAAAAGTTATATGGTTTAATAAAGATAGTAATTATTAGATCAAATTTTAGAAAAAGGGAGGAAGAAGAAGGAGAAATAATACGGAATGACAAGCGCATGAAGATTAAAAGTATATTTATGTGTACATATATGTTTTGCCTTATTCTTGTTGTTTAGAAATAAAAAAATCATATACAGTCCATAAGCAAATAAACAAACTGATATTCAATTTGACATGAGTCTAATACCTTACTCAGATGATTCATTGATACTCAATGACCCAAACTCCAAATCCTTGATGATTGTTAATGCTGCACAGGGTACCTTATCTGTATTTCAAGAAGTTCCTACCACACATCCTTTAGCTACTAATTCAAATAGAAGATCTTTATCTAATTTTGATTATAATAATCAGTTGGAAAGATATAATACCATATATCTTGAAGATAATATTCGTAATGGTAATGCTAATATTACTAACAATAATAATAATATTACAGGTAAAAATAGACATTATTCTATAGCAACATTTTTATGTCCACAATGTGGCACAAAAATATCAGATGGTAATAAGGTTAAAGTTTCTCGCAACAATCATACAAGAGGATTGTCTCTCCAATCTTTGAGTGATACAAATTATAATAGTGCAAACGACTTAACGGATAACTTTATCACAAATACTAGTCCAACTGATAATCAAGGAATGGGACCTTTAAATTCTAACCAATCACCTCATTTCAATTTATCTCCAAGATATTTTCAATTTTTACAAAGTACACATAGGCAATATTCATTGCCAAGTATTAATGATGATTCTAAATCTAGTACCAACAGAAACTATACTAAAAGTAGTAAAAGTAAAACGAAATACTCACAAAAAGAGCAGGATTTCCATTCCTTTATACCAGAAGATCTTTTTATACCTGGCTATTTCCATAAATTTTTTACAACCTTATCTTTATTAGGTAATGGTGCTCGTGGTTCAGTGTTTAAAGTGATTCATAGAATTGGTAATACACCACTAGGCGTCTTTGCCTTAAAAAAAATCTCTATTGGTAATGATATGGTTTGGTTTAATAAATGTATCAGAGAAGTGAAGGCATTGAGTTCTCTGACACATAAAAGTGCCAATCTAATCACATACAACCATGTTTGGCTAGAAATGGATAAATCATATGGTGTAACAACTAAAATGAACACTAATAAAGAAGAAGTAAATCAAGATTCAATAAATGATGATTCAAATGAAAAGATTCCATGTCTATTCATTTTACAACAGTATTGCCCTGGAGGAAATTTAGAAGATTGTATTTCAGTTGACGTTTTCAAAAAATACCCTGAAAGAACATCTCCTGAGGAAAGGAAAAAATGGTTCAAAGAGATGAGAAGAATTAAAAGAGCCAATGCACAACTTCAATTAGGATTATCGACATTACAAATCCTACATATTATTCAAGATATTTCAAGAGGATTACATGAATTACATGATATTGGTTTGATTCACAGAGACCTTAAGCCATCCAATTGTTTATTGTTGTCTAAATATAAAGACAGGACAATTGTAGAAGATAGTAAAAACGACATAATTCAGAATAGCGGTTCGATAACTAATAATTTTGACATCGAAGAGGATCATTTAAATAAAATGAATTCATTAGATAAAGAGGAATATGATACTTTCCCTACTGTGATAATCGGTGATCTAGGTGAGAGCCAGCTTCTCGGAGAAGCAAGAACCGCTACTGGGGCAACAGGTACTATAGAATATACTGCACCAGAAGTTATTATTAGTGATAAATTGAATCAGGGAGTAGCAAGTAACTCCCCGATAGACAACGATATATCATTGCCATACAATGAATATACTTTTGCTTCAGATATGTATTCTTTCGGTATGATAATATATTTTATCGTATTTGGTAAATTGCCGTTTATATTAGATTCATTTGATATACCTGACATGAAACGTACAGTCAAGTCATTCAAAATTAATAAATTATCTATGATTAAGGAACATAGTGCTATGAACTTAAAACCAATTGATTCTAGAATATTTGATATAATAGAATCATTGCTGTCTACTAATCCAGCCAAGAGGCCCACTGCAAGACAACTAGAGGAATATGTTGGTCGTTTAATACTTACTCTGAGTGAAACAAATTCGGATAATAACGCCAATATTAGTAAAACCAATAATAATTATAATAATAGTGTTAATCCAACTGAACCACCAACTGTAGAACCATCAAACTTCAAGGAAACAAAGAACCTTCAGGTATTCCGTGTTGAAAACAATATATATTCCGATACAGATGAGGTAACATCTATTGAATCATCTATGTCAGATATGAATAATATTGTTAATCGCGATCGGAGAAATAGTCCTTTTGATTTGCAAAATAATTCACCAAATGATAAAACAGAATATTTGGCATTGATTAATAGTCACCAAGCAAATAATCTATCACCCCTGTTTGCTTTTACCTACAATGAATACTACCGAAAGGTATTCTATTCATCGTATTTATATACAAGTATCTCAATCGTGATTTCTACTTTAATTTATTTCGAAATAAAAAAAAAGGTCTACTTATCATTATTAAATTTACTATCAATGTTCTTATTAGGTCTCTCTGTCAATAGCGGTTACGAGGAAGCAAAAATGATAACAATTATCTTAATGCTTTTATATGTTATATTAAAAGTTTCCTAATTAATAATTAATGATACCATCCAACTTATATAAATCAAATATCTAAGTACTACATTTAGATGCTATAAAAAAAAGTAAATAAGAACAAAAAGCATTGAATTAGTCAGTAATGTTTATTCAGTAATAATAAGTTAGATAACGTAAAAAAAAATTACTCCTTCATCATTCTACACCATGGTCTTCCCTCTTGAACCTGGTGGTCACAAAGAGTTGGTTCTAGTGGTAGTCCTACTAAGGAAGCTAAAAATATGCCTAATGAATCAGCAATTGAGACTGCGCCCATAGAGAATTCGATTTGTTCATGAGATAAATCATCCTGAATATTTAGAAAAGTGTTAACATAGGATGACCCACCGAGTAAACCTTCCCAAAAGATCACTAGCATATTTAAATACGGCCATCTTAAATTTATAAAATACCAGGATTGTAATAACGTTATTATGAAATTTAAACTTTGTAGATATGTCAATGTATATAATTTTTTTAATCTTATCCACCTACCTGATGATCTTGCAATGAAAACACCGACTTGATATAAGGTACTGTAAAGAACATACAAATCCCTATACCTATGGAAAAATGGGACTACTTCTACTGGGAATAGCAAAGTTGGTGAAATCGATTGGTTAATTAGATACTCAAAGAAATACACTGAAGTTAAGGGTAACATATATGGTATGATTAGCATTTTCAATCGTGACCAAACACTAAAATTATCTACTATCCATTGATTTGTAGAAATATTAGATAAATTCACAGACGATTGTGGTTCCAAATTAAGTTGAAAATAAAGTAGAAATCCAATAGGTAAAACTGCAAAACATAATAGAGAGGCAGGTATTGATATATTACATACTGAAGTCAAAAATAAATAGCAGAAGGAACCAATTAACCCAGCTCCACCTGTACCTGAAGACCAACCATTCAAAGCTTTCTTACTATTGTTGTCTTCATTTTCATCACTTAAAAGAGTATATGACTCAGTCTGATAATGTGTTAACTGTAAAAAAGTCACTTCACCAAATCCAGAAGACATTGAAGCCAAGATAATACCCAATAACGTCCATGTAAGAGTATAATGGACTGAAACCATCATCATACCGATGACACTTAATAATATAAGAATTATAATTCTAACATCATATTGTATTTTGTGGATATAAAAGGGACAAACAAGTTTCACCAACAGTGACGGTAGTATATCCACTAATAGAATTAAAGACTTTGGTGTAGTTGGATTTACCAAATCTACGGCAGCGGATAAAATAACTACATATAACACATTATTTATAAGTCCAAATAACCAAAATATGGGGAAAGGATTGTAAAAAAGTTTCATAATGATAATATACTGATACTAACTAAAAAGCTTATAATGTAAATAAAATTAGTTGAGCAAACAGTTTATAAGGAATGAAGCGTAAAGAATTAACAGTATATTTTCTTTCTTGGCTGTTCCTCCCCCCCTCTTTACATATATTTTTCTGAATACAACCCAATACCAACTACTATGTGTATAATATTCACTACACATTATTTTTTCATAAGTGTTTATTTTTAATTGCCATTTTGACATTGACACAAAAGACAATTACTACATAGACCGTTTCGCTCTCACGCCTGATCCACTTGATTCCCCAATTAGTGGGAAGAAAACGTATTAAAAATACATGATTTGAATATATGTATACACTCATTTATATACGAGTAGATTTATATGGATACAACTGTATATATCTGGAGGAACAATTTTGATAATGTTTATAAATATTCTTTCAATAATTGGAATCTTTCAGCAGCTTTAACTAAGTATTCGTCGTCTTTACAAACGGCAAATCTCAGCAAATTTTCTGCCGCATGCTCGTGTTCTTTGATGTAAAATTCAGTTGGTGGAATGGCAACAATACCTAATTCGTTCATCAACCAATATGAGATTCTGAAATCCTTCCCCTTAGATAGTAATTCTTCAGGGAATGGATAATCCTTTGGAATCTTGACATTAACAAAATTGGCACATATGAAATATGAACCCTCAGCGATTGTGTATGGGAGATTCAATTTATCGAACGCATCAGTCAAGATTTTAAATTTCTTAATATACTCTTGTTGCATGTTCTTAAAATAATTCAATTTAGTAGCTTGTGGTAAAGCTAAAGCCACAGCTTCTTGAAATGGAGATGGAGATGCAAAACAGATTCTTGTATGAGCCTTTGCGACATAGTTCAACAGTTCTTTATTCAATGAAATGACCCAACCTAATCTCCATCCAGTAGCAGCAAAGGATTTACCTGCAGACCCAACAGATAATGTCAACTGTGCAATCTT
>JAMAJF010000030.1:130364-140790 GCA_023629195.1 Kazachstania sp. Y4206 | reverse complement strand
GGCGACAAAGTGGCGATTCTTGTGAATTCGGGGGTGAAATATAGATGTTCGTATACTTCATCGGCAATAATTAGAATGTTATGTTTCACACAGATATCACCTAGTCTTAGCAATTCTTCCCGTGTGAAGACTTTGCCTATTGGATTGTGAGGGGTGTTTAAAATCATAGCTTTTGTGTTTTCGTTGATAGATTGATCCAAAATATCCCAGTCGATCTCCCACTCTTTCCCTGTAGTGACTCTGTTATTCAACTCCTTTGGTGGATTAATTGGAACGTAACGGATTTTCCCTCCAGCCAATTCAATGTTTGAAATATACTGATCGAAAAATGGTTCGAAGACAATGACTTCGTCACCTCTATTCAAAAGACCTATAAGACAGGAGAAGATAGCTTCATTGGCCCCAGTGTGAACAGTGACATTATCTTTATCTAATTTAACGTTGTTGCCATAGAATGGTTGGTAGAGTTTAATTAATTCATTGATCAAGTTGGATCTACCTCTTGTTGGAGAATATTGATTGACCAACGGAATCTCTACGACCCTTTGCACATCTTTTATGATGAAGTCTGGTGGAGAATACGAGAAGAAACCTTGTCCCAGATTCAACATTTCTCTATCCTTGTTGCGTGAATTGGTGGCGGCCAAGGAAGCAGCTTCGTTTGTTAAAGTCCAAACATCTTTGTCTGTGTTCAAAGTGAAATATTGGTTAGGCAAGATGGACTTCTTTGAGGAATCAGTGGAAAGTGATTTAATTGTGGTCATTATAGAACTGGAACGGTTATAATGTATATGATTTTTCTTAATGAGATGAGATGTAGCTAATGAAATGGAAGATGATAAAGGCTGTATCAAATGGTTTGTGACTCTTGCCATTCTACCATATATTCATATATTCATATATATATATATATATATGCAAGGAGTAATGAAAGAAAAAAAAAGAAAACAATGTTAGAAGAATATATAAAGTTGTAGTATTAAATATAAAAAATTGATATAGGCATAGCAGAGGAACGTGTAAAATTTAAGGTGAATGATGATACATCGGGGATGTAGAAAGAAGTAGAAATGAAAACAGACAAATAAACACGGGAGGTCGATAGATATTAAACAGCTCAACAATCTGAGTTAATAAACATTCTTTCTCCTTAAGATATATATATATATATTACCGATGCAGCTATTACTCATTTACTGTCACCATCACCGCAAATGTTGATTGTGAGTAATATCAACACATTTCCCACACCACAGTTTCAATTATAGATAGAGACAATCACACACGTTTAAGCTATAATTCTGCAAAATTGTGGTTTAGGGCTACTATAGATTACCGGCCTGTTTTTCCCAAGATATTGCACAAAAAACATAGGGCTACTGATTAATTTTTTTTAGTTTGTTTCGTTTTCTAATTACTCGATTAGGAAAACACCTGGGCAATCTTTTTTTTTTTTTTTTCTTTCTTTCTTTTTCAACTCTTCCCTGTTTTTTATTATTTTTTATAACTAAATAATAATAATAATGATAATGATAATGATATCAATAATAAAAATAGTATATAGAGTTGGTAGTAGAACAAAAAAAAAATACAAACTTATACCATAACTAAGCCTAAGATAAAATTTCTATATGCATATCGATGTAATGTGTCTAAGAACATGTAACTTTTTATTTTACAATCTACCAGACCAATATTACGTTAGTACACGAGTAAACAACAAAATAACCATACATACGAATATACATACAAAATAACTTACTTTTCCACAGGCTTTTCTAAAACATCATGTTTCAAACATTTAAACCAATGGCAATATCCTCGTCAACACAGGGAGTAACAAATCATTTAATTGAAAAATCTAGTATGAACAGCAGTGACAACACTAATAACAACACAATTGATGATTCAACTAGTAATAGGAATGAATACACTGATGGCGATAACAACCGTGACAACCATAATAATGATAGTAACGATGATTATGATGGCCATGATGAAGAAATGCGTATATGGTTACAGAAAGTCATAAATATTTCCAAGAACGATCCAAATTGGATGGACATGACACCAGATTCCGTTATAGCAACTGTGTTTGCCGCAAAATATCTAGTCCAATCATTAACAAAAGAATCCTCATTGATAGCCTCATACAGACAAAGTCCATCACCCACATTATTAGATGAAAATGGTGTAGTACAGAAACTGGAAGGTAAACAGGATCAACTGTTGTTACAATTGAACTACAATGATATAGCTGATTGTATCTCCATAAAAGATCAGTTCAGTTTCTTATCTGATATGATACCAAAAACCAAAAGCTTGAGAGAATTGGTTGCAGAAAATAAGATTAGATACACAACATTTATTACTCCAGAAGAAACCAACCAAGCTAATGTCGTGCAAATAGATCTAAACAATAGCAATGATAATGATGATACTGAAGATGAAAATGATGAGTAACAACATCAATAGCAGCAATGGTGGCAATGGTAGATGACATGTATAAATATATAGATATAAACTAAAATAAATAAAATGTAATATTAAATAATATAATCTAAACCCTAATACGTATAACAAATCTGTGTGGAAAATTGTTTGGATATTTAGAAAAGACCTATATTGTTTTTTTTTTTACTTCCACCATTTTTTATTTTCCTTTTTCTCTTTTTCCTCCCCTTCTCCTTCTGCTTGTTTTAAAATTATCCTTACAAAAGTATATTTACATAATTTTTATGGATATTATAAGAAGTGAACAGAAAAAAAAAAGTATGGAAGAAAAGTATGGGACTATTTAGCTGCTTCCTAACCATTACTCAATTTCTTCACAAGTATATCGATTGATTAAACAGACTTCAAATAACATCAATTTACGTGAAATACGTTGGTATCGCAGGTTAACAATTCTCTATTTATTATTTCCAATAAATAAATAAATAAATAGATCATGTCTAACATAGAAGAAAAGGATATTATACCACAAGATGAATTAGATGAACCATGGCTGTTAAACTATAATATTCCTGAAGGGTGGTTTGATTTTCCATTTCCATCACCATCATGGAATTTCAATATAACAAGCGGGTTCCCATTTGTTCATAACCCACCACCAAAGGGTATATTGCAAGGGATCACTGGTTTGTACAATTATAAGGTCCCAACAGATCTACAATTTGCCCAATGCAATAAAGTAAATGGGTTATCTTTATGGGATCAAAACGGCTGGTGGCAGTGTTTATTCCCGCAAGAAATCATTAAGAAACGATTAAATAAAATATACAATGATATGGAAAGAGTCGATTTGAATAGATTTATTTCAAAGGAATCTGTAGCTAATGATCCTACCGCATTAAGTAAATATTTTAATGACTATACTAAATATTTACTATGGAAATCTGAACAAGATAAGTCTTCGTCTTCTTCCTCTTTATTATTGGATTCCAATAAAAAAAGAGAAGACAAGCAATCTTGGTTTCCTGTTGACAGAGTAACAACACCAGAAGATATTATGCGGACGGACTGGATAGATGGTGATTCTGGTGAAAAATGTCAGAAAAAGGTTATAGGGAGATCCCAGTATATGACATACAGTAGTAACAATAATACGTTTGGTAACAGTGATGCCAGTGACAATTCAACTAAAGAGGTTACTACTACAAAGACTTTTTACGATGATGGATCTTGTTTAATCAAAGAAAGAGAAAAGATCATTCCAAATGATGGAAGAAAACCAATTATTAAAGAAAGAGAAAAAGTTGTCAGGGAAAAACCTTCATCTTCATCATCCTCCTGGTTTTAAGTAAATAAAGTAAATAAATCAACACACCCATAAATATGTATATTCTGTACACACCTCTTCACAAACTTAACACAAATCATTCATGTCGATATAAACTCTCGTTTCACCTTTTTATTTTATTTTAAGTAACGTATTACAACACCATGCATACTGTGAGAGATTATCTCATTTTTCTTTATTTTTTTAAAAAAAAAAAAGAAAGAACCTTGTATAGACAACTTTAAAAATTCATAATTATATATTTTATCCAAAAATATATATGTAGGTGACACTTACACATATACTCACACATACATAGGGCTAATTTCTTGAAAATTAGATTTCTACCATTCATAAACAAGTATAACACAACCAGCACCATCTATATTCAATTGTCATGACATTTACCATTAATTCTAAGGTTGCAGTATGTGGTGGACAATTTTTTAAAATGTCTCATGAATCAAGGGTGACCAAATGTACAATGAACGTCAACATTTATCTACCAAAACAATATTTCCAAAGATTGAATAATAAAGATAAACAGAATGATTTAAACCCACAAATTCCTACAATTTATTATCTATCAGGTTTAACTTGTACACCACAGAATGCCTCCGAAAAGGCATTTTGGCAATTTCAAGCAGACAAATATGGATTTGCTATGGTCTTCCCTGACACTTCTCCACGTGGTGACAATATTCCAACTGATCCGAATAATGATTGGGATTTCGGTTTAGGTGCAGGTTTCTATATTAATGCTACAAGGGAACCCTTTTCAGAAAATTACCATATGTATGATTATATCCACAAAGAATTACCCGATCAATTAAACAAATTTTTTTCTAATGATGGGTTTGTGGATTTTGTTAACAATATCTCGATCACTGGTCATTCAATGGGTGGGTTTGGTGCCCTTTCTGGTTTTTTAAAGAATCTAAATAAATATAAGTCGTGTTCGGCATTTGCACCGATTTTAAACCCATTGAATTGTCCATGGGGTGAAAAAGCATTTAGTGGCTATTTTAATGATCCTTTAGAAGAGGGAAAAGTTTATGATCCATGTGAATTGATAAAGACAGTTGATTACATCGATGGGAAGGATATTTTGATTCATATTGGTACTAATGATCCATTCTTGGAAAAACAATTGAGTGCAGAAAATTTCTTAAAAGCAGTTGGTTGCAATAAGCAATGGAAAAAACATATAGATCTGAAAATAGTTGATGGCTACGATCATTCCTATTATTTTATCAGTTCCTTTGTACCTGAACATGCTGAATTTCATGCTAGACATCTAGGTTTACTAAATTAACCAATCAATCAATCAATTTTAATAAATGTCAAAAAGTGTGTAGTTAATCTTTTCTTTACAATTTTGTAATACCAGAATGTATCATTAGATGTAAACGCGTAGCATATATATATTATATATCATCTTTGATCGACTATTCCTGGCTATCAGTAATAATTATCCCATCTAAAGATACAATAGATTGATTTAACGTCTCAAGAAATCTTCCCAATAAGCCTTTGTATCTTACAAATTACATGACATATAAAACCTTTTCTAACGATTCACTAAAAGTTACCCGCAAAGTTCTAAAAAAATTTTTTTTCTTGCTTAAAAAATTGAAAGGACTAAGAAAAAATAAAATAAGATGAGATGAGATGAGTTTTGGCCTTTTTTTTTCCTGCATATGCATAAAGAATGAACAAGAGGTTGTGTATACTCCCACTGCCTTACATAGCTCATTTATCACTATCAGAATTTTTTTGGTGGTTAAAGAGTTACCTACTGGTGTATTTTTAGGCCATATAACCGAGACATAGTAGATTCATATTAAAGTAAATAACATGGCGAAATTCGAAATTCCACCTCCAGATGAAGAAGAATTGTTTTTGGCAAAGCAAGTCTTTGGTGATACCACTGATTTCCAATCTAGCTTAGCCAATTTTAATGATAAATTTCTATTTGGAATAAGTGATTTTGATGAAGATACAGACATAGATAATGATGATGACAACAGTAAAGATGAAGACGAAGAAGACAATGGCGACAATACAATGAAAAATATTATGGATGATCAATTATTCTTCTTTGATGATGGTGAACCATCTGAACAAACTGATCTTATGGATGTAGATAATGAGGAAAGCCAATCTGATGAAGATGAGACTGATGACTCAAGTATTAATGAGAGCGAGAGTGATGTTGCTTGGGAGGACTCAGATGACGAAAGATTACATATTTCAATCATAACGACAAATAAAACCAAGAAATTGAGAACTTCATATGAAGAGACCAAAATCAATGGTAACGATTATGTTCAAAGATTAAGAGCGCAATTTGAAAGAATTTATCCAAGACCCAAATGGGTGGAGGACGAGTCTGATAGTGATAGTAATAATAAAGCGTTGGACTCAGAAGAAGATGATGGAGAGAACGGTTTAGAACAGGTAATTAATGGCGATGTCAATGCTTTGTCGAAAATATTGAAGAGTACATACAATTACAAGGAAACTAATTCAAAACTACTACCGCATACAAACTTAGATATATTAAGATTAAAAGATGCAAATATAACCCATCCCTCAAAGGCAGCTATACAGTCACTTTCATTCCATCCATCAAAACCGTTATTATTAACTGGTGGGTATGATAAAACATTGAGAATTTACCATATTGATGGAAAAAACAATCACTTGGTTACAAGTGTATTTTTATATAACACGCCAATACAAAATTGTTTCTTTTATCTATCCCCAAATAAATATGAACAAAAAATTTTTACTGGTGGTAGAAGACGTTATATGCATTCATGGGATCTTTCCTCCTCAGTTACAAATAGGTCAGATTCTTTAACACAAGTTGCTAAAATTGAAAAAATTTCAAGGTTATATGGCCATGAAGATAGGCAAAGATCATTTGAAAAGTTTAAATTGGGCCATTTTTATAATTTCCAAACTGAAGATGTTCATGGTATTATCTGTTTACAAGGTAATAATGGCTGGATCAATATTTTAAGCTCCATCACTGGTATGTGGATGTTTGGTTGTAAGATTGATGGTAATTTAGTCGATTTCTGTCTAGATTATCAGTCAGTGTCAAATATGAAAAAGAAGAGTAATGGTAATAAAAAGAATAAAAATAGTGGTACTGTAAGAAGCTTTAAAACAATCTTGATTATGACAAATACGTATGGTGAAGTATGGGAATTTGATTTGAACCAAAATGGTAAAGTACTTAGAAGATGGAAAGATAATGGCGGTATTGGTATTACCACTATTCAGGTTGGTGGGGGTACTAATTCAAATTATTTGTTGTCCACTGAACAAATTAGATCCAATAGGTGGCTAGCTATTGGAAGTGAAAGCGGGTTTGTTAACATCTATGAAAGAAACAACAATGGTGCCATGAAAGATGATGCTCCAAATCCAAAGCCTGTCGCTACTTTAGATCAACTAACTACTACAATATCATCATTACAATTTTCACCAGATGGCCAAATTTTATGTATGGCATCCAGAGCTGTTAAGGATGCATTAAGATTAGTCCATTTACCTACATTTAGTGTATTTAAAAACTGGCCAACTAGCGGTACTCCCTTGGGTAAAGTTACTAGTGTTGCATTTTCTCCACGTGGTGAAATGCTAGCAGTAGGTAATGAGCAGGGTAAAGTAAGACTATGGAAGTTAAATCATTATTAGAATAATATAAAAGGTATATACGTACCATTACTAAAGATGCATTATTTCCTCATAACTACTATATATTTTTTTATATATAGATATATTAGTTTGTATATAACTAATAGGGTATTTCAAAAATCATATACAGGAACATGGATATATATTACTATATAAAATAAACATATTTGAAAGGAGTTATTACAATGTGCTACACACTTGCAATCCCAGAAGTGTGGTGACTTTAAATAAATATTTTTTAAAAAGAACTTGACTGCCAAGGTGAATATATAATATGTGCGCATCACACCTTGTCTATATTTGTATAATACATTAGGCTTATCTGAAGACTTTAGTCTATATAGTATGTCTCTTGTGGTAGATAAAATAGCTAAAAATATAATAGCCTGCATATATAAAAACAAAAAAGCTCGCACTCAGATTCGAACTAAGGACCAACAGATTTGCAATCTGCTGCGCTACCACTGCGCCATACGAGCCACAAAATCCACCCTCCCCGTTTCTTTGTTATGGTTTAGACTTAGAACCAATGCTTTTAATAGGACTATTGAACGAATAGTTAGGACAATAACAAATATATAAGAACGTTATATATATAAGGGAATTAAAGGATTATTGCTTGTTCTTTTTCGTACTATACAATATGTTACATATATTTATAAATCAACCAAAAATACAAATTTAGATACCAAGATGATGGTCCCTTATATATGAATCATAGGTTGATAATTTCTTATTTGGGGTTCTGTAACGATTGCCACCGTAAAACACATCTCTCGTTAATAAACTCATTAATGTCTCAATAATACCTCATTGATGCCTCATTGATATTTCATTAATGTTTCTTAGTATTCAACAATCATATGGAATTTATTAACAAACCCTAAGTCCTATAAATCCAAACTAGAACTTTTTTATAACATTCATCATACAGCCCTAACAATATTTTTTCAACCCTTATTATTTTTTTGTTTAACCGTAATTTTACAGTCGGTTTACAACATTTCGATCTCTTGTTGATAAAAAATAGCACCATCGAGATTATGTGAGATTCTAGTAATTATTACTAATGTCACACATTTATGATCACTTATCATAATATTTGTTCCATTTTCCAATATAATCTAGCATCTTAAATATCCCATGAAGTATAATCAAATTATTATGATTAATTATCAGGGTGGGGATAACTAATACACTAAGACACCAGATGGAATGGTTAATCGAGTTTCAGAAACCTATAAAAGAACAACAACTTCTAAAGATAAAACTATCTTCCGTAATTCCTCCCCTATATAAACTCTTGAAAAATAGTAGTATCTGTATTTGATACAGTGATGACCTAACTTATTCGTAAATTAGATCTCTGGTTCATCAAAAAACCTATAAAAACAATGTACATAATTATATAATATGTTTATACCTAAATGCAAAATGATCCTTCCTTTTTTTATTTCTCTTCTTACAAATCTTTTTTTCTTAATTATCATTATTGATGAAATAATAAAATAGTCTTTAATAAAGAAACCTAATGACCGTGCTATTCATGGTCTAATGTAGATAAAATATATATAAATATAGATAGAACGAACAACGAACAACGAACAAACGTATAAGTTTGACATAGCCATCAATATATAAAGAACCGTATAGTAATTGCTTTACCGATTGTAATAATCACTGCTTCAATTAATAAAATATCCTGTTGATATTATCTGCACTTCCTGACTAATTACTACAACCCCAAACCACTTGGCTGTACAAAGTTATTAATTTTTATGAAAACAATTAAATGTAAGAATCTGAGAGTTAAGATAAAGACCCAATTGAGAAAACACATCCAACGTATCTAACCTCTAACTTCCATCATCTTACATTAATCTAAGAGGATTGGATGATCATTCATAGAGATAAACATAATGGTCTCTGACGTGCACGATTTGTAGCTTTCAGTGATCATCAGAATTTGCAAATATTATAATATAACAATAACCAATTTTAGTACTTCGAGAGTTCAAGAATCAAAGGTCGAGTAAAAGGTAGTCTCTACATCTTCAAAACATAATGAGGATCTGAATAGACGAATGTAATAAAATAATATAGTCAAAAACTATTATCTTTCAATCACCAATAGTAAACTGTCACAATGTCACATTTGGATTAACCAAATCTTCTCCTCTTAATTTTTTTAATTTTCCTTTGGTGGCGATTTTTTTCTATCCAATTGTCCAGACGACCTTTTTGTCTATTAAGATGTTATTTCCAATACTCATATAGTGTCGTTGGAACATTTGTTCTAATTAACTTCACAGGAACTCTGACAGTGTCCCATGGTTCACAATCTTCCAATCTGACATCTGCTACAACATTGCCGTCATAAAAATAGATGTTATTAAAACCAACAACTTTGTCGATGTTTTTAAGGGTTTCCTCTTCTCCCACAGAAGGAGCATGACCATAATTGTTTAAATGATTATGATAACATCTTATGCTGTGGAATGATGTAGTCCAAAGTTTAATAACTAGTCGGGAAGTGCAGATAATATCAAACAAATATTATAATAATCGAAGACAGTAATTAATACAATCGGTAAGACAATTACTAGACGATCTTTTACATATTAACAACTATATCGAACTTATATAGTTATTTGTTCTTGTTCTTGTATGTTATACATAATATATATATATATATAAAGAAGTACGAAAGATAGTTTTACCTCCAGAAGTTGTTGTCCTTTTATATGTTTCTGAAACTCGATTAACCATTCCATCTGGCGTCTTAGTGGATTAGCTATCCATACCCTGATAACTAATTACAATAAATTGATCATGCCTCATGGAATATCTAAGTTGCTAGATTACATTGGCAGATAGCTCAAGTATTATGATAAGTACCGAAGATAAGCGCCTGTAGTGATTGTATATATAGTA
>JAMAJF010000030.1:91408-126600 GCA_023629195.1 Kazachstania sp. Y4206 | reverse complement strand
AGAAGATGCTTGTGCTGATGTAGATGTTGTTGTGACGGAAGAAGAGTCCGAAAATTGATTATTTGTGCTTGGTTGTACAGAAGTGGTGGATTTTGGTAAGCTAGAACCTTGTGACAACGTTGAAGTGGAAACGAAAACAGATCCCGACAAACTCAAAAACGAATGTGAATGCAACATAGAATTTGTATATTCTGAAGAACTAGTCAAAGTGGTGTCGAATGTGGATGCTGATGCAGAGCTACTAGAACTTGATAGTGTATTAACTTTATCTTTATTGACATAAACATTCATATAATCTCCAGCACTGTTCCCACACATAGCGGCAGGCCAACCATAACAGTCTGTATTGCAATTAGACTCCGATTGTTTAGATACTGAAAGAAGGTTTGTATTAGAACCACAATAACAGTTCCCACCTCCAGACAAGGCAATAAATGCGGAACCGGAACATTGGCCCTCACAATATGAAGGAGACTGCCAAGTATAAGACCCTTTTGATGTGAGTCCCATGGACTGCAACGAACTTGATAGATAACATCCACTATAAGAAAAAACATCCTCCGCTGAAGTTAAAAAAATGAAAAAAGATATTATTATAGTCAGGAGTGTTGTCAACATATTTCAATCTCTATGATATAATATATTATAACGTGGTATTAGTGATTACAAACAAAAAAAAAATCACTTTTGAATAGTAATTATTAAATCTCGAATATATGAATATTAAAATATTGTCTCTTTTTTTTGATTTAATATAATGATATTGTGATATGAAGATGAACCAATTCACAAAAATGAAAATAAAAACAAATTATGTAATGCAGTAGAACAACAACAACAAAAAAAAAAAAATAAAACTAAATAGATCAAATAAAAGTGTAAGTGAAAGAATAAGGGTAGCACAGTTGCTTTAGTAGGGACTTTTCCCTCGAGGAAATACCACTGTTAGGTTTAGCCTTCAAAAAGATTAATGCCCTTAATGCTTCTACCAAGATCTCCCTGGTAGCCACTCAAGAAAAAAAAAATAATAAAAAGACAAAATAAAAGGAGATTGGTTTGGGCAATGAGTAGTTTAATCAAAAGAAAGCCATCTTTCAATTAATAACGTTCATGTCATAATATATATCTTTTAATGTTCTGTATGAATTTTCATATGGTCCAAAATATTCTTTATTTGTTATTTTTATTCCTTCTTATTATTATTGCGATTATTTGAAAAAATCTTGAAAGGAAAACGCAGATGAAACAAAAATAATGCGAAAAGAACAATAACAATAGATTCGTCGAGATGATTTCCAGTGAATTTTTTGCCGTTGTTCTGGCCTTTTTCTCTATTTTCGCATTGTTTTTGTTTTTGTTTTTCCTAATTGTAAACAATAAGAAGAGACACGAAAAAAAACGCTCGCTTTTGCGAACGATGCACGTGATATTTATATACAATCGCTAGAACGTGTAAAGTGATATAGCAAAGATCCTTCGTTTTTTTGTTTTTCTTTTTTTTTTTTTGTGTTTATTGTAAGTAAGAAATTGATATTGAAAAATTCATTGAGATGAGATTAGAGGGGATAAGGTAAGATGATGATAATCATGACAGCAACCATTGTGTTATTTGATTAGCCATTTAGTTCAAGTCGAGTAGCACATGTGATTGGAAGTCATAAATCATGTCCTCATTGAAAGCGATTGACAAGAAAGTTGCAACTAAAAAACAAGTATACAAACCAATCCTATCCAGTCCTTACGTCAATGACTTACATAATTGGCCGCATGTGAACGAACAACCGTTTGTTGTCGAACTTTTCAAATCTACTATTTTAAATAAGTGCATTCATCTGAGCAATGTTGATATGAAAGATTGGCCATGGACGATTGAAGTGGATTATAACAAGATAGTTTCTTTATTGTCTTCAGACACTGATCAGAGGCCTTTGGCGTTTTTCCTCTTTGTGTGTAATAAAGACACCAAATATATACCATCTATTATGTTACAACATATCCCTGCACTATGCTATCTATCTCCGCATGAAGTAACAATTATACAATTACCAGTAGGCTCTTTTGAAATGATCAAAAAGCATGGTATAAACATCCAACATGGTCTTTTATTATTGTATGTCAATGATCAATTGGATGATAAATTTGTATCTGCTATAAAGGAGAGAGTAGAGAATGTATCACAACCTTGGCTAGACGATTTGGCCAGATATAGATCTACTCAATTGGATCTTTTGAAGACAACCCAACCATTACGCTGATTCCCATTCATATTTGTTATTTCCTATTACTATCGCTTTTCTTAGTGGTCAGTTTTTGATTTTTGTGGCTTTACTTCCCTTTTTCCTTTTCTCTTCTTTTCTCTTTATCATTTCGTGATTTCATTGCCTCTTCTAGAGAGCAGAGGATACAAAAAGAAGATAGTGACATGTGTTACTCTGAGATTTACTGCGAGTAATCTTGTAAGCTCCTTAGTTGAAAATACTACTCTTGTATTTTATGCTTATAAACGTTATATATATACATATATATATATATATGTATGTATGTGTGCATGTATGTATATTTACCAAGATTATTCCCTCAGATGCATTATGGTTCATCTATACTGCAAATAAAGGACAACAAGAACGAATTATTCATTATATCTTTTATTATTATTATTAGTTTTAGTGTCCTAGAGGAGTGTACCTCTTGTAGTAGGTTCTCATTGTAGGCAATCTGCTTTGTCTAGGTGTGGAACCTTTTGAATGGAATATCATAGAACTTCTTTTTTTTTTTTTCCTTCTTTTTCTTTCCTTTCTCGTTTTTCTCTGAAGATTGAAAAATTATATTTAAAACAAGAAAAAAAAGCAGAAAGAAACAAAAGAAAAGAAAATTTACAATATGTGGTTGATGTAGTAGTGGCACAGCAGTGTAGTAAATATCAGCATTACATAGCAAACAGCAAAGTAAGAGACTACTTTGATATAAAATAAAGGAAAGAAAGAAGGAAAGAAAGAAAGTAAACAAAAGATTATAATTATCCAAGCTTTATACCTTCTTCTCGATATCTTCAACTAATTTTCACATACACATCTAATTTATTTCAATCATGGCTGTTTTAAATCCAAATAACTGGCACTGGGTCGATAAAAACACTTTACCTTGGACTAAACAATATCTAAATGAAAAGTTTGTTAATTATGAGATAACTGAAAACAATACCACAATAAAGATCATACAAATAAATAGAATCAATGGAGATTCCAATGTTTCGCAAAGAAAGGGGAAACCCATTTGTTATTTTGACCTAGATCTTGAATTTAAAGTAAGTGTTACTAACCCAGAAAAGGACGAAGAAGAGGAAAGTGGTACTCTACGTATTCCTGAACTTGTGCATGATGATTCAGAGCCTTTAATTGATATTAATGGTTTTAGCCAATCCAATTCTCAATTAATCCAAACATCTTTCATTCCAACATTTAAAACTACTTTATTACAATACCAAAATGATTTATTAGAGAAACACTCAAGTGATCTACAAGAATAAATAAATACACAAACAAACAAATAGACAAATAAACAATAGATAGTTATTTATACACACTCAAACACATACATACATACATATATATATATGTATATGTATATGTATAAACTATTCTATAACACTTAATTAATGTTATAAGATTCAATTTTGTTTTTTTTTTTTTGTTTTTTTTTTTTTATTTCAATAGACATATGGAATAATCTTGTATGGAACCCTTTTTTGGTATTCTTCCCAATCCTTTCCATACTTCTTATGACACTTTTCCTCATCCCTCATCTGTCTATGCAAAAGTAGGATAGCGAAATAGAAACTGTAGTAGTATGTCAAGGGTGTGTTAAACCAGGTAGTCAAGCACCAACTCAAGGAAATCGTCCAATCGCCGAGATAATTGATATGTTGTGAAACAGACCACCATCCGTCACACAACAACTTGGTGCCACGCTCAGTAGGGATGAACTTCATATTGGGTAATTTACCCTGTTTAAATAACGATTTTTGTTGATTGGATAGATGGAAGACTGTGTATCCCAATGCCATCAAGGACACAATAGCGACGATTTTCCATGGGCCTAACACAATTGGATTTGTGCTCAACCATCTTGCTTGCAGGGCGTAAGTGAAGGGGACCAAAGCCAAGTCACCGAACGCCAACATGAACCCGAACCCATCTGTGACAATATCCATCATGGATAGAAGTCCTTCTTCATTTAGGACCCCATCGAAAATATACCAGGATTGTAAAAGGGTGATCAAGCACAAGGAATCGTTCCACGTGTCCATTTCGAGGTAGACGTGGTGCAAACAGGACAGGTTAATTAGGAACCATAGCAGCATGCCTGGTCTTAGTTCGCAGAACAACTTGATGTCTAGTAGCCCACCGATGGATCTTGGATTCAATTCTCTGCCGATAAACCAGTCGTAAAGAGCGTTGCCTGAATTTCCACCCAGGGCAAGGATTCTTTTATTTTCATTGATAAAAGATCTTAGGTAGACCCAAGTGGCCAGATAGAAAGAAAAGATGCAGGTGATGACGTTTAGTTCCATGTAATTGTTATATAGATATTGTAGTTCGGGCATTTGGCCGTTAGTCATCTGCCATCTTAGAGATAAAACAAAGACCAGTAGTAGACAGTTACTTATGCCGTTTATCTTATAATCTAGTCTTTGACCGTTTCTTAACACGGTACCTTTAACCCAATGGCCTGGCATGATGATGTCTAGAATAGCCAAAACGATGAACCAGGATAGATAAGGTATCCAAAGATGGTAGGATTTACAAGGGTTTAAATAGAAAAGGGGATCGTGGGAGATGGATGCATTTGGAGTTATAAGATGATTGATGACGACGGTGAAGACAGGCAATGTCAATGATATGAAGGTGGATCCAAGGACACCACCGAATTCGAATTTTGTAGTTTTTGGATTTAATACTTCCTTAGACGTATTCTTTTCCCCCATATTCAATCGATTGAAAGTTGGAAATATACCGGTTTTGTTTCTCTCTCTCCTTCTCCCTCTATATATATATATATATATATATATAGAATATCATACCCTTAAGTGTTCTTTGCCACTTAAAAAAGTATGTATTCGACCAGTCAATCAGTTAATCAATCAATCATATACATATATATATATATATATATATATGTATATATATTCATAGTGTATTGAAGATCATACAGAGTAATTATCATCACCAAAAGAGAGAGTGAGAATCTATACGAAATGAGAAATACCCTCGAAGGTACCAACTTTTTACTTTTTTTTTTTTTCTTTTGTTTGTTTTCTTTTATACGTGTTTGCAACCCTACACTCAAGTCCTAAAAGAGGTTTCCACAACCCTAATAGTCCTCTTCATTTTCCATTTTTCTAACCTCAGCACTCTTTGTTGCCTATCGTTATGCACATGTCCACCATCCACAACACACCTCTCATACACGAGGTCTTGTGGACCATTGGATCCCACAACAGCAGGACTGAATGTGTACATTAATAATAGTAGTCGGTGGCAGTTGTAGAACAGCGATCGTGAATCCAACTGGAACTCACAACCCTAAGGGGTCCCCTCGGGGTTTTGTTCGATGGAATTCAAACTGCACAAACCCTATAGGCACACACACCCATGCATCCTCGTTTACTCTTTGCCTGCTCCCCTTTCATATGTTCGACGTTTCTGTTCACGCACCGCAGAAAAGGGACCAAAAAAAAAACAAAAACAAAAAAAAAAAGATAAATCAAATATTGGCATATGGGTAGTAACAATAATATGCCATTATTATGCTACTATTCATACTACTGCTGCGTAAGATTGAAAGGGTGTGCGCTATAGACATAATCATATACTTGTCTAACCACTTTTATTCGGTGTGTATGTATATGCGAGTCACTGAGTAAGTATTAGAACGGGTGAGACTGTATCGGATACCAAAATGTTGCACGACAACAACACCTTCTATTCCTCTATTGAAGAAGAATTGGTTAATTTGAAAGGTCAGCTATGGTCTCAATGGGATCAATTAATTGGCAACGGTAACAAAGGGAACAACGATGCATCTATTGCCAATGAAGTGGATAATGAGACCCTGTTTCTCATCAATAAAAATGTCCTCGCGTTTGAGTCCCTTATTGAAACCCTAATAGTCGCATTCAATCAATCTAATATATCCTCTTTGACTCTGTCTTGGGAAAGGAGCCCCTCCTTTAAAAAATACGATACATTGTCGTTGACCAAAAATGGTTTGAGTCCAAGTGATACAATGGTATCTGGTTCTCGTGATATAGATCCAAACAATTCTAACCCCCCCAGTTTAGAAGATTCATATTTCAAGATTTTGAGCCATATCAATTGGTTGCATGGTTACAAATTACAACTGAAACAAACTATCTTGTCGATCCGTGATGGGAATCTCGACCAACTTACCGAATTAACGCATAATTCCGTTGAATCATCACCACTACCACTATCATTACCACAGAAACCTGAATATTACACAGAGAGCAATAAACAATTAACAAGAGACCAATTATTGAATAAGACTCAGCAATTGACAAACAATTTAATTAAATCCAACACTCTATTGCAGTCAAGTATCTTGCAGAGTGATCTAAATTTAGATGATTTGAAACAACAGACTCAGTCCTTGAACCAGATCCAGGATAAATATTCACAGTTGGAAGTCGTCTTCAATAAGACCAATAGATTGGTTAAATCTTTGGAGACAGCATCCAACCAAGAGAAGAGAGACGTTTATATCTCCCTGGGTTTTCTGGCCCTGGCTATCTCGTGGGTGGTCTGGAGACGTATCTTTAAAGGTCCAACAAAATTGTTTCTTTGGCTTTTATTCAAGTTTTTCAAAGGTATCTTAGTCTCCGTCGGTGTTGTGCAAAAGATTACAAGTAAAGATAATATTCTTACAGTTCCAAATGCAATAACAGATGCAATAATGACTACTGGAGCAAGTTTAACTGTCTCTAATACAGCAACAGATATTACTGCGTCTCTTGAACAGGCTGTAGATGATGCAATTAATCGGATCCTTTTACATGACGAATTGTGATATTCAATTATATTAGATAACATTTTGCAAAGGTGGAGGAAAAAAAACATGAATTTCTAACTTTCCTAAATATATAAATAAGAAAGACATCAGATATATATATATATATATAAATATCGCATAATTACATCATTTTCGTCTCCATCTTGAATAAATAATATTCACTACAATCGATATGTTGCTCGTGTGAAATGATTGAAAAATAAAATAAAAAAATTTTTTTTTTTTTTTTTTTTTTCATTTTCCTTCTTTTTTGGCAATGAGATGAGTTTTAGAATTAATTGATTATAGTCGATATACATAAATGTACTTGTACTGTAACTTACATTGATATTTGGTTATATAATATTCTGTTACTCTTAACACTGCAACCAGTCAAGTAAGTAGGGAATAAGGTTTTTTTTTCTCCTCATTTTGTTGATTCTTTTTTTTTTTTTTTAGCCATGGCTCCAACTACTAGCAAGAAACGTTCTGTGAACAGTCAAGATTTTGAAGCAAAGAATATTAAAAAGCCAAGGATTTCTGTTGATTCCTCTGATGAAGATAACTTAGATAATATGTCAGAAGATGATCTTGATGCAGATCCAGAACAAGAAAATGAAAAGGATGTGGAGGAAGAGGAAGCAGCTGAAAATGATAATTTTGTAAAACAAGAAAGTTCCTCTAACCATGCTGAACAAAAAAGATTATTAAAGGAAAGAAAATTACAAAGAAAGTCAGGTTCAGAGATCCAGCATATTAAACACATTTGGGAAAAATT
Source organism: Kazachstania sp. Y4206 (assembly GCA_023629195.1). NCBI lineage: Eukaryota > Fungi > Ascomycota > Saccharomycetes > Saccharomycetales > Saccharomycetaceae > Kazachstania > Kazachstania sp. Y4206. The sequence continues at coordinate 118,754 of JAMAJF010000030.1, read as the reverse complement.
ACGTTGTAAGAACCCTCCATTACCTAAAAATATCCGTGATAAATTGTCTAATGAAATCTGGGATGTCGCTAAGGATAAAATCTCCGATTTGGTCTTAAAACATGATGCTTCACGTATTGTACAAACTTTAGTTAAATACTCAAACAAGGAACGTCGTGAACAAATTGTCTTGGCATTAAAGGGCAAATTTTACCTGTTAGCCACTTCTTCATATGGTAAATATCTTTTAGTCAAACTATTACATTATGGATCTAGGAATTCCAAACAATTAATTATCAATGAACTACATGGTAATTTGAGAAAATTGATGAGACATAGGGAAGGTGCTTATGTCGTAGAAGATTTATATGTTCTTTATGCCACAAATGAGCAAAGACAACAAATGATAAGAGAGTTTTGGGGGTCTGAATATGCTGTTTTTAGAGATGAACACTCTAATTTGGCCATTGAAGATGTTTGTAATAAATCTGTTGAAAAGAGAAACATTATTGCCAGAAACTTGATTGGTACCATCACTGCCTCGGTGGAAAAAGGATCTACTGGGTTTCAAATATTACATGCTGCTATGAGAGAAATGATAAAGATCGCAAATCAAAAGGAAATTGATGAAATGATAGAATTGTTGCATGAACAATTCGCCGAATTAGTTCATACCCCTGAAGGTTCTGAAGTAGCATGTACATTAATAGCTAAAGCCACAGCTAAACAGAGAAAATTAATATTAAAAGCATTAAAAGTACATGCAGAAGAATTGATTAAGAACGAACATGGTAATATAGTGTTTATCACATTATTATTGACTGTGGATGATACTGTTTTAATCTTCAAAACTTTCTCAGATACTGTGAAAGAACACCTAACAGATTTCGTCCTGAACAAATATGGTAGAAGACCATTCCTTTATATGTTGTTGGAATTAGATGGGAAATATTTTGCTCCTAATGTTAAAAAGGAATTAAACAAATATATTGAGATGTCTAAAGAGACTTCTAAAAAAGACCCATTGGTTAGAAGACAACAGTTATTAAATAAATTTGCCCCTTTGATTTTAAACATTGTTAATAAGGAGTATTCTGATTTATTGTCAGAAAATATCGGTTCTCAATTCATCTCTGAATTATTAACAAGCGATGATTTATATGACCAATTAGATGATAGAGGGAAGAAACAATTCCATGAACTAGTGGAATCCATTTCTATGGTGTTTAAAGGTGATATCACAGAAAATGAACATCCAATTCATAGACCATTTTCTGCAAGGTTGTTAAAATCATTAATACAAGGTGGTAAATGGAATAACAAGGAGAAAAAAATTGAACCATTAACTAAGGTGGAAGGTCTTGGTGTAGAATTTGCTTGTAAATTTTATGATGAAATTGTGGACTCTTCTAATTTATTAACATGGATTAACAACAAAGATAGTTCGTTTATTATCGTTGCATTATATGAATCATTACATGAAAAGGATGAAGGCAAGCAATTATTGGATGACTTGAACAGTATTAAACAAGATATCGATGTTTCTGAAGAGACTGCCAATAGAGGTGCCCAGTTACTTTTCAAGTTATTGAATTAAACTTAATAAAAAAAGCAAATAGAAAGAGACTATAATTAAGTAATAAGAAATCAAAAAGGGAATACCTTTTTGCTATTGGCATCTTTTTATCTAAACAGTTATATATAATCATCTCTAACCATCTATTTAGGTTATCACTTATGCATGTTTGTGTATTTGATAGCACACATCTATAATTATTTGTGTATTAAATATGAAAATAATCAACATTATATAAATTCAGAAATCGGTCCAACAACTTTTGAAAATAAAGTTGAAATTTAAGAAGAAAAATTCCATACATTTTTGCATAAAGTAGATTAGCAGTAAAATGACATATGTCATACACTTTAAATAGCAGTTAAAACAACTAAGTAAGTAACTCACAAATGACAATTTTCAAAGGATAATAAAATATAGACAAGTAGGTGAAAAAAAAAATATAAAAAAGTATTTGCAAAAGATAAACTTTGAGATAGTAATGAGTGAAGTTAGAGAAGATGGAGAGTTTGAAAATAATTCCAAGACTATCATAAAAGAAGAGCAAGATGAGGAATTAGAGACTCAAAAAGAAACAAAGGTGTCAGATCTTAGTCTAGACGTCTCAGATGGTCCGTTCTCGTTATTACCTATTATCGAAGATCTACCCGGAAAGCTGAATTATACATGCTGTGAATCATATGCAGAGCATATCTACTTGGGGACACAAACAGGTGAATTGCTCCACTATTTTGAAATTGAAACTGGGAATTATCTTCTTGTATCAAGAATAAAATTAGATGACTCTAAAACTGAACCAATAGACAAAATTATCTTACTTCCATCAATTGAGAGAGCAGGTGTTTTAAGTCAAGGGATTTTGACACTTTTTTTACTCCCAGAGTTTGCACCAGTTCCAAATTCAAAATACTTAAGGGACATAAACGATGTTCAAATTATTAAGAATAATATGATAAAAAGTATAATGGTTTTTTTTTCAGATCATAGTGCAATATATCAAGTTTCTAGCAGCTCCTTCAATCTATTAAAAAAGTTTGATAACCTATGTGATGTTAGAAAAGCCTTAATTAAAAAAGATAAATTGATTTTAGCTCAACGTAATGAGTATATGATATTTGATATGTCAGTAAATAAAGAAGTTCCGTTATTTAAGGTATCTGAAACTGATAGTACCCCTAATGAAATTGATAGTAATGACTTAATACCAATTATTGCAGATTTTAGTTCGAAAGAGGTATTAGTTTGTTCAGGTGGTTCATCATACGAAAATGAAGCTATGGCTCTTGTGATAAATTTGGATGGTGATATTACTCAAGGAACAATTGCATTAAGGAATTATCCAAGAGATATCGTTGTTTGTTTCCCTTATGTGATGGTGAATATAGATTTCCAAGAAGTAGATATCTTCAAATTAGTAAGCAATGAAAATCCGATTTTGATACAGACTATAAAATATAATAATATTAATAATGAACAATTGACGGATATTCGACTAATGTTTAACAAAGTGAATAAATTCTTCCATAGTGATGCTTATCTAACAAATGCAGATGACACAAGATTACAAAAAATAGATCAAATGATAGACAAATTAAGGTCTTCTCCACTAGTAATATCAAATAATAAATTAAACATGGACGTTATTAAGGAAAGCCCTCCTACTACTGTAGAATATCGAATAGATAGAGAGAAGGCATTTATTAAAGATATTATCAATTTCAGCACAAATTTAATATTTTATGATAATTTTGCTGTATACGAAACTTTTCAAATGCCATTTTTTATGGAGATTAAGAATTTTAATGAAATTGAAATAGTAAATATCGAAAAGTATTTGGCTTCCAACAGTAACAATGCTCAATTAAGCAGAATTCAACAAGTAGAGATAAAATATTTGAAGTTATTGCACCATCTGTTAGTATTGTTGCATTGTGATATAATTGATAAAAATTATATTAAGCTATGGTGTTGGGATATGAAATATATTGATATAAGAATATTATTATATTTGTTTGATTTAATAATACTGGGGGAATGTTGGTGTCCTAATGGGCTATTATCTTTTATAAATAAATTAAAATCTTTAAAGGTAATCAATAAATTAAGTTCACAATCAGAAATCTTGGAGTATTTAAAAATCATGAAGCAATATCTTATTAAGAAATATTCCAACGATAAAGATTTCATTGAATATAATATTATATTGATAACACTTGATGTGAATATTTTTATGCAACAATTAAACTCTAAAATTAAAATTAATTTAGATGAGTTTGAAAAGATAAGTTTAAATGCAATTATTAAGACAATTAAAGACAATAATATGATTGAGCAAAAATCCTTATTGACAGAAATATACATAAAACAAGGAATGGTTGACGATGTGATTGCAATTTTGAAGGAAGATAAAAAATACTTAAATTTACTCAATTTTTTAATAAAAAACGTTGAAAACTTGACAAATGATTATAAACAGAACAATATTTTAAGTGATCTTGTTACAATTATTACTAATGAGTCTTTTGATGGTAATCATAACGATAAGAATAAAAATGACAATGAAATAATAAAAAAAACTTTAAAACTGATGTCGGATATTCATATAGATTACCATACTATTTTAGATTTAATAGATGATATCAGTTTAAAAGTCCATATACTTGAAATTATAGGCATTGAAGATAGACAAGACAAAAGTTTTTTAATGGATTATTATATTGAAAAGATGTATGAGATAATCATTAAGGAAGCTTTATCAAGCGCTTTTGAAAAAATTGTTAATGAATATTGTGTTGATTTAAATTATAGTAAACCAAACATTTTGGAATATCTCAGGTACAAGTTTAAGTATGATTCAAAATTTTTCGGATTTCAGACTCAATATGAGCGTATCATTAAACTTTGTAAAGGTGATGATCATTTATCGAACCAATTATATGAACATATAAAAAAATTTAATAAAGACGACAATTATACACATGATATTTTAGTAATTCTATTCTTTTTTGATTATGAAGATAGAGATGTTCACAAGAAATTAGTTTGTCATTATTTAAGCGATAAACAACTTTTAAATCAGGCATTGAAATATCATGATTTCAAAGAAGTTGATAAAAGGATAGATAAATTTAATATACTAGAAGTTTTAAGATGGATAACAAATATAGCAAAAATTCCTTATTCTAGTGAATTAATTTGTAAAATTTTAATTAAGCATCGACAAATTTATGAAAATGATAGGTCTTTGATACTTGAAATGATTCGGGATATAATTCCAAAGGAATCGCCAGTTGCAATTATATCACCATTCCTTATACCTGTATTAAACCAAGAAAAGTCATTGGCAGAAGATGTTACAGTTAAAAAGATGCTTTTGAAAAGTGAATTAAATAGGTTCAATGAAGTTTTAGGCACAGTGGATAAGATAGGGGATTAGAGATAGTAAAAAACACAGTTAAATATATACAAGTTTAAAAAGAGAATAATGTTGATATTCAATGGAGTTACATATTATTTACAGAATTTTACATTCAAAAGGAATAGATAAACAGAGGTATATAAATACAGATATAGGTATAAAATATATTTGATGATTGTACTCTTATTCTTTTTTTTTTATCCTTCAGATTCATTTACTAATTTGAGTCAATGGAATAGAACCAGAGCAAACTTCATATAACCATTTTTTATCAGTATTTGATAAGCCTGCACATTGTTGTAAACTTAGTTTCACTCTTGTCTCATGATTATCAGAAGAGGAATCTGTTTCAGTTTCTATCGACTCGTATTTCCCTAGAACCATTTCATTGAATTTATCTTTGTTAAGAGTGACATTTATATTTTCCACTTGGGGTTCTCTTTCTAATTTGACCGAATATGAATTCTCATAAATATATTTACCAAAGCCTGGTGTTTTTACAGTGAAGACGTCATTTGGTTTAATTGGTCCCTCGATTTGATCTTTAATTAGTTTAGCGTATGAGATATTTGGTTCACGATATAATGGGAAATTAGATTCATTCATTGAATTCAAGATGAAGTTGATCCATCTTGTCTTTGTATTAACATTTAAGGATGGATAGAATTTGAGCAAACTATTTGGATTGATTGGATTTAATTGAAAAGTCTCAGGAACAGTCTGTGATTTAACCAAACTTTTATTCACTGTTGGAGAGATGTGTTTTCTATATATAAATCCAGAAGGCTGGTCAAATTTATTTGTATTTCTGTTTCTGCTTTTATTTTTATTTCTATTGTTAGAATTTCTGTTTCTGTTAGATTGTAATTTCAACTTTTCTTCCGTAGGTGTTGTTGAAGAAATTTTACCCTTCTCTGTATTATCTAGCACATCAAGTAAGTCGGTATCCATGCCTTTAATCTGTTTACTAGTCTTTTGAAATTGTGGTTGTTTAGGTAAATTAGTCAAAATTGTCTCTCTAGTTACTTTAGAAGTCATAGGATGAAAGTCTAAATGGGTATTTTTAATATTGTTATTATTGTTTTTGAAATTTTGTCTTGACCTCTTTGGAGCAGTAAATTTCTTTTTTCCGTGTTTTAGTCCCTTGGTAAATTGTTTATTAGAATTATTTACATGCTTAGTTGGTGTAGTACTTGGTAAAGTAGTAGCTTTTTTGGCTCTATCTAATAGATCCTTTAAGAAATCTTGAGTAATCTCAGTGCTGTAGAGAGCACGAGACGTTCTCTGAACTGCAACCAATTTATTCATAACATACACTTTCTTTTGTCTGGTTTGATTTGCATATATGTATGGCTAATATACACAATCTTGTGGGAACTTGGAGATCTTATCTAAAGAATATGTTTCCTTTTACACATAGAGAAAGTTGATAGTTTTCGAGGATCCTTAAGCTCTGCATTCCTAGTTTCTTCTTTTTTTTATCTTCTACCGAAATTCTTTTTATCGATACACCCATACACCCCAAAAAATTGTGAGTCTCATCGAACTCTAACCCTAATAAACCCTAACACGTGTGGAAAGGAAGAAATCCATCGATCAATTAATCAGTCAACGAAATGTCTGTATTCAAACTGCGTATAGTTTTATTTCATTACTATTAGTGATGTTCATGTATATAACGTATGAGTACGTAGATATATAGGTTGGTATAAATGGAATTAACAACTATCGTGGATACATTTATTCAATACTTTTCAATTTACCACGGAATTCATCAATAGTATTATAGCCTTTCTTGTCCATAATTTCCTTCAACTCTTTTTCAATTCTTGTAAAGACAGATGGACCTTCTTTGACTAATTGAGTACCGATTTGCAACATTGTCGCACCACAAAGTAAATGTTCAAACGCATCTTGCCCTGATTTAATACCACCTGTACCAATAATTTTGATCTCTGGCCTTAGTCTTTGTTGGAAGGCTCTAACGTTTGCCAATGCAGTTGGTTTCACGTAATCACCACCGATCCCACCAAATCCGTTCTTTGGTTTAACTACAACAGTTTCAGTATCCACATCGATGTATAACCCATTACCAATGGAATTGATACAGTTGATATATGCTAATGGAAATTCATTCAAGATAGCAGCCATCATATCGAAATGTGCAAAATCGAAATATGGTGGTAATTTGACACCTAATGGTTTTTTAAAGAATTCAAAAACTTTTGTCAAGATCTCTTTAGTTAATTCGAAATCGTATGCAAGTTGTGGTTTACCTGGGACGTTAGGACATGACAAATTTAATTCAGTGAAGCCATTGAACTCACTGTTCTGTAATTTTTCCAACATTTCCAAATTATCTGTTATAGACATGCCTGCTACAGAGAAGAAAATTGGTTTATTATCATTTTTATTTTCTTGTTGACGTTTGATGACGTAGTCCAGATAATAGTCGAAGCCTTTGTTAGGTAGACCCATGGAGTTGATAGAGCCCAATGGAACCGAGTAGTAACGTGGTTCTGGGTTCCCCTGTCTAAACTCTGGGGTAGCACTCTTTGTGATGTAAGAACCTGCATTTGAGTTGTTATCCAATTCTTCTAATTCTTCAATAGACATACAATGAACACCAGAAGCGTTCATGAATGGATTGGCAAAAGTAGCATCAAAGAATTTCGTAGTTAAATCAGCAGACATTGTATATGTATTGTGTTTTGGGGATTTGATGTATTTTGTCTCAACGGCAATGTTAATACCTTCTCACTATTCGACATAGGTAGAAATCAATGGTTGTCAAAGAAAGATGCCTCAAACGTAAGAACACGATAAAATCCTAAAAGTATAAATACTTACAAGATGATGAGTATATATATATATATATATGTTAATTAACCTCGTATTGATGTTCTAGAGTCACACAATCATTGTTATAATAATAATGTAGGCCTTCTCTCCTCCCCCCCCATAATATTACGCTATAATTGATTTATTCATCGAGAATTCGAACAAAAGAAAAAAAAAAGAAAAGAAAAATTTTTTTTTTATATTTCTTTTTTTTATCTGTATCTTCGGAGATTCCCGAGAAATGCAGGGTTGGGGAACTTAGGGCTACGATGTTTGTGTTGTGCCCATTTAGATAAATTATATGAAGTTGGAAGTGAATAACGACGAGTATAATGATAATAGTCATATTCTCTTTTGGTTTTATTTTTATTTTTTTCATTACTTCATATCACCGTTGTCATAATTATTTAGTACTCCTGCTGTTACTGCTGCAACAACTAGTATTAGATTTTGGGAAAGAACGGCTTTTTAGCTTCGTCTTCATCTTAACGGAATCATTGTCTCCTAATTCTGTATCTTTATGAATATTCAAGTGGTATTGTGGTTCAGAAGTCACAGGATCAGTGCCAACTCTACGTCCTTGAACAACGTTGCGTCTTAAAAACAATGCAATATCTTCTAATAATTGTACTCTCCCCTCTGGAGACAAGTCATTTTGAATCTCTGGGGGGTTTATCATACCTTGTTTGAGTTGGTTTCTCGAAGCTAGCAGCATTTTTGTGTCGCCATCGAATGCAACTCTGGTGGCTCTTAGACAATGTCTATAAGCTTGAAGGGCCCTTTGAGAAGTTGTTAATATAGAGCCTGGAGTGGGCATATTGATTTAATAAATTGGATAACTTTGTTGCTCCTTTGACAGTATAATTTAGCTATTAGTTCAGCTGCAACTATGGCTGGATCGGACCAAGTGCAGAGGCAAAGAGAAGATTGAGGTACAGACGGAGAGTATGGCTTGGTTTATACGCTATGCTAGTTAGAATACAGATAATAATGTCCACTTTTTTTTTTCTACTCTTGAGAAATTTGAAAACGTTGCCATGGCAAACAGGAGCAAAATGAAAAATGAAAAAAATATTGAAGAAAAAAAAAAACCAAGAGATACTTATGACACCTATATATACACAACATATTTATATTCATACACACATATGAAATAAGTAGAATTTAAGAATATTTATTTATTATACAGTAAATTTCCAATCATAATCCTATAAAATTATTATGCCAATTACATACATACACACATATATATACACACTGATAGATAGATATATAGATATATATATATATGTGTGTGTGTGTGTGTGCGTGTTCATAATGTGTAAAAATGTGAATATATACTTACATAGAGGTATACCTTGTATGTAATAGATTATAGGATTCGAAAACGGCTTTACAATGGCATATTGAACCTAGAACGACCATGCAATGAAACATCTGATGTGAATTACCCAACAGGTCCACGGCTCCTGGCATCAACAGAGACTCGGGTAATTTGCAGCCGTATACTATGGCACCTAACAAATAGAATATAGTTTCCAGCCAGATGAATTTAAAACATATCCGGTTTACGATTTCTAGATAGCCGAATTTGATTATGCCGAAGATCATGGGGATAGACCCGCTTAATCCAAAGGTGACAAAGAATGTGGCTCTGACGTGTTTCCAGTGCTGTTGGTTGAAGACGTCGTTGGTGACCACGAGGGAACACAGGATGCCAAGGACCACCACCATGGCAATGAAGGAGAACATGATATTTGGATGGTCGAAGTAGCCATAGTAGATGACCGAGATCATGGAGCAGGAGATCAACAGGACGATTCCGATGTAGTCTATCTTGGACCACAGGATGCTCTGTCTCTCTGAATGTTGTTTCAGACAATGGAAACACCCACTGAATAGGAGACAAGTACCACAGCCCAATAAGAAGATGTTGATGAAGATATAATCGTATAGGGTGGTACTTGGGAAGACTTTGATACAGAGTTTATCTAGTAAGAAGATGCCCAATGCCATATATATGATCGATGGGATTAAATGTGAGTAGACATTGATGGATTCGTTATGGAAATAAAACAGGGATAATAGACAGTGTCTAAAAGAGTTTGTTTCTTTCACGTAGCCACTTAAAATTTTATCGTTATCTCTTTGCCAGGATGGTAATTCATGGAATGTACATAGCTTTTTGTAATAGATGTAATTGGTGTTTGTGGTGTTTGTGGTTGTTGTGGTGGTGGTTGTAGTTGTGGTAATGATATTATCTTGAATAGTGTCGGTTGTTTTACTTACAATTGAAGTACTTTTACGTCTATATTGGATTCTTTTCTTCAAAAAAGTGTGTTCATGTTCGTGTTCGTGTTCCTCGATGGGACAGATACTGACTTTAACGTTAGAGTCTGTCATACTCTATCAATATATATATATTAATATAAATATATAAACAAACTAGTTTGGTTAATTTCAATCCCTCTGTTTTCACCAAAAGACTACACAACACAAGTTTATGTGCGTAACACGGTACATTCAAGAACGTCAGGTAGACTCTATACACGCTTGTGTGTATGTAAAATAAACCAATCAATTAAACAGAGAGAACAGAAAAGACGGTATTTTTCACAATGTTTATATATATATATATATGTATATGTATATATGTATATGCATATGCATATGTATATACATGCTCTTTCCAATAACATGTCATCTCATCCAAGCATCTTTATAATGTCTTCAACAAAAGAGAAAAGAGAAAAGAAAAAGAAAAAGAAAAGGGAAAAACCAAGAATAAAAAATACATAATAAATGGCTGAAACATTCAATTGTTTTGATTGATTGACAACGTCGATTGAACGAAGAGAATTTAACCAAAATAAAAGACAAAAAGAAAAAAGAGGGTTAGGGTTACAGTTACAGTTACAGTTACAGTTGCGGTCGTGGTTAGGGTTAAGGTTTAAAATCCGAAAAACACTAAAACCGGAAAAACACAGACAAATAACAATAGTAAACAACAATGGACAATTCTCAACAAAATTTTTTCTCTGAATGTTTTATTTTCTCTTTTTGTTATTTTTTTTTTTTGGTTATTCTCATCAGTACCGTTTTTTGCAATATACAATGGGGGGAAACGGGAGGGGAACGGGAGGAAAAAAAAACAAAGAAACTCTTGTATAAATGCATTCCTCTAAACTAGGGCTTGTTCACAGACTTAGAGATACTGTTCAGAACTTGCGGCATACTTTATTAGGGTTTTATCTTTTTTCTGTTTCATTTGTTCGTTTATTTTAGGTTTGTTTCTTTTTGCATTCCCTCCCTCTCTTTTTTCCCGTTCCTTCCCTCTTTCATCCATAATACTGTTTCCATTCATTTGAAAGTGTCTGACAAAGAGATGAGCCTATTTTTATTCTATTCAGTAAAATAGTATGGCTCTTACTTTGTAAAGAACCTGCGTGGAAGTTTGCTGGTCGTTGTTACATTAAGAATAGAATAAGAATAAAATATATACACATAGCGGTGGTTCGATTTGTTGTTTTTTTTTTTTGATAAAAGAAAAATGGATACTCAAGAGCAATGGACTTTGAATACATTTGTGACACAGGATATATTAGGCACTGGATCTTATTCACAGGTCGATTTGGCTAAATCAAAAATAACAGGAAAATTATATGCAATCAAATGTGTTCATAAATTACACTTAATCAGAAACAAAAAGGTTAAATATGCCTCTATTGAGAGAGATTCTATGCAAAAATTATTAAAGGCATTCCTTAAAAGTAATAGTAGTAGTAGTAATAGTAGTAGTAATATTTCTTATTTTGGTTGCGTAATATTGTTTGCCACTTTACAGGATAAGGACTCATTATACTATATCATGGAATATCTTCCAAATGGCGATCTATTAAGGTATATTCAAGAAGACTCAACTAATGCTCAAAATGAATCCAGTATTGCTTATATTGGAGCACAATTAATTGACGTCATTAGATTTATCCAAAGTCATGGGATCATCCATAGAGACATTAAACCCGAAAATATACTTTTTACGGATAAATGGACAGTTAAGTTATCTGACTTCGGATCTGCCAAAATCTTGACTCCCTTAGATAATAAACATGATAAACATGATGAAAATGACGATGATAGGAATGAAACTTATAATCTTCTGACCCGTTCAAACTCATTTGTAGGCACAGCAGAATATGTGACACCGGAATTATTGACTTTAGGATACACTGATTATAGATGTGATTATTGGGCAGCAGCATGCATCTTTTATCAAATGAAATTTGGAATTCCACCATTTAAGGATAAAACTGAGTATCTAACTTTTAAAAAAATCACAGATTGTGATATAAATGAAATTCTCTCGAATAGTCCAAATAATATATCATCGCAATTGGCTGATCTGATTAAAGGGGTTCTTAACAAAGATATAGGTCAAAGATTGAATTTACATGATATTATAACACACCAATTCTTCAAAAACCATAACATAGATTTCACAAAACCAGAGACTGTATGGTCATCAAGACCTGATTTGTTTAAATGAAAAACAAATAAATTATAAAAAAGAAGAGGAAAAGATATGGATTTATAAAGCATATATATATATATATGTATGTATTTCTTCACATGTCATATTGGTTCCAATTTCCCTCTCACATAATCTAAAATTATTAACCCTGTAGTGGTACTTGGTATTATGGTCATTGTGTTTCTAACAAATCCTTTATATAGCCATAATATGAGTTGTAACACATTTTTCGAACCATGTTTTCTTTTAATATACTGTAGTGTATTCACATATGAGTGCCAGTAGATGTGAGACACACTCAATAATTGACTATATGCATTTTGGGTTGAAGCTGAAACGGTTTTGGGTAAAGTCAATAAATCTAAAATCTCTAGCCGTTGATAATATATCTTTTGTATTTTACTTATAGGAAATTGAATACATTGTAACGTAAACGCAGCTGTAATCCCTGATATAAATGTAACAAAACTTTGTTTCCATTTATTATTTCTTATCTGTTCAATATTGTTTCCCAAATTATGATTAACTTCATTCGACAATTGTAATTTCATCTTTTCAAATATACTAAAATAACAGCCAAATCCTAACATTTCCTTTATCACTGTCAGATTAAACCCTGCATAACATCCAACGATACCGATTTGTTTCCATTTGTTCCAACCATATATCCACAGATTAGCTATTCTATTACTTTTATCACTGATATAACCAGGTGATAAAAGTGCATCTGTGCGTGCTCGAACATATATGGCATCGACAGGCGTCGCCACTATAGTTTGTGCTATACCTGCAACACAGCCAGTTTTGAAATACTCGAACCACGTAATATCCTCAGCAGGTTTGTTTGGAATTGCATGGATATATGTCGAATATAGTACAACACCTGTCAAAGAATTAACAAAGATTGGAGGAACAATAATCTTTGGTATAATTTTCCAACCATATTCGTGTAGTGCTTGTTTAAGAATATACAGTGATGATCTGTGATAAAATTTTTTCTTTTTGTTAATCCTGTTATCGTTCACTTCTTTTCTCACATAATGGTATATATCAAACCTTGGTGGTCGAAATAATTTGATCGGTGTTTTTAGATAGAATGAGGTAAATCTATATGTCAAAGAACGGCCTATAGCTGTAATAATCCCAATTGTGGACTCAGTTGACGAAGATGAGTGTGGTTTTTTTTGTCCTTGAACCACAGGATCTGTTGAATCATCATATATACTACTTATGTCCCTTACTATTTCATATTGTTGATGATGTTGTTTGATCGAGGGGCTATCGCATTTCTTCTCTTTGTCTCTTGACATGTACAAAACAGGATCATTTAATTAAATTTCTCTTTTTATGGATTAGATGGAAGCAAAGGTAGCAGAACACCAATACTTGTTGATATTCTTAACTAACATTATTATCCCTTCTCTATATAGTTTTGTCCTATTTTGCATACCAAATTTGAATACATTTATGATCTATAGGTATGGTTCTATCAACAGAATGTTTAAAATTCACATAGATGTAACTAAATATTTACTGAAAATAATTTTTTTAGGGTAAGTAACTTTTTTTTTTTACTTTTTTTGCAAAAGTAAAAACAGTCTGATAAACCCTAATTTACACACCAACAAAAACCATAAGATACTTGATATGTGTAACCTATAAAAACAACATTTACCAAAGCTTATCATTATTGATTGGTTCTTTTACTTGTTTTCTTTTACAAAACATTTTTTTATTCTTTAAATGTCTATAGAAAACTATAGACATTACGGTTTGTGCACCAGAACGTATTGTATGTTGATTGATCCTGGAGTCACGATTTGGTTAATCATAAAATGATATTTTGTGTTTTCTGTAGATTTATATATATATATATATAATCAGGAAACCGTGTAAAAAATCTTTTAAGGTAGAAATAGGAAAATACGTGTTAATTATCAAGATGAAAATCTGGCTTTAGAAGTTCAACCTTTAAGAGTGTTGTTGCAAGGTATAAGTATATTTGGTATTGACATAGGTATCTTCATATAGTATAGTGAAGTGGATACCGTATTTGGGCATAAGAGAAACCCAATATTTAGTGTTTTTTTTTTCATTCTTTTTCTTGCATCTTTTGTTGTTTTTATAATTAATATAGTATTATATTATATTAATATTTTTTTCATTTCTTTATTCCAGATTTATGTAAAATCTCTCTTCGACTTATATCTCACAGTTTTGAAATATACTGGAAATTCTGATATATCGACCTTTTTTTTTCTTTTAGTAAGGATGCTTAATGCATTATAGGCTTGCCAAACTTTGTTTTAGGATATTGTTCAATAAAGAAAAACAGATGGGAATCTCATCTATTTAATAAAAAAAAGATTAGTCGCATTAAAAAGATAGAGATGGTTGTATATGAATGAAGAAATAACAGAAGAAAGATAGAATCGACAACTTGAAACAACAAGAAGAAAAAGTGGGTGTAAGCGATAAAACACTTTATGAAAAGGGAGGAGAAAACTGATTAGATAAACGTTTTGCTATGGCCACTTATACTAGAAGGAGGTAAGTTGATGAGAAGGAGCGCCTATAGTCAGTGGATATATAGTGAACATTCTCAATATTATATTAAACAGATTTAGTATACAAAATTATAATAAAGTTCTTCACTTTCTTCCTCTATATACAACATAGAAATAATAATATACAAAGATTGTAAATAAGATAAAAATAATGTACGATGAAATCCTTGGCTTTATATATGTAGACATTAAGCCATTTTGCTCTATGAATAGTAAGATATTTATTAAACAAACTCAACAACTTTTGGTGACCTCTCGACGATTATTACTCAACAATCTATCGTTTAGTATCTGCTAAAATCATATTGTTCTATCTATTTCATTATAGAACATTCTATTTCAACAATTATATATAGAAGAACAACATAACAACCAAAGAACATCGAATGCAAAATACAATAAGCAAATAGTATAATTATATAAGCTCGATATAGCCGTTAATATATAAGTCCGTATTAATACTTGCATTACAGATTGTATCAATTATTGTCTCGATTATTAATAGTATATGTTTGATATTTCTAGCGCTTCCCCGAATAACATAAAACTCTGACCATATCATATTATAACAAAGTTGTTGTAGTATAAAATTGTCAGATTCTTTTGTGTATTTCAGGGAAGTGCAAATAATATTAACAGGTATTCAAATAATCGAGGCAGTAATCAACTATAGGTGATAATATAATTACTAAAACGGCCTTATATATTGAGCGGCTTTTATCAAGCTAATATATTTATTCGAAGTTACTTCTTGTCACTTGCTTGTTGTTCTATCTCTGTTTATATATAATATATAAATTATTTACAAGAAACGGTTGTAGAAGATGATCTTTTATCTCCAGAAAACGTTGTCCTTTTATATGTTTTCTGGAGCTCGATCGATTATTTAGATTGGTACATTAATGAGCCTACTGATTCAAACCCTAAAATTTATTACATTAATTTAGGTGCACTGGTGAATTAGAAACTTCACCACAATTCATTAATTATGGTAATTAGTAATACACGTAGGACTTATTAAAACAATAAATAGTTCTGGATTCATTCAGAATCTTATGTAATCTTGATGGCAATAATTTTCCTATTTTACAATAGAAGCTGTTGTAAACCAACCGTAACATTACGGTTAAACAAAAAAATAATAAGGGTTGAAAAATATTGTTAGGGCTCTGTAATGAATGTCATAAAAAAGTTTTAGTTTGGATTTATAGGTGTTGGAATTTGGAGCCTTCTGCGCCCATGGTAATGTTAGATATCATTAAGTTATAGATTCTTGCTTTATTTTATACTAAATACCTGTATATACTTATTATATAGTGTATACAGTATACATTCTTTTATTTACTTCAAGTTTTCTTTTAAAGTTTTTCATATCTTTTCATATCTCTAACAAACATATTTGGTGAAAAATAAAATGTCTTCCTGATATTATGGTACATCCATACACCATATAATATACAGAAAAACTAATTAAAGATAATATTCTTATGGAAATGACAGTAATAAACTCTTATTTTCCAACAATAGGGCTTAGGGTTTGTTAATAAATTCCATGTGATTGTTGAATACTAAGTAACAAAATGAAACATTAATGAAACATCAATGAGGCATCAATGAGGCATTGGTGAGATATTATTGAGACATTAATGAGTTAATTAACGAGAGATGTGTTTACTATGACAATCATTACAGAACTCAAATAAGAAACTATCAATTCATGATTCATATATAAAGGACCATCATCTTGGTATCTAAACTTGTATGTTTGGTTAATTTATAAATATATGTAACATTGTATAATAGGAAAGAAGAACAAGCAATAATCTTTTAATTCCCTTATATATATAACGTTCTTATATATTTGTTATTGTCCTAACTATTCGTCCAATAGTCCTATTAAAAGCATTGGTTTTAAGTTCAAACTATGGCGGGATAGTAGTTGTCGTTGGGCGGTTAGTGTAGTGGCTATCATTCCACCCTTCCAAGGTGGAGACACGGGTTCGATTCTCGTACCGCTCATATTTTTGCAGGTCATTTAACGTTAATGCTTCGATTGCATTGATAAGTATACAAAAACTGTAATGGAAGAAGACCTGCTACGTGATATGGGCTTTTTTTGAGGATACGATATATGATAAATAATTAATAGTATTGTTCTTTATATATGATAAATAGAATATACTATTCTGTTTAAGGAAGACTTTTCTAGTCTAGATAATTAAGCTTAAATTTTGTAAGTATGAAAAATACGGATGGCTATGCCGTCATCAGAATGGCATAAGTCACAGTAGCTAAAATAGGCTTAACAAATAAAGTGGCGTGTTCATCTAAATATCTTGGTATAACTCGTTGTTTTATAATCTCTCTAAATGATTTGTCTTCTTACTATTGTAAAGAATAAATACTGGAGGTTCCAATGAATTAATTAGTTCACCAGAATACGTGTTTGCAGATTAACAAATAGTTTAGACAGATATCATATTATGAAACAACAAAGCAATATTGCAAATTGTAGAAGTAACTTGGTGTATATATACGTATAGTGTATAACTTTGTTTGTTTGTCTGTTTTATTTCAAAACAAAACCAATAATAAGTTTTTTCATTTAATTGTTTCCAATTGGTTAATAAAATTATTTGTCTAGATTGCTATTAACTTTAGTAATTTGAATATATCCTACTTTTAATATTGGGTAAAAAGTTTGCAACCTTATTTTCTCCTCATTTTAGCCTTGCACCATCTGATCATTCTTGGAGTAGAGTTTATCTTGAGTAGAAGTAAAAATAAATTTAATAATATCAGAAATTTGCTCGTTTGCCAAGAGTTAAAAAGAATAAATGAATGTAATTACGATAAATTGAAATAAGTCTACCTCAAGTAAAAACTTAATATATCCTGTTCATAAATATACTGAGCAAGTCAAACAAAACTCAAAAAATAAAAAACCTTAAAAATGTACTAATTTAATAGTGATAGGGGAAAATTGTATATCGTTTTCATTTTTCTCTATATTCTACCATCATCGTCTATAAAATTTTCATTCTCTTCCATAAAGAGTTCTGTTTCAGAATTTGATTCTAATGTATCATCAGATAAGTCTTCCTCATTTAATATGTATGCAAATAATTTTCTTCCGTCAAAGTATCGTCCATTCATAATTTTGCAGCATGCTAACGTCTCATTCCTATCTGAGAAAGTGATATGAAATTCACCTTTATCCACATACATAGCATGAAAAATTATGGATCCGAAGGATTTGCACCCATTAACAAGGTCTACTTCAATTTCTTGGAGTTCATCAGTTTCTAGATCTTGATATATATCAATCACATTAGCCAGCACCAACGTTCTCTCTTTCCTTGAATCAATGTTAGTATTTAGAATGGTATCATTCGTTACCTTCCTCCTTTTATTTTGAACATCATCGTTGCCATCACTTACTTCATTATCTTGATTGGGAATTTCATTATTGTTTATAAACTTCTTTTCACTGAAATTTGCGTATTCAACTGACAAATGTTTACCTTTAAAATTATGACCATGCATCATTTCAATAGCTAACAAAGCATATTCTTTTCTACAATACACTACTAAAGCATCTCCTTTAAGGCCTCCTTGGTCATTTGTATATAACTTACATTTCATCTTATTGTCTTTACTTCTTTCAATATCTCCAAATTTATTAAATTCATACAGTAAATCATTACGCAAAACATCAATCTCACAATCAATAGGTAAATTCGAAATATATACAGCCTTCAGGGAGATATTTGTACTCTGTTTATTGTTATTTTTGCTCTTGGAGTTCTTCCAGTCAGTCTTGGCTTCTTCACGTTTTCTTTTCCTTTCTTCTAGGATGGCTTTTTTTTCACGTCTTAATTGTTCTTTAAGTTCTAATTCTTCTTTATCCATCAATATCAGCTTTATCACTAAACCAACACAATTAAAGAATATTAAATAGAGAATTGAATTCGAGTATCTTTGTTTTCTGGGTCTCTTGTTGTGGGAATGTTATGTAAACACATGCATATATTGGTGATCTTCTGACCATATATACTTGATTTTGGACTATAATAAAGAGAGACTTTATTTTTCAATTCAGTTGTATAGTGAACGGTGTGCACAACAAGACAAAACTGTCTTTAACTGTGAAAAAGTTCCATAATGAGCTATTGCCATATTTCACATAAATTACTACGGATAATTCTTTAACTTCAACAATATTTTATGGTAATTAAATATACAAGCACAATATTAATAAACAGAGCTTATTACTATAATCGTGTACATATATATATATCTGTATGAGTAAATATACAAAAAGGGGTTGATAGAAAAACGGATATAAAAATATGTGAAATCAATATTGTTCAATGGATTAATAACTTAAAAGTGATAGTTTATCTTTCTTTTATTTTGTGTAATGATCATTACATAAGGTTGTTAACTAAATCAGCACACAAAGTAGCATCTTCACCTCTACCTTGAGCCTTTAAAGCAATACCTTTTGAACTTTTAATCATCTTAACAACTAATGCAACCTTGGAACCATTAAAAACACTTTTCCCGAACAATTTCAAAGTATGAGAATTGGTGTCATTTGGAGCAAATTGCGTATTGCTTACAGGTAGACAACTTGTGTTCAAAATTAACTTATCAGTAATTTCTTGTAAGGAAAGGTCTTCTTTGATATTGTATACAGCAACTTCTTCATTAGGTAGTTCAGCAAAGGTGTTTTCAAAATTACCAGTAAATGAGCTCTTGACATAGTCACCAGCAGTCAAATATATTGGATCAATTTCATATTCATCATCGAAACCTTCGTCATTTTCAAATGGTTCATTGGTCTCTGGATCTAACTCTCTAGTTGTAAAATGTAAGATATTTATAAAACCTTCCATTGCGAAGGCCTCGTCTTTCTTGTAGGCAACATAGCAAGCAGCTTCGGTATTTGGTAACAATCTATCAATTGGCAATGTGAATAGTTCCTCCAATTGATTGTCTCCTTCTGGAGAACAAGCCACAGTAACTTTATCTAAAACGACGTTGGTCAATGTATTAGAAACATTGAATTGGAAAACTATATGATCTTTGAACAAATGTTTGACTGCATGAACAACAAATTCCGCTTCTGGTTCAGTCAATGGTATTGGTTTTGATGAATTTATTAAATTACCAAATGCTTTGAATTGTTCAATAGATAATAATTCATCAGCATATTTTGTTTCTAATAAATCTTCTTGATGTTCTTGAAGATTTGCGCCTTGGTAAGTGTCATTATCAACTCTGTTATCTGTTTGTTTTGTTCCTGGTACAACAGCACTCTTTGTATTTTCGACATTATTGCTAACAGCCTGTTGTTGTTTTTTCTTCAATTTCATAGCTTTAACCTCATCTTCAGTGAATTTACGAATAGATGATACATCAAATGGAGTCTTGAATAAATCATCGTTTGCAGACATATAACTAGTTAACTTGTTTTCCAATGAGTTTAAGTCATAATAATATTTAGATTGAATTAATTGTTCAGCAACAAGACTGTGTTTATTTTCAGAGGCATCAATTAACTCCAATGCAATTGTGGCTCTATCTCTAACTTCATCATCCTGATCATTAGCAATTCTTCTTAAAAGACTGACAATGGAGTCTTTTAATGTTGAATCATTCTTGGTTAAAGCAAATTTAGATAATGAAATGACAGCAGCAGATCTAATAATGGAGTTTTCTAATACGACTCTGTTATAGATATGCCTAACGTATAAGGAAGGCTTAGATGTAAATGGACCTTCTTTACCCAGTAAATGTAAGACCCTGACTAATATTTCATTATATTCACAGTCTTCAATAAAGTCACATAAATTGTCAAGAATCAATTCTTTGGATTGTGGAATAAATGAAACAATATCAATGATTGCTTCAATGATGCTGTTTTTGAATTTCAAACCACCTTCACCATTTTTTAGCACATCAATTAAAAATTTGACTATTGATTTCCACTCTTGTGGGAAATTTAAGGACAAAGTACGTACTGCATCAATAATAATAATCTTAAAATCATCAGAAACTTCATGAATGAATTTTGTTATAGTGGAGACTAAAGAAGAAATATTTTTAGCGTTACCAGTCTTTAACAAAGTGGTGATTGCATAAGTAGAAATATTTCTATTTGGATCATTAATTAATGATTCCAATTCTGGGTTACAAACCATAATCTTTTCTGGGTTATTAATAGAGATTCTATTTAATACTCTTAATGCAGCAAACCTGGTAGTAACACGTGGAACAGTCAACAAAGAACGGAGTGTATTAATAGCAGAAATATACAATTCTTGTGAAATAAGACGACTGTTGTTGATTGAAAAAGAAGTGATCAATTTAGCAGTCTCTAATTGAACAGACTCATATTTGTTTGTTAACCAGTTATCCAATAAAGATTGGAATTGTGTGAATAACTGTGGGTCTCTATGAATCAAATCATTGACTAATTTGACTAACTGAACTTTAGCTAATTGATTTTTAAGAGTATTAGCTTCGGCAAATTGTCTAACAAGTTTTAATAAAGACATTTTATCATTTTTTTTTAATTGATAAACTAAACCTAACGCATGGTATTGAGAGATAAAGGTTGAATTTGGATAAAATTCACTATTATCCATTGAAGAGTGTGGAAACTGTTTTAAATCAACAATAGCCTCTTGTGCCTCATTAGAAAATCTCTTGATTGTAGCTTCAGAAATTGGTAGTAAATGGTAAGAAGTACACAAAGCTGCACTAGATACAGCAGGATGTTTGTTCACTACAGCACTCTTCAATAGTCTTTCAGCGGAGAACGCAGTGGATTCGTCTAGCACATAAGTTAAAGATCTAATGGCGTTAGGTTTGACTAAATTGGACCCGTTTTGAATATCTTTCATAATGGAAGAAGTGGCCATAAGGACATCACCAGAAATACTGCTTAATTCTTTGATAGCAAGATAAACCATTTGCCTTAGTGAATCATTTTGGTGTTGGAATAATTTGGAGACAGAGAAAAATAACGCAGTAGCTTCGCTTTCAGGAAATGTTTCACCATTAGCTAATAACCTTAATAAACGAGAAATTAAGATACGACATCTCTTAGCATTTACAGGCGACTCATTGAACGTATTCATACAATCCTGATAGATTGTCATCTTATCAGGCAATTCGCCTGCTATTTGATTTTCTGATTTTTTATACGTCTTGGTAGACATGGTGTGGTTTGAACAGCCTCTTATTCAATCACAATTAAGTAACCAGATACTAATTTTGGTGTGTTCCTTACTTCTTATTCTACCAGATAGATTACAATAAGGAGTACATGAATATATACTTTTGTGTTTTTTGCATATACGTAAATATATGCCTGGACATTTGATCATTCTTTTTTGGTTCTTTCCATCTTACATTTATTTTTCATAATAAAGTCCTTGAAATGTCGTGTGAAGTGATGATACCTTCAAATCATAAAGAATCATAAATAGTATACATATATATACAGAGAGAAAGAAAGAGAGAGAAATAGATACGTTAGACATGAGGTTTGATGGTTTTCTCCCACTATGGCCTAGTTGGTCTATACCATATATTTTTATATGTATTTGTTGTAACAAAAATTAGGATATTGATGGCTGAATTATTTTATAAATATATAAGGGATATAGATAGTACGAAGAATACGAGGTATGATATGGGGGGATGAAGAATAAGAAGGATTATACTTGTGTATCTCTATGTGTGTAATGTTTACTTAATTACTTGTTTCGTTTATTTGTGTTAAAATGCTGGGGTTTGTTAATCATATAGGTGGATAGTACTTTTGTTAAAGAAAACTATTTATAATTAACTGATTCATAGATTTATTGATTATTGTGTCATTTGAGGTTGAGATTGTTGTGGTTGCGGTAAAGGTATTTGTATTTGGGATTGATGTTGCATTGGCTGCGGTGGTATACCATGTTGTTGTAGTTGTGGCTGTGGTTGTGACTGAATATCTTCATTTAGAGTTAGTAGTAATTGAGCTAAGCATCTTTTCGACCCAACATCATCTTTTAAAACCTCTGCGAATGTATTATCTCTTAATTTTTGTGGTAATACGACCTTCAATAATCTACGAGCCTCCAGATCATCACTTAACCTCAAATAACATCTGATGATATGTTTCAATAACCTACCTGGTGGTGTATGGACAGTTAAATGTTCTACCATATCTTTTAAGACGTTAGTGACAGCATAAAATCTCTCCAATGTGGCACAGACGTACTGCAATCCAATATCTGCCAATAAAATTTTTTGTAATATGAAGATAGCTACAGTTTTAGACAATTCAGATGACGATTCCATGATTCTTAGACAAAGGGGAACAATATCTGTTCTTAACAAGAAACTGATGACATCTTGAGAATCATTTTTCACTAGTGCACCAATTACACCAAGGGAAGTCAATCTTAAATATTCAAAGGTTCTTTGTCTTGAAGTAGTGTTTAGAAAGGGAAACAAAAATAATGGGATATGCGCCTGTAAAAAAGAATGTTTGGTCTCTGGGTGTGAAGCCACACATTGTAGAAGTACCAAAGCGTTACAAACACGATTAGATAATTGATTCGAAAGTAAATTTGGTTGTAGCATTGGATAAACAGATATAATCTCAGATAATAAGGAAGTCATTACACCAAATGAAGACCATAATACAACTGCTAGATCGTCAAATTGTTCTCTCTTACGACCTAGTTCTAAGAGAGCTTGTTCTTTTTGGGGGCCGTATGTTAATTGGCAGATCCAGTGATAAATATTTGGATCTTCCAAAGCATGTACAAAGGGTGTATTGTTATTAGCGTTATTAGTACTATTGTTGTTGTTGTTGGTGTTGTTGGTATTGGTGTTAGTGTTAGTGTTAGTGTTAGTGTTGATGTTACGCGATTTTGTTTCAGGATTAGTTTGATTTGGAACGGTAGTAGTTGGGGCTATACCAGGTGGAGACATATTGGTTGTAGGTGCGTTAGCATTAGCGTCAGTATTAGCATTATTCATTAAAGTGCTTATAAGAATATTTTGACTAGAAGGGACATTGTTAGTGGCATTAGTATTGACAGAAGCATTGGTCGTATTGATTGGAGCACCAGATACTGTAGCAGTTGCATTATTTGTTTGACTGCTGGCTGTGGTTGTGGTTGTGGTTGTGGTTGTATTATTAGCCTGGTTGTTGGCAGTGGTAGAAGTATAAACTGGATTATTAACAAACATCATTACGTATTACAATACTTTAATATAATGAGGAGATAAGGAAAAATGAGAAAACAAGTCAGTACTATTCTTATCTGAAGTATGGGTTCTTTTTAAAAACTTTGAGTCTAACCTCTTTCTTTTCCTCTTCAATACTTTGTTTGTTTGTTTTTTTTAGAAAAAGAAAAAATGAATTGGAGAGACCTCAGGTGGTACTAAATATCAATAGATACTTTTTTTAAAATTCTTCTTACTTCTTTGTTGTTTTTTCTTTCTTTCTTTCTTTCTTTTTTTTCTTGTCTTCACTCCTTTCTCTTTTCCCTGTTTTGTTGGTGTCTCACTAGAAAGGATAAGTCTTATTGATATTTTAAAATATTAATCGTTGAAAGGGTACTATTAGGCAGATGTACACATATATATACAGAGAGAGATAGAGTGTACATGTAAATCTGAAGTATGTAGCTTTCAGTTATGAATATTTTGTAGTTGCCTTTTCAATGCTATCTGTTATCACTTTTTGTCATCTCCATCTTCATCCCATCCCCACCCATTCTGCGTCTTAGAATGTTTCTTCCCAAAGGTTTTTAAAGATGACTGGAAGTTAGAGAGAAACTTCTGGTGCAGTTTGTCATGGAACACAAACAAATCACGTGCCCTGTTTTCAGCCTTTTTTTTTTCTTTTTTTCAGAATTGCGGAAATGTGGTGGAATTGAAAAATTCCGTCAAATCCGAAAAGAAGTCTATTTCCCTTGCAAAAAAAAAAAAAGAACAACTGATGCTTATGAGGTTGAAGATGTAGTAAATGTGTGTAATAGTTGTAAATTATACACGTTACAGAGAATAGGTCATATGTGCATTGATAACATATTGTTGGTGCGAGCAGGAAAAGAGAAGAAGAAAGGGATTCTTATGGAGCTGAAAAAGTTGTAGTTCTATTTTTTATTATTCGACTGTAGATGGAGGGTCTCTTTCCAGTCAGGCAATAGATACTGTTGAAATAGAATGTTCTATAATGAAATAGATAGAACAATAAGATTTTAGCAGACACTAAACGATAAATTGTTGAGTAATAGTCGTCGAGAGGTCACCAAAAGTTGTTGAGTTTGTTTAATAAATATCTTACTGTTCGTAGAGGAAAATGGCTTAATGTTAACATATATAAAGCCAAGGATTTCATCGTACATTATTTTTATCTTATTTACAATCTTTGTATATTATTATTTCTATGTTGTATATAGAGAAAGAGAGTGAGGAACTTTATTATAATTTTGTATACTAAATCTGTTTAATATAATATTGAGAGTGTTCACTATATGTCCAATGGCTACAGACGCTCATTGTCAACAGATACGGGTAACAGAAAATGTTCTATATTGAGAAAATAAAAATTTAATTTATGCATCTTATGATCTTGCAGTATTGCTTTGTTCACAATTTAAAAAAATCTTGGTTTTTATGTTTTTTTATGTTTGTTGTGAACATTTTAAAATTTATGTGGTTTTTTTCTTTTATTGTATTCATAATGATGAAATTAGTGGTTGGAACAAGATGGATCTCTCATAAAATAAACAATTTATTTTAAAATGGTAAAACATAAAAACAAGACTATTTAAACTCTTCTGTATAGAATTAAAATATTATGTATACTAATATTTACTGTGAAAAAGGATCAAGAAAGTACACACCATCAAAATAAAATGCCACACAGTGACAGTACAATACGAAAAGTGCCATGATAATTTATCAACAATGAAATAGCTTGCCAAGTTATGTTGATGCAAAGCTTCAATAATAAGAAATTCCACCAACATTCATTTTAGATTATTATAATAGGATAACATAAACTTACAATAGGATATTGGTGGTATTATAAGTTGTTCTTGTATTACTTGCTTTATTCTGTTCCACATATTTAATACACATATATAACTGATATACATCATAACACATTTTATTTTAACTCTTCTTTTATATGCTATTATAAAAATTTTTCTATCTTTTGAAACAAAGTATTTAGTTTATAACATATATCTCTAATCACATTTCAACAAGTAACAATTATAAGCATGAAAAAATGCATCATTTGGTGTGTTCAAATGGAAATTTGTAAAATATGAAACATAAATAAACACTGTGATTCTTGTATTAAAATATTCTTTTACAATTAGACCTCAACTTTTTTTTTTTCTGTCACTCTAGTATATATATATATATATAGCTATACCTTATATAGTCTTATATATGATGCTTATATTATTTAAAATGTGCGAGTAATAATTTGTAAAATATACAGATTATACTAAACACAATGTCGTAACAAAACAATGATCCTGAAATATGTGAAGAAGCTCTATAATTAAAACTTTATCAAAATTCAATAAAGAAAAAAAAATATCAGTTTCAATATCAATGAATATTAACGAAGGAAGTAAATCGCTAAGGAATCAAATGAATGTTGCTGAATGATATTTACATTGGCGAAAAGCAAGGGAGAGATAAGGAATTACAGATCAGTTAGTTATAAAATCTATATATTCAATGTGAAAACACGTTTTTTTTGAAAATAAACAGGCAAAAAAGAATGAGCAAAATAATAGTTCATCTTGTCTTTTTTTTCTTTTTTTAACATATTATTGAATTAGAAGGATAAATTTAAACAATTCACTACTCACCATGAATGCTTCTGATCTCTGAACCTACTGTATCTATCAAAAATCAAGGTTACAAAAAGCTACCTTCACACTCACTACAAAGAACAAGCAAATGAAACAAAATCACATTCCCTTTTTCTAAGACACAGAGTACGGCCATATTACATCGCACTGCAGAAATTCAAACATCAGACTAACAAATCCCCCCCTCCCCGCTCTGACAAACAAGATACACAACAAGAAAGATAACAAAAGAAAAAGAGAAGTAAACAAGATATACAAAATAAAGTAAAATAAAATAAAACAAAAAGATGGATCAGAAATTTGGGTATACTTGATACTTCAATGACATCTGAGTACATTGATAGATGCCAAAATTCAGACTGGTGCACAGCGTTTGTATCGTCATCTACACATCTTTCCATTATTATCATTATTCACAATATCCTGCTCTTCTTTTCTCCTTCTTACCCCTAAGGAAACAATAACGAATAAAGATATAAATTGGCCATGATACACATATCATGCGCCACACACACCTCA
>JAMAJF010000030.1:47089-91312 GCA_023629195.1 Kazachstania sp. Y4206 | reverse complement strand
CCTTCTTACCCCTAAGGAAACAATAACGAATAAAGATATAAATTGGCCATGATACACATATCATGCGCCACACACACCTCGGCTTGATGGTCGCTATCTCTGGCGGCAGCTAACAAGAAACAGTCTGCGCGAAAGCGACATCAGGAAATTGGCAACATCAGAGATGTACTTTCCGTCTCTATTTATAGAAAATTTTTTTCTTGAATTCTACATCTTTTTCTTTGCCGCAGAGATTTTATACGGAAAAAAAAAACACAGGAAAAAATTGATTGATTGTATTACCCGGACTGTACCGTGTAAAATGATAACAGTATATTTACAGCTAGGGTTTGTCCAATCCACCAAAAAAAAAAGGTTGCATTAGGATTAGGGTAATATTCGAGCAATTCAAGCTGATCCATGTATTGATGACTCAACACGAAATATCTGCTATATCATAATATCAAGCTTGTTATGTTATGATTTAATTTTCGATCCCCAATGTTGATTAATTATTGATTAATATCTTATTTTGACATGACATGGATGAACGCGAATGTATTTTAGTTCTACACTTGCTGTCGCCTGCTGACATCTCTCATAATCCCTCAACTTTATAGAGTGGATCAGTTCAGTTAAAACAGGCAAAAAAAGTGGTAGAAAACATATATATATATATGTTTGTAACTCTGTATTAAGTAATTTTCATAACAATTAAAGGTGAATGGTGTGTGTAATCTATAAGTGATTGGGTATCAAATCTATATCTCTATAATGTATCTGTATATATATGTATATATATTCTTGTTTTTATTCTTTTTTTTTTAATTAACCTTAGAATCCATATTGTTTCATTATTTTCCCTAAAGACCAAGTCTTTTCGCTTCTTTTCAAATTATTATTACTACTATCACCTGTAGTTTCGAGGATACCATCCTTTAAAATAGATACCTTCTTCTTCTTCTTTAAATTATTGACCATATTGTACTCTCGTAGTGGCTTATTTAGATCCTGTTGAGACAGTGGATTCACTAGCGTACTTGAACTACTGAGAGTGGACCATATAGAGTCCTCCCTTCCCAATTTATATAGTGACGAGTCGGAAAACACCTTGGGGTTCAATAGAGGTTCCATAACTTCCAACAATTCGTCTTCTCGTATTGTGATATTCCAATCCAGTAGTGACAGTACTTGCCGTTCCATCAGATTCACGTCTTGCAAAGTGAATAATCCGTCTGTGTATTTTGTCCAATGTTTATTTAGTGGGGATGAATCATTGTGGTTTTTAGCACTCAATATTAGACATGCAAGGAGGATTCTATGTCTACTCGAAGGTATTCCGGTGGCATGCGGTGGCAGTTTCAAACTCAAACGATTCAAGTAACATAATGTCATCAGTAAAGTAGGCGTGTATACGTTGGTATAATCTATTAATTTTATTATGAACTCACACAAAGTGGGTAGTTTGTTTTTGGTTGTTATAGGTTCTGGGGCCACAGAGATCACTGATTCTGTCTTATATACTAGCTGATCTATCATTTGATTGGTTATTTGGCTCTTCATCAACCTCTCCAGTTTTATTTCATTAGACATCTTGTACTATAATCATATATAGTGTGTAACTATACTTTCTTCTCTCAATCGGTAATGGCAGGAATGTATCGCTTTTGGTGTACAACCAACTTCTATAGACAAAAGAACGAGCATAATATCCACACCCAAAAAAAAAAACCCATTTCTGAGTAGATTTAAATTATATAGAATTTATATATACGTTTGATATATGTTATATAACTGTAATAATATTTCCAAGAGTTGCTTTTTAAATCATTTATGTGTCATCTACATAAGTGAGGTGAAGAGATGGAGTTGAGGAGTGGAAAAGAAAGAAACGTCTCTTCTTGTCTTTAGTCTTTCTCATCCTAGTTGCTATTCGTCGGTCTTACTCTCATTCTTCTTTTTCTTCTTCTTCTTACCATTATTGTTATCATTTATTATCACCAATCCAAAGGACACGAAAATGAGGTAATATACAACAGTAACAGTGATGAAAATAGCAGCAGTAATAGCAACAAGCAACTGTACTGGTAACAGTAACAGTAATAGTAACAGTAATAGTAACAGTAGCAGTTACAGTAGACACAGTGTTGTGATAATAATGTAATAATAATGCATAGACTATTTTTACATTCAAAAAGAGAAAGAAATAAAGACATCTCATACAAACTTTTCGTGTCTTTTCCAAAAAGAAATTTCCGGACGTTTTTCGCATCGGAGGAGAAAATTTGGCAGTTGTCCAAAACAGGAAACTCCTTTCGTGACACCAAATCTTACTTTCGTTAGTGAATTTTTATTATTATTATTATTATTTTTAGTAGTAGTAGTTAGTATTAGTATTGGTATTTTACAGATTCCTTTTGGAATTACACAGAATACATTGACATAATTGATATATGTGGAGGGAGGAGGGAAAGGTGAGTTTAATTTTAGACGACTGTGAAAGGTTCACAACTTTCTTTGAAACAACAACAGTGAACTATCTATAACTGTCTTTTCTTTATCGAGTGTAAAAAGAGGGGAGTGGAGGGGGAAGAAATAAAGGGAAAGATCGATAAGAATCCTGGTTTCCATTAATGATGCAGATAGGTATATATTATATATATATATATGTTTAATCAATAACTACAGAAAAATAGATAGGTGAACTCACTTTTTCAAAGCAATTCATTTTCAAATGAGCCCTTTATTGCACCAATGACTGCACTACTCTGTATTTTGTCGTTCCCACCTTTTGAAATGGAATATTCTATATCACCTAGTTTTGTTAGTAATTCTATCCTTGTTTTCTCTTGTTTTAATTCATACGTCTCCAATATCTCAATAATTCCTTCAATCAAATCAATTAATGCTAACCCTTTCAAACTGCGTACTTTGTTCAGTGTGTAATATGCTATATTCCAATCGTCTTCTAGTATAGATTTCAATACTAGCTTAATATCAGTAGGTCTTGGTGCACCACAGCACTCGTATATAATATCTTCACCTACCTCAGTATCTTCATCATCCTTATCTAACGTAGCCTTGCTTGCTTGCAAAACATTTAAAACACGTCTCATATCACCTCTGGATAATTTGATTAATGCTCTTTCTGCATCTTCACTCAACTGGATCTTCTCATGCACTAAAACATTAGCAATACGACGTTCTATAGCCTCCGTGGGCAATGGCTGAAATCTGAAACGGGTACATCTACTTAATAACGCTGGTGTCAACTTGTGTGAATAATTAGCCAGGATACAAAATCTAGTATTCTTAGTGTACTTTTCTATGATACGCCGTAATGCATTCTGGGCCGCGTTGGTCATTGCATCTGCTTCGTCCAATATAATCAACTTGAAACCCTTTGAAAATATTTGTCTTGTAGATGCAAATTCCTTAATTTGGTTACGAACAACATCTATCCCTCTATCATCTGACGCATTCAATTCCAAGACCATATTAGAGTAGTTCTTCCCATATATCTCACGTGCTAACGCAACTATAGTAGACGTCTTACCCGTACCTGGCGGTCCATAGAATAACAGATGTGGTAATTTGTTCTCTGAAATGAATTTACGTAAAATAGTCACTATCTCTGTTTGACCATACACTTCACTTAAATCCAAAGGTCTGTATTTTTCTACCCAAGGTAAATTCTCATCTTTATTCTCCTTAATTGCACTCGTCATCCCTTCAAATCTTGACCTCTTGTACTGTATAATATATATTTATAATTTCTAAGTTGTTCCTAAATTATCCTAAGTTTATTTGTATCAAAATTGACAAAGAAAAAACCTGAATTGCTTTTGTAATTGATTATGGAAGTTGTAGTTTCAATCTACTAGCACACCTCACACCTCACACTGGCTTCGCTACCCACTTCCGCCTATATAGTCACCTTTCTTTTCTCTTTTGTATTTCAATCAATTCTTCGAGACCAAAAGAATGAAAACTTTTCATTTTCCTTCTTCTTCTGTTCTTTTTTTTTTCCACAGAAATTTCTAGTTTGAAGAAATTGCAGATCAGTAACATTCGACTTCTTTCAATAGAGAGAGAGAGTCATCGAATCAACCAACTATCATCTAACAATGTACATTTCTAGAAGCATATCTTCTTGTTATAACTTGAAATAGACAAACATCTATGTTCTGTTTTTTTTTTCCTTTCCTGTCTCAGTTTTTTTTCTTTTGTCCTACACTACTATCTATTTGGTAGTTGAAGGTTGTACGTTCTAATGTATGCTAATATTTCTCTCCTCTCCAGTAGCATAATTAGACCGTTTTTACATACATGTTCAACAAATTTAAATGATTCGTCCCAATGATTGATTCTCTGATATTTTGGTTTGGTTGGCTTTTTATATCATCCGTCTATGGTCAGAAATATGGTAGATTCGACCCAACAGGAAATGGATTAGCAGAAGATTTCATGGTCAATTCTTTCAATATATCATCTTGGAAACCGATCTCTGCAAACATCACTCCTGGACAACAACATTTTTACTCTTTCCCAATCAATATAAACGCCTCAGGGACCGGATTTGCACCAAGTTATGAAGTGTTAGTCTTTATAAGTGGTACTATATGTAGATACCCTCTATACCTACCTAATGATAGGTTTGCCATGGAACAGAACATTAAAAATAATGTTGCAAATGATATAGAATTGGCCATGTGGTATTCATTTAATAAATCAATGGCCACAAATAGATCTTTAGCAATACACCAACTTTTTTCAGCTGGTTATGTGGAAAATCTAGCCGTCAGTCCCGTTAAAGTTATTTATGACAGCACTAACGATACTTTGGTCGATACGTTGATGCATCCGAATTTGTATGTCATGATCCAATTGTTCAACACTACTACAAATGAACCTTTGGAATCTGCATCAGCTAATCAAGACCTTGTTTGGAATTATAACTTAGCGATTTCAGAGACCGATTTAGTGTATCAATGGGATGAAAGGTCTTGGCTGGAATTGTTGGATACCGATGACAACTCTGCATTGCTTACGTCTGGTAATGTGACAAGTGACAGTCTATCTGCGTCTACTAATTACACATTGTATGACCCCTCCCTATACGACGTCTATATTTACACTGAAGAGGAATATAATAAGATAGTTAATGCAGATTTAACCTA
Organism: Kazachstania sp. Y4206; assembly: GCA_023629195.1. NCBI lineage: Eukaryota > Fungi > Ascomycota > Saccharomycetes > Saccharomycetales > Saccharomycetaceae > Kazachstania > Kazachstania sp. Y4206. The sequence continues at coordinate 86,153 of JAMAJF010000030.1, read as the reverse complement.
TTCTCTTTGTGCAATTAAAAATGGGAACTATTTGACCACTTCTGCAACAGAAAACACAACAAGTAAAAATTTAGATGAGAACCAACTAAGAGTCCAAAAATACGTCTCCTCCAGTAATCATGGAATGTCTGAATATTTCTATGTCACGGGACTGAATGCGTCAACCACCTATTATTCATTCCTAGTGAAAAAAGTGGCACAAAGTGGTAATCTAACCGATGTTGGTGGTATTTTATTCGCTGCAGAATCATTTACTACAATGGATGACGACACTTGTTCTTTAATCCATAGTTTAGAGTTTTGCCGAGGGGTTGCATATGCAGTACCTTCCTCATCACTTGCAGGCCATAATAAAACATTGTTAGCTGCAACTTATGAGGCTATTGCGTCTCAACTGTACACCAATTTTTCATACGCTTTGCAGTTGATACCCTGCGATGCTGAGTTAGATGCAAGATACTCTCCATTAAGAACATGTGATGATTGTGCAGAATCTTATAAAAATTGGCTATGTGCAGTTACTTTCCCTCGTTGCACTACTGTAGAATCCCAATATTATATTAAAAGAAAAAAAGGCGAAAGTAGGAACTCTTTTATTAACAGCTTTATCAGGCCTTTACGTGACTACTATGAAATACTGCCCTGCATCGATATGTGTTATAATATGGTAAGAGATTGTCCCAGTGCTTTTGGATTTGCTTGCCCATCTTCAGACAAGCACGAAGAATTGTTATTACATAGTTATAATTACTATGTGGAAGATGCTGACGTTCCAACTTGTTACACATTAAGTAATAATTAAGGAACAAAAAATAATATATACCTAAAACATACACACACATATATATTCATTCACCCGTATATATGCTAAATCATTCCTAATGAACAATAAGATTAATATATCTATATATCTATACATAGCTTTAATCTTTTTCACACTTGATCAATCTTCCTCTTCAAAGATAAATTTTCAGAATCTTCCATGACAGATTCCTTTTTCGACTCACTTGTATGCTGTTCTTCAAAGGTGGATTCTTCCACAGATGATTTATTATTCAAAGTAGTTTCGTACTTTTCTCGAGCTTTCGTAATTTCTTCTGCAATATTCACCTGAGGGCCCTTTTCAAACACCAATTTTAAAACTTTACTCCATACGAGTTCATCATTTTCAGTGAAATCTTCCAGTTTAAATACATTATTTTTTTCCAACGACCAATCCTTTTGTTGTAAACGTATTAATTTAACCATATAACTTGAAGATCTCATGGCTTTGCCAATGTCACTCACCAAAGAACGAATATATGTCCCTGATGATACTTTAGCCTTGAAATGCAATAAAGGTGCCCTGTATGAATCTCCATTTTCATCAATCATTTTTTTTTCTTCTTCAGCGATTGGAATTGGATCTTCAATATCTGCAATCTCTGAGGTTAAACCTTTCTTCTCACAATATTCCTTTGAGTAATATAAAGTATCGTGTAACAAATTGGCATTCAAGTTTTTAATCGTATCCTTGGATTCTTCAGTTAATGGTCTTAATAAAGAATATGAGTGATTTTTTGTCAAAGAATCAGGGAAAATCGTCAAATCATATATTTTCACTTGTCTTGGTTCAATAGCTCTTGGCAATGGGATCCCCTGCCTAGCATATTCATGTAAAGGTTTACCATCCATTTTCAAAGCTGCATATATAGGAGGAGTCTGTTTTAAATTACCCTCGAACTTTTCCTTAATAGTCTTCAATTCATCCATATCAAGATGTTTCACAGAATTTTCAGACAAAATCTCACCTTCGACATCACCAGACGTAGTAGAAATACCAAACAATGCTTCACTTTCGTATACTTTTTCAGTGCCTTGTAAATATTCTGACAATTTCTTAGTGCCCGATCCAACACCAATAACTAAGACACCAGATGCCAATGGATCTAAAGTACCTCCATGTCCCATTTTCACTTTAGAAACCTTTCGTAGCTTTCTTTTACTTAGTGTTTTTCCCGTTTGCCTTTTATATTCTTGTATCCTCTCTGCAGTAGCCCTAGCAATTTCCTTTGAAAACACTTCACTACTATTGAACAAATGTTGAATCTTCAACATAAATTGGTTGGATGAAATACCTGTTGGTTTTTCAATTGCAAAGATACCGTTCATTGTTTGTCTTGATGAAGAGTTTACCCAATATTCTGACTAACAAGCACTTTTAAAAATATTAAAAAATATAACCTATATGAAACTATATGTAATATCTATAAGTATGAAGAACTTGATCTTCCTGTGTTTTGTATCTTACTTAAAGCAATGCCATTGCATTAATATTACTTCGAATCTCGAAATTTTTTGTCTTACAATCTTTATATTTTTTTTTTCGCTGTAGCTTGAGAACACTATTGATGTAGTTATAGTAGAAACCTATATAAGAGTAAATACAAACATCTAACAAATACACTATCACTTACTTTGATATATCCACTAATTTTCTATCTTATTCTCTCTTTATTGTTCTATTAGAATACTTCTGTGTTATTAAATAATAAATCCAAGTTTCTTTTGCAATTATACATTAATAATGTTGGCAAGCAAGACACCACCCATTTATTTTTCATTAAGTCAATAAATATTACTTTCCTATTTGTTATCTAACTCAACGATCCTTCTTCTTACGTATTTGTCTTACTGTTCCCTTTAAACTAAGACTATTCCAATTTACATTAGTCAATGTTCTCTTAAATCCATAATTTTCTCTCATTAATACCTCAGATAAGTTTTCAGCAGTCATAACTGACTCATTACTAGATGCCATCGGTGTGGTATATTTATTACTATCATCGTTATGACGAATACCAATACTCACATGATTTATCTTTTCATCTCCTGTATCATTTCTCATATCTGAACTCTTAGTGACTGATTTTTCTTGTTCATCTGCATACTGTTGCATATTTATTAGATCCATATAATCCCTATATTTTCGCCTATGATTCATCACATACTTTCTACACCTATCAATCTCATCTTGTCCTAGAATATTAAGTTTTGCAGTCCTTTTAAATATACTTTTTTCAAACAAATCATTTGGGTCTAATAATGTCCTTGGTAAAGTCTGCACCATTTGAAATAATATAATATCACAATCTTCTTCTTTTGTTCTAACATGGAAACCATTGACATTATCGTCATTACTATTATTAAATTTGGAATATTTCCCCAAGCCTGCTGAGGAAATCCCAGGTATCCTTATTTGAGACTTCTTACGTAATAATTCATGTTCACATATTTTTAAGACAGCCAAAGATATCTTAAACAAAAAATGGGATCCTTCATAAAATAAACAATCCCAAATCCTCAATGTAGTCTCAATAGGAACAACACCAATAAAACAACTCATAAACCAACTAACAGTAGATAGTGTAATGGGAGGTAATTTAAAAAGAAATTCGTTTTTAAAGTGTTTATGTTTTGGATATGTTTGATTAGTCAAAGTTGGTATAGTTTCACATGTGGGTTCAATAATCTTCCAAATCTCTGGTAAATATTCCCTAATACATAACATCAACACACCTTGATCAATATTTACTCCCTCTAAATTAACGTCATGCACACCAGGTAAATATTTAGATGTTATTATTACCAACATCCAAAAGGACTTCTCTTCTTCAAGGAATAATAATAATAGACCTACCAAAAAATTCATAGACTGGCAGTAACCAATCTTTGGATTATAGATTGAAAATGCTACAAGAACCCTTCTTAATGCTGATATCATTTCAGGTTCACCAACATCGGAATTATCATCTTTTTGGAAATGAATGTTGTTCGGGAAAGTTCTATACAAATCTCTTTCAATAATTTCCATATCTAAATACACTTTATTCGTATCAGTCCTCTCAATTGTATTACTATATGAAACATTTCTAATACGTTCTACTTCACTCACTAAAGATTTATATTTACCAATGTTTTTTTGTAATATAGCATCACCATCAGCAAAATACCACCACGCATCTCCTCTCCAATCAGATGGGATTCCCTTTCTAACATATCTTTTGAGTTTTTCACTTCTCTCTGGGAATTTCTTAGGCGGAGAAAGATCTGTTTGTGATCGTATCTTATGTTTCTCCAAGAATAATGTCCATTTCAATTTTCTTCTTTGGCAATATATATTATACTGATTCCACCAACGGTCATATGTAGATTCAGATATCCATTTTGTATATTTTTTAAATCCATATTGATCATAAATTCCATCATCATCATCATTGATGTGTATCTTCTGCTTTAAAGGTAAAGATGAATTGTCTAAATGAAAGGAATTCTCTCCAATAATAGAAGACCCATTAAAAAAATCACTTGATGTTGAAAAGACACTTTTCAATATAACTTGACTATTCTTGTTACTCTCATTATTAATTGAATCATCTATTCCCTTATTTTCACCATCATAATTATTATTAGTATCTGTATCATATTCTATTACTCCAGACATCGCTTCTTCTCCATAAAGATCAATAAAACTCAGATTTTCGTCATTATCATTACATTTCTCCTTATCATCATGCTCATCAATATATTTGTTAGTATTATTCTTCGAAGCATTAATATTAAAAACTGTTGATTCCTGTTCATACTTTGAGTCACTGGAACCTTCTAATGGCTGTTGAAACTTTTCGTGTGCTAACCAGGAAGGCAACCTTGGAGACATAGTCTTTTTCATCTCCACATTTAGATCCCTTATCCTTATTGAACCATGTAAATCAGGAACAGATGGAGATTTTGAAAGCATATGCGGTCTTGATAAATGTGAATCCATGGTATATCTATATCTATCAATTATAGATACAAAAGATGATTGTTTACATATGACAAATGCTATTTGCTGACTTGATCCTGTTCTCTTAAGTAATATACACACAGACAAAAGCACCCTTCTTATTCTCTTCTTCGTCTACTATATTTTCTCTATACTTGCTGATCAATTCTAGTGGTATTTTGAAAGAAATATAGATAAGTACAACTTGACTTTCCAAATTTGTATTTATTTCTATGTGAATCCAGGTGTCACAAAATATATTCCACCTTTCTAGAACTCCTTTAAAGAAAGAAAACAATAAAAATCTATCAGAATCTTTTATATAAAGAATCTGCCTGGGAAACATATGTGGATGAACAAGGATAAAAAATCAACCTTGAAACTCCATCGCAGTAAGATAAAGGAGAACAGGTATTAAAAAAGAGAGGATATATATCTTCACAGAAAATACGTCTTTGCCGATGAGAGATTATTAATTACTTATAAAATAAACTATTATATTATACACACACATAAACAAACGTAAATATATGTACATATTAGTATGGTTGACAATATTTGGAGACTTTCTGATCCTGAAAATATAGAAACCTATGAGAGTTGTATGGGGATGAACTTGGGCAATGGAATTTTGATCAGCAAGGATATTCCAAACCCTGTGTTATATGCTGATAATATCCATTTTCAAAACTTTTGTTACAGAAATAACCCCATTTATATGGCTACTAAATATGCTGGTATCCCTGCATCCTATCTACCGATAGCTGAACAAGATTGGAAACAATATATCAGTGTTAAATGGAGTGTTGGAGGAAATTTCACCTCTGGCATATATCCACTATTGGTCGCATATGCCGCAAATTTTGTTTTAACACTATTCCTAACAATATTAGCCTTTATAATTATCCGACCTAAACCCTATTTGCTTGTATCTACCATATTAAAAATAGGCTGTTTAATCTGTACAATTAATATCATTATAACCTTGAATCGAGTATTCAAATTATTAAGAGATCAACATGCTCATTTAAGTGTGACCATAACTTCTCAAATAATAGATTCACTCTCTCGCAATGTTAGTATTATTTCATTACATTTTATTTCTTTAATAATGTTACAACTATGTCAAGTGTTCATTGTTATGAGAACTTTTGAAAGGAACAAGGAAAAGAGGATCATACTGTTTGGTGGTGTCATCCTAACAATTGTAACTTGTATTTTATGGGTTACACCTCATTGTGCATCAATAATATATCATGGACAATTAAATTGGGATATTTTTCCTGTATTCGTATATCTATTTAGGATTGCAATTGAAACTTTATACACCTGCTTTATAATCTCGTTTGCGTTAAGACAAAGTAAATTCTGGTTGAAAAACCTTCAAATGATTTTTCTCACATTATTGACAATATTGTCTGTCTTACTTTTACCTGGGTTCTTCATTGCTGATATATCTAATTTGTGGATTTCACAACTTGGTGAAGTTTTTGATGATGCCTGTTATATCAGTTCGACCTTTTTGCCATGGGAATGGCTTAAAAGATTATCTAATTTACAAAAAGCAGAAAGAGCTCAGAGTATACTAGGTAGACCTATATATGATAATGAACAACAAAATTTCGCATTTGCAAAGTATGCATTAAGAATCCAACGTGCTCAACAAGAACCATATGACCATTATGATGATGATGATGATAGAATTGACCATATGACACATGAATCAATTAGTTTTACAAGTTGTTCGAACACAGATACACGTAGTGTAAGTAGACGATGTGCATCTGAAAATAATACATCAGAACTACACTATTCAAACACTTTATCACCTTCCTTTGGTAGTCTCTCAAACCGTCCTATTGCAGGTAATTCTTGCTATGTTATGGAGGATATAACTACTGATCACGAAAGTATCGATGAAATCAACTTCAATCCCAAAGAAAAAAAAAGTGATTTACTTAAATCTAAATTTAGTTCTGCCTATAATAAGTTCATTTTATTTGCTGACCATGTTATCCTCAAAAATTTGGGCTCAGAGTCACTCAGTTCAACATCTAATAGTGATAAAGCTAACAGTTCAAACAAAAGGAAGTACCGATTAATTAGAAGACACATTGGGTTGGATAAACCACCTGCTACCTATGTTTATAATATAACAGACCTTGTATTTGATTCAAACGGTTCAGAAGATTCAGACGATTCCAACAATTCTCGTATCAATTCCAACAATCAAAGCATTGAAAACGATCCTAATGATTATGACACTAACAATACTTGTGACGAACACTACAGTGATAGACATCCACAACGAGAAAACCTGTATTATGACCAGGATTTCGAAAGAGATTTTGGTAAAAATTATTACTAAGATTGTTTAAAAAAAAATCCTCCCATTGAAGTTTGTACGAATATTATTAAAATTCTAACACCTAAATAAATACATACATACATGCATATATACGCATATTAATTACATGAGATTATTACTTTTTGTAGAATCAAATAGCAATAGTTAACATCATTTAGTATAATAATCCCATTCCTTAAACGATTCACTTATTTTCTTACCATACAAATTAATTGACTCACTAACCCGGAACCCTATTCTTCTTATTTTGTTCTTCTTTAATACCATAGAATCTCTTCTCTTATTCATAATAACCAATCTTCTATTGTTTGGATTTAACCAGTAAATTCTTTTAAAACCAGGAACTGGACTTCTTTGATAAATATAATCAATTGATTGAGTTGAATCCACAAACAACAAAGAGGGAATATTTTCCAGTAAACTGGATATAACTTTTTTCACATTATTCTTAAATCTTAGATGATAACAATTTGCTTTTGATGCTGTTTCAAAATTTGGTAATAAAGTAGATAATATTGGTTCTGTTTGCAAAATGATAGAATTTGAAATAATTGTTTTTAATCTTCTTTTTGTAACGAGATTTGATTGAAAATAGATGTATATCGGTAATCGATTTTCTTGACTTTGCAATTGGATCCTCAGACCAGTTAAATCCTCAAATTTATCAATTAATGATTCATTGAGAGATTGTATTTTATCACGAAACTTTATTTGATCATTTCTAATAAATTGGAAATCATATGCTAAACTTTGCAATTCATTGTCATACAATTTTTGTGTCCTTTTCAACTGTTTCTTGAATTCTATATCTCTATAGTTAATTGATCCATAATGCTTTGCATGATTATAATTACGACTGTTATGACCCGGATATGATATGGTGTTAGTATTCTTATTATAATGACTTTGCTCCCTAATATTATATAAATCTATAAATTCGGGTCTATCATTAATTTTTGAATTATGAAATTCCAATACCACCATTTTATTTCTTTTACTTCTTCTACCGTATACAATACCTCTCTCACTATTATACTTATCGCTATTACAAGAATTCCTTTTTATATTATTATCTGTATTATCCCCATTTATCCATAAATCTACATCTTCTGAATAAAGCTTAAAAGGACGTAGTTTATATAATAATTTATCTGGAATATTTTGAAAAGCATCCTTTACAATATTACATGTATCATTATTATCATCTTTGTGGTATTTAATGCCACTTATTGAAACATTCCATGGCATAACAAGTCTTCTACTATCCACTCCCTCTAAGTTTGATAAATTATTACCCATATCATAATATTTATCACTACCATCTAAAGGAGACACTGAATTCCCCAAGAAAAGAGGTCTATAACCGGCAAACAATCCTTCAATATGAATGGAACCACTAGGAATGTAATCTGTAGAGGGGACACGGGGTACAATCATACTTCTAATTTGTTTGTCACGTTTTGGGATAACAAATTTAGGTATTGTATTTTCACAATTATTCTTCTCATCACCACGACCACTGTCATTATCTGTACCACTATTATTATCTCTTTGAATCTTAGTACTAATATCTTTATCATAGCAATCCTTATCTTGCTTCTTCACGAGTTCCTCCTCGGTATTATCTATCTTCTCCTTTTGTTTATTTCCAGTACATATAGATCTAGCACCTGTTAAATATAAATCCATTTTTTTGATGCTCCTCCTTGTACACATTATCACCATCATGGTCTCATTTCCAATTAAAGTGTTTCCTCTCCAATATGAATATAACCTTGTGCTAATAAAGGCACTTCTTGTAGTCATCAAAGCCAAATTTCCAACCTTACTCACTGATGTTAACATGGTTGTTCTTTTGTATCTTATTAACTCCTTCACCAACCATAGGCTCTTAACATATAGGTATGCGCACACGCCTTTCCTTTTTTTATATATGAACACATTGACATCAACCACACAAGAGCATAAAGAAGGATAAATAACTGATTAATTAAAAGTTTGTTTACTTATCCCTTCCTTATCATATCTTCATATTTTTCCTCTATTGAGGGAAAAAATGCCAAAATTTACATAGAACTGCTAAACTGATAAAAAAAAGAAATATTCAAAACATAAAGGTAGTTACAAATGTGGAGACATATAATTTCTCCAGGCCCACCTCTACAAACATACATATAGATATAACTACATTATTTAACACAGTTATCAGGACAGATAAGTCAAAATAATTTAAGGTTGTGTGTAGAACATTTCATGGTAATTTATGCGTTGAACTCTTTTCATATATCATAACTCGACGATCTATTACATATAGGAAAACCTAAGTAATCATATCAAAAAATAAAATAAAAAAAAGGCAGGGATTTAGAGATGAGCATGTCTCAAAAACCTGGAACAATTCCATTCACTACCCTTCATAAACAATTAAGTCATGAACTAACTGTGTTGGCTTCTGAATCAAAAAGAAGGAAAAACTCTCAATTGAAACAAGCATGTGATAAATCTATTAATATTTTGACCACAGTATACAGTAATGAGGATTTAATAAGACATCCTGATTTTATTGTCCCATTTATCTTAGCATTTTCGTCAAGAAATGTTAAGTTAACTTCAATTGCTATACAATGTCTACCATTATTATCTAGTGTCCAATGTATTCCTGAAGAGAGGCTCTCGGATTTGTTAGTCTCTTTCATCGAAGCTACTCACTTGGCTACAGATATTCAATTGAAAATACTACAAGTCTTACCAATCTTTTTTAAAACTTATGCAAGATATATATATGGTCATCTTGTAACTAAATTGTTACAATGTTGTTCCAATCTATTTTCATTGGCTAACAAATCCATAATGGTCACAAGTGCAGCCAATGCAGCTATGCAACAACTGATAGATGAAATTTTTCAAAGGTTATCTTATGAGTGGATTACTATTATTCAGAATGATATATCCAGAGCAAACAATAATATTAAAAACATAAACTTAAATGATTTAGAAGAATTTCAAGATAAATATTCTGTTTTAATTAACAATCAGAATATTAATGATGACAATTATATCAAGGTAAATACTTATAGATATGATGCTAATAGAATTTTTGCAAATCTCATATCTTTGTTAGATAACCAATTTCAGTCTTCTTCTACTACAGTCATTGCCACTAGTACAATCTCTTCTTCTATAAACACAAGTAAAGACATTGATAATACTAACGATGGTAATATTTTAGTTCTAAAAGAATTGCCAATGGATTATGGACTAGAAATATTAGAATCCATTTTAGAAAATAATATGTCTGTATTTTTAGATTACCCAGATTTACAGTTTTTACTAAGAGTTAAAGCAGTTCCTTTTTTACTAAGATCTATAACTACCCCTCAAAACTTCCCAATTGCCGTTAGATGCTATCGTTGTATTAAACTTTTATTAAGAAAGGAATATTTAAAAAATTTAAAGTTAGAATTACAGGTAGTATTATCTCTTTTGATTCATGTCATGCGTATTGATTCTAAAGCTCCCGACTGGCAACGTGTACTTTCTCTGGAATTGTTTAATGATCTTTCTGATGATTTCGAACTTGTTACACAGTTTTATTTAATGTATGATAACAGTAATACTAAGAATAACGACAAGGATAATAATCACAATGGTGACAAAATGACCTCCATCATCCAGACCTTTCTATTAGAATGTCTGAATATTCTTAAATCGAATGATTATCAATCTATACTGAGTATTGCTGAAATAATTGAAGTTATGGATATGCCTATAATTACTCATGATTTCTCATCATCTGCAAATTCAAGTTCCAAATTTATACAGTTACTTGATAAAGCGTCACCGCCATCCATTAACATCACTTACATAATTTGGTTAGTATTATCGATCACAGATAAATTATCTGAAGAATTAAGTGAGTTATCCTTAAAGATATACACAAATAATACCGACAAAAGTAGTGATCTGAATAGAAATACCATGATAACCATATACACAGGAATGTTCGAACATTTATTTGAATTAAATAAAATATTTTTATATTCTACTTCGTTAGATAATCATCTTTTTCAAACTGTAGTAAGATCTTTCCAAAAATTGACTCACTGTGCTGGAATTCTCCAATTGTTGCCTAATCTAAACAAATGTCTAAATGTGTTTGCCAGGGGTATTATTCAAAATATCCCACTTAAAAATATTCCACCTCTTACTATTGATAATAATAAATCAGAAGAACCACTTGATGAAAAAATCCAACCTGCTGGCACTAATTTGAATAAAGAAAAGGAGAAAAATAGTATAGAAACAGATGAAGTTACTAATAATAACAACAACAATAACAATATTTCTTCTGCAAATGAATCCCTAGAAAAGCATAAATTATATCCAAGAATATTTACATCAAGACATGTGAATCTGTTCAGAGCACTAATCTTTTTATCTATTTCCTTAGGCACAAATTTCGATGAGGTTAGTTGGGAATATATATTATTAACCTGGCAATGGGTATCATATTACATCTATGGGCCCTCAATTGATTTTATGGAAAGCTATTACTCGCAAGATGTTCCAATAGCACCTTCACTTTCCAGGAATGATATCAATTCGATTGAGGTTGGGGTATTAAAATTATTTGAAAACACACCAACATATTCAACTAAATCTTTTAAAACATTAATACAAAGTTTGAATAAACTATCGGATAGCACATTAAATAACATAACTAAAAGTTATTATCCTGTACGTTTGGACGGTACCATATTATCCTGTGTTTATAATAAAGGTTTTTATATTACCCAGATTGGGGAGATTTGTTCTTATAACACAGAAAGATTCTTAGACAATAATAAAGGTAAAGAATGTTGGGAAATGATTATGTCTTACTTTGTCAAATTAATCGGTTCAAGAAATATCCCGAGTTATTCTTTACGCCATTATGTGGTTCGTATTTTTAACGATATTATCAAGGGTGCTACTGAAGAGATTGGAATGATTGAAGATATTAATCTTAAATCATCAAAATTCAAATCACTGGAACAACTTGTTATAAACGCTATAATGGACTGTATAAAGTCGTTATCACAATTAACTACGTCAAAAGACGACATTTATCAAGGTGTCATTATCACTGATGCTGAAATTATATTGCAACTATTGCTATCTCTCAAAGGAATTTTGAATGAATTTGGTGACATGATTACTGTATCTTGGCCAGTGATATTTCATATAATCAATGTCCCATTTGATTTTTGGTCGAATAAGGCGACACTTATTGAACCTCAAGACATCGAAGATTCATCACTGTTATCAGGATTGCAACAAAAAAGAATGGAAATGATTCAAGGTTCATACGATGTTTTCAAATTGATCTCTGATGATTTCCTTCAATCATTACCATTAGAAACTGTCAGGTATGTTATTGATACATCGATTAACTATGTAAATCAAGATATGAATTTAAATATCTCATTTTCTTCAATAAGTCAATTTTGGCTAGTTAGTGATTACTTAAAGTCACAATTCAAAGAGGAGTTTCGTGACAAAATATCTGACAATTTTGAAGATAGAATAAATGCCGGCAATCTCATGGAAATAATTACTTCAAAAGAAACATCGTTGGTAGATTTTTATAATGGTTTATGGATTTATCTTTTAGAGAGTTTAGTTAAATGCTCAAAAGATAAGCGACTTGAAGTCAAGAATGGTTCAATTCAAACTTTTTTTAGAATTATTGATTCACACTCGAATTATTTACCAAGTTGGAAACTGATATATCTAGTAGTGATAAAACCACTTCTTACTATGAAACACCTAGAGGAAAATTTATCACAATATATTGATTTTTATGATATTACTATAAGTGGATTGGTCACTTTATATCCTACGTACTTTAGTGACTTTGATTCAGCTAGAACTACAATCAACATAGAAGCATGGATTACGTTATATGATGCATTACAATACTTATTTCATTCTAAATCTGCTGGAATCAAATTTGTGGCAATATCTAATTATAAAAGAACATTAGAATCAGTATTAGAACTTCAAGACATTCCAAACACTTTACTCACTAAATCATGTGAACTTTGGTTAGATTATAATATTGTCTATAGTGACTTTGGTGAACAACAAAATTCAAAATCTAAGAGTGATTATGATTGTGTCTATGAGTTGATTTTAACTTTCCCTTATATATATCAGCTTGTTACAAAACATAATACACTTTCGTCAAACTTTGTGGAACGTTCATTAACCTTGTTTAATACTGCATCGAAATATCCTTTGCTTCCTCCATATTCCAAGGATAACATTAAACCTTCCAGTCTGCAAGAAAGCGTCTTAAAAGGTTTAAAAAAATTTGAAAATAGTCAATCTAGTGAAGTTGAGTTATTGATTTTATTTCAATTGAGTTCTATGACAACATTAATGTTTGACACAAGGGAAAAAATTATGAAAAAATTAGCACCCAAATTGTCTGATGCTAATTTATCGAGAATACCAACATTTGAAGCTATTAGTTTCAGATCTTTAGAAGTTTTATGCGAAAGATTAAATTTTATTTCCAATATTCAAATAAAGGCTTCTGCAGAAAAGATTGTTTTAAAGATATTACGGAATTTATCTGATACAATAATTAGGAAACCTCTCATTATCTTACCAAATAAAGATGAGTTTCCAATGTGGGTTTTAGCATCTAAATCTTTTAGAAAATTATCTCAACACCTGTTTGAATTACCAATTCAATCATTATTCAGTGATTTATTTATTTCTGAATTCCAGAACTTATTTGTAAAATGTTGTTGTCTTCCAATCCAAAAAAGCTCAAGTATGAGTGATTTTAAAACTGCAGATAACGATATCTCAGAATATAATAGCTTCAAATCCATTCTATTAGAAAAAGCTGTAATAAAGTTAATTACTGAGGCTAGTATACATGAATTCATCTTGTGCGTATGGAATGCTTCTTTTGCATACGTGCATAATGACATAGAAAAAGCATTCATATCTCAAAGTGATCAGCCAGACATTGTTATAAAGAATATCTGTACTTTTGAATACCAGAATATATTTGGATCAACAGTTGAATCCAAATTTTCAATGAAGATTTCCTGTTCTAAATATTGTCTGGATAACCTTATTGACTTCCTATTATTATCTGACGAAGAATATAAACTGTTAAGACATTTGACAGCACCATATTTAACTCTTAGAATTGCTCTTATTTTAAAGAGATATATTGCAAACGAAAACTTAATTGGTAGAGCCCCAATTCCAAAAGTTAGGAAGATTGAACTTTTAACATTGCTAGATGGTCTTTGCAAAATATTTGACATGATAGTCGATACAAAACAACACACCACTTACAAAGTCGAAATTGATAATTTCTTGAATTTACACCCCTTAATATTAAAAACCATTCCAGTTGCACACAAAGTATCAGGATTACAAGATATTGTCTTAAATCTGTCTCTTCATTTTGCCAAATTAGATTCCCTTTCAAAATCTAGATCAAATAGTTAATTACATATTTATGCGTGTATATATAGTGTGTACGTCAAATTGAATACAATCTACGGCGTACAGGTAAATTCATACTTCATCAAAAATACACTAAATCACTCAAGAATGCATAACATAATATTTTATACTATATATACTATAAAAAAGATTGTCTCTATTCACATTTCTGAATTTATTTAACAACCTTTCATAATGTTATATAAATAAAATATATCATTTCAATTTTTCCATTCTAATAATGGAATTAGGTCACTTGGTTGACATGCCATTTCAAAGAAACTATGATGCAATAATTCTTCAGTAGATGCTCTATATTTGACATCCACACATAAACAAACACTTAAAAATCTTTTGATTTCTAATGATAGCGTTTCAGGGTATTTCAATTTTGGTGTACCATTAGTAGCAATCAAATACAATGCTTTCAATGGATCCTCATTCAAATACGGAGGTTCACCTTCTAACATTTCAATTGTCATAATACCCAGAGACCAAACATCAACTTTTTCATCATATTCACGTTGTTTGACCACTTCTGGTGCCATCCAATATGGAGTACCTACCAATGTAGCTCTTTTACTTCTCTTATCAGTTAGCTTTGCACAAAATCCAAAATCAGTGATCTTAACTCTACCATAATTATCTAACAAGACATTATCAGACTTAATATCTCTATGAATAATATGTTTGTCATGCAAAAATTTCAAACCTTGACATGTCTCACGAACAATATAAGCAATTTGAGGTTCAGTTAATGGAGAATGAGTAATCGGATCAGCTGGACTATTATCAATAATATCAGTTAAAGACCCACCTTCCATAAATTCCATAACTACCCATAAATCATCTTCTGTCTTTAAATATGCTTCAAGGAAATTAACAATATTTTTATGGCGAGAATCTTTCATTACAAGGATTTCATTAATTATCAATTCTTTACGTGGTTGTTTAGATAAAATGATTTGCTTGATGGCAACTTTATCTCCTACTTGAATATTATCATAAACTTCTTCATCATAAGTCTCAGTAATTGGTGGAAATTGTATTCTTTCAGCCAAATAAACAGATCCACTAGCACCTTGACCTGCCTTTTCAACCATGTTAAAGTACGGTGTTGGATCACAACTAATAGTAACATTTTGTAATTTATCCATAATTTCAGCATTTGACATTTTTGGTTTTGACGACATTTTTGGCTTAGTGACACCAGTATCATTTTTGGGTGATTCAGTTTTTGCTTGTTCTACTGGTAATTCTTGTTGAACTGGTTTCTTAGATGCCTGTCTCAGTGGCTGCGGGAATCTATTAACAGGGTGATGATGGTTACCATTAGTGATATATTTATTAGATGGAGATTCTTGTTTCATAGCAACTGTTGCGGCTGCAAGACTAATATTTACATCATTATTATTGTTATTACCAAGAGCATTTTTCTGTTGTGGACGAACTGTAGGTGGTTTTGGTGCAGCTCTTCGAGGCTGCGGTCCAGTTGGAGATATTACAGGTCCTTGTCTTATCGGTGATTGATTGTAGTAATTGTCATTTTGGTTTGGCGTGTAGTTTGTATTAATAGGCAAAGAACTAATCTTTTGTTTCAAATTATGTTGTGTGAATTTATTATTAAAGTTAATATTATTCTGAATATAAGGATTTTCATCATTATGAGATGGTGAAATTTTCTGAACTTGTTGCTGTTGCAATAGATTTTGGTATGGTGAGTGCCTTAGATGTAATCTCTGTGGAGGTACAGCAGCTGAAGTATTTGGATATTGATTCTTAACATATGTTTGTTGCTGTTGTGATAGTTTTTGAGGTGTTATATTACTATCCTGTTGTGATTGTTGATAATGTGGTACTCTTTGTTGTGGTGTTGCTGGTTTAGATGAAGTCACATTAAAACTAGACACAGTAGGTGTATTATTAGTTTGCAATTTCAGTTTATTTGGAGATGGAGCACTTCTTTGTGGCGTTAAATCATTTGAACCTACAAAGGATGTGTTTGCACTACTACTAGTTGGCTTGCAACTAGAGCCTGGGGAGTTAAGAGATGATGGATTTGAGTATGTACTACCATTTCTACTTGTAGGCCCAATAGGGCGATTATTATTACTGTTACTATCATTCCCACTAACTCTTAATTCACGTACCCTAGATGGCTGGTTATTATTATTACTATTACTTAGATCGATACCATTATATTCTTGATAAAATTGCAATACCTGAATAACAGCCGCAGAATCATTATTCCAATCTTCTCCTGTAATTCTAGAATGTTTCAACAACTTTTCCCAATTGGTAGGCATCCCAACAAAACTACCAGTCTCGGGATCAAACCCAACATGAACTTTATGAGTGAAATTAGTTGGGGAAGAGACACCACTTAATAAAGGACATCTGGCAAAGATCGAATCCAACCATGAATATAAATCTTGTTCGGTCTTAGTAGCAATATATATTATTTTTTTCGACGATGAATCCAGAGTGGACAAAGAATTACTATTATCCAATGAACCACTTGAATTTCTATCGTTACTACGAACCACTTCGAAACAATTTTGTTTTATTTGGTTTCTACTCACACTGACAATACTGGTCAATGGGATGCTTAGAATCGGATCATCTTGATTTTTTTCATTTTTGTAAAGTGTCAAATATGAATCGTTTAATACAAGAAACCTTTTTTGCCATAGGAAGGAAAAGACACCATCATCTTTATATGAGACTGTGCCTGTTTTTCTCCCTTTCATCTGTTGTGTTAAAGGACCAGAAAATGACCTATTCATATCTGTACTACTGCTATTGCTGCTGTTGTATAAATTGCTTTGAGATGAATTAAGAGAATTAACACTCCTGTTTAAATCCAATTGACGCATAAACTTAGTAATGGGTTGCGTTTGATTAAAAGCTGCTGATCCTGTCTTTGTTACAGGGGGTCTTGGAGCGGGGCCGATATTATTAAAATCATTATCAGACATATCATTTGCAGCAGCAGAGAGAGACATAGTCAATATGCTTTTTTATCCTTATTTTTCTTATTATCGTTAATCCTAATTTTGATCTTAATATTAATTAACAAAACTATGTATTAATGTATTTATCTATTTAGTATACCAAGTGTAATTTCTATAATTGATTGATTGTCTAGCGTATAATTAAACGTATGTTATGCTATGGATTGGATCCAAAAAGAAAAATAAATAAAAATAAAAAAAACAGAATAACAATGCCAATCAAAATGACTAATTAATTCCTAATGAGTTGCGTTTAGACTATTAATAGAAGTGAAGTGACCAAAGGAAATAATGATAGTAGTAATAATAATGGTGAATAGTAGGCTAATTAAAAATGAGATAAAAATTACTGGCAAAATTTGACGTAGATGGTACACTCTTTCCAAAGAATCCGATAAAGCCCTGACTTCCCTTCCTTCTTTCTTCTCCTGGAGAGATCCACAAAAGTTCGTGTTGTTGACAGCAGAGCCAATATCTTAGTTAAATGCGTAAATGTCGGTATTGTCAAGTCTCTTTGCTGCAATAACTGACTGGATCAAAATAGCTGAAACGTCCAATTTCCCTATCATTGATCCTCTACCCTCGAGAAAACAAATCGTCCCCCTCGGAATTTCAGATTTTCCCACAACAACAAAAACAACAAAAAAAAAACAGAAAGAAAAAGAAATTTTCGAGAAGAAATTTATTGATATTTCGTGTCCTCAAAGAAATTTCCCAAAACGGAAAAAACGACACGTTTTCGCTCTCTTTTTGATTCAATTTATTTTTATCTTCGCGTGTGTCACGTGGATGAAAGCACTTCTTGGCATAATTAGAGCCACAAAAGTAAGTTATAGATTAGATCACAACTTATTAGAGCAGAGGGCATCAAGTGTTACGTGTCAAGACGATCAGCAGTGGCTGAAAATGTAGTTTTAGTTTTATGACTTCTATTGCAGGGTGATGTATCTTTGAACTAAGTGATTCCAGGAATATTTTCAGAATTTAAGGTTTTACCCTTAGACAGCCAATAATCTCTTCTTGTTTGTGCATCCACAGCGGTTTTTTTTAATTTGGACGTGGTCTTGATATTATTTGAAACCAATGTTGGCGGTATTGAAGAAGGTTCTATACTCCTGCTATCTATATAGCTTTCATTATCGTTTGAATCATTATAGTTATCCCCGTCTTCATCCTCATCCTCATCTAGTAATCCCATTAGAATATCTATAGATTGCCGATTTCTCTTAGACACAGGACTACTACGACGTTTCTTAATCAGTATTTCAGGATTAACTTTTTTTTTCTTACCAGACTTTTTAACCTTTACAACATTCTGATTATGAACATGAATAAGACCATGACTATCTTTTTTATTTGAAGTTCTTAGTAATTCAATTGTATTCTTATCCAATTTATACATTTCCACGTCATCATGTCCACCTGTCAATAATTCATCCTCGCTTGGATTTAAAAATCTTTCATCACTTTCATAATCGGCATCTTGCTCTTCCTCACCTTCCATAATTTTAAATGTCCTTTTTCTTTCATAATGAAATCTTTCGTTCTCTATTATTGCTGTATTAACCACAAGTGACCTTTCATCTTTGAAATCTCTCTTAGCTCCTTTATACTTTATCACATTCCCCAGTATACTTTTCCCAATTCGATCCCTAAACGTACATTGATTCAATTCAAAGCATTTATCTGTCAATAAATCAAATGCACCTGCAAAACTTTTTTTAATAGTACCCAAATTAAAGGATCCACGACTAATATTGTTCGATGGGTCTCTTGGATCCTGGATCGCTATAGAAAATTGCCTTTTTGCAAGTAGCAAAGCTTTCCAATGGGCTTTAGGCACATATATAGGATATTCGTCTTCATTAAAACTTAATGCAACTTCATCATATGAGAAGTTTTTACCATACAATTCAAAAAACTCGATCAATAACACACCAAGGTTCTCTGATATATCGATCTCGTTCATTTTGATTCTTGGATGTAGTTGCAAAAATGAGTAAACCATACAAATGATAGAAAACCCTCCAAGACCACCTGTATGCACGTCATTGAGTCTTCGCGTTGACAAAAACTGTTTGATAATTAGTACCAATTCACGCATTCCAGGTGTGACAGATAGCCAATTTCTAATCAATTTGGCAGCTTCAATACCATTGGTTCTTTCAAATGATATATCCACATGTATATTTGAATCGGGCTCCACAAACTTTATAATAGGAACACGAGTCCTACTGATCACTTCAATGTGTGTGGCAAACCCAGATGCTTTTAGATGTCTTGCTAAATCGTGTAGATATTGCCTTTGTTCCTTGTCTCCTGTCTTACTATTAATCACAACATCGATATCTGAGCCGGGAAGATAGAGATCTGTAGCGTAGGATCCGAAGACATGCAACTTTGAGTCTGGCCATAGCTGTTTCACTAAATAACGTAACATCTTAATCAAATGGTTTCTTTGTTCGATTTCTTCTTTGTTTGGTGAGATATAAGCCACAAAATCTTTTATTTCCGTGGTTAGCCAATCAGTAATGTTAATTTCTTTGGAATGGTCATGATTCAATAACCAGGGAAAATCAGGGTTTAGTCCTCTAACGTTTTTTGCATTCTCATCCTGCTCGTTTTCACTATTTTCATGATCGAAGTTTTCAAGTTCATCTTCACTATCACTGCTAAAAGCAATAAAGTCATCGTTGTTCTCAATTAAATTACCACTTTTACTTGTCACAGAGTCATCTGCTTCATATTTGTCTTGTTCAGTTGAAAGCACATCTACTATCTCATTGTCTGAACCATTACCTTCGTCAACAGAATTACTATTTGATTCTAAAGCCAATAAATTTTCATATGATTCATCAATCAACGTTTCAAACGAATTAGCACCATTATGCTGCTTTTTATGATGGTGATGCTGATTAAAGACTTCCAGATGTTTTTTCAGTCTATTAAAAGATGATCTTCTTAATCTCTTACGGTTGGCTACCATATTGTAACCATAGCACCTTAAATATATATACCACCTCGTATAGAATGTTTATTTCACAGTGATCATAACGACACTGCCCTGGATTCTCGTACTATAATGTATTTTTATGAAGCCCATTGACTTAACCAACGTTTCTATTCTTTTTTTTTTTTTTTTTAATTTTTTCAGTTTTTAATGTACATATTTTCCAATAATTGAATGATGACACAATATGCAATGTGTGCTACATTCAATAATACAAAGATAATTTGGAAATATAATATAAATAGATAAAATGCATATATATGGAAAAACACAATAACTGGAAAACTGTCTATACTTTTTTTATTTGGACATATTAATTATATTAAATACAGATACAAATAAATATACATAAAGAGAGGGTCTTAGAGTTCTTAGAGTTTTTAAATATTTTTTTTTTATCTTGTTTTCACTCCGAAATTTTTATATTATCTTTGGGAGAATGAGATTCGTTGAATATAAATCATGCTTTGATGTAATAGTAATAATACTAATAAAAGGAAAAAAAAATGTGAATCACAGCTAGTGAATGAATAAAAAAAAATAGATTATAACAGAGATAAACCAGCCAACACGACTAAACCAATTACACTGTTCATATTGCTATCTAAAGCAACAGCAGCGTCAGAGAAGGCTGAGACACCTGGAATAGTAGAAGAAGAACAGCTTGTTATGTTTCTGGTCTCTTGAGTAAGATGTGATTGAGTGACAGTTGAAGTAGTGACATTAGATGAAACAGAGAAGGAGGAGGAAAGAGTATTAATAGTAGACGTAGAAGAAGAAATAGAAGTAGAAGAAGACTTCTTGTAAGGACCAGTAATAGTGACACGTGGTGTAGAGGTGGTTAAAACTGTAGAAACGGCAGACTTGGTTACTTCTGGAGTGGTAGTGACATCGACATAAGTAATAGTTTCACCATTAGTAGTGACTACTTCATCAGCGGAGACGAAAGAAGCAACGAAAAGAGAGAATAAAGTAACGGCTAAAAAAGTAGCTTGCATAGTTATTGATTTTATGGTATGTGATATGATAAAAATATAAAGGAATGAAGTATAAGTTGGTATTAACAGTTAGTTTCTAAGGAAGGACTAAATAGTTGGAATAACAAAAAAAAAAACAGATTGACTGCTAGTGAGTTCTTGAATAATGTTTTTGTTTTGTCTTGTCTTGTTTTATACTAATTGGATAATAACTATGACATAGAAGATGAAAAGGGGTGCTTGGTTTATCCTTCCAACATACTCAGAAACATACTGGCTTATATATGTTGCAATCCAATCCTTTTTTGTTTTTTTCTTTTAAAGAAAGGTATATCTAGAGACTTCCTATGTCCATTAATAAAACTAACATTAAAGCAGGAGAACACGTTAAGAAAATACAAGTAATTGTTATAATAATCATATTATTTTAGGTTCCTTTATTTTAATGGATTCTTTTCTCGTTTTGGCGTTTGAACACGAAATGTTAATCATGTTGGACAAAACCATGTAACAATGACACATAAAGCAATCATTTGAAAAAGTCCACAATTACTTTTTTTTTCTTTTCTTTTTTTTGTTTGTTCTAAAAAAGTTTACCATTAAATAAACAAAACCCAATAGAGTGAAACTTAACTGTAATAGGGTATTATACGCCTGTTTGTCTTTTGTTTGATCCATTCAAATCAGATCAAATCATCATGGTAATAATAACAGTAATAACAAATGGTGGTAGTAGCGATTTTGTTCTAAATATTGTTATCCTTGCTTCAATTGTATCTTACTATATCCATTTCGTGACTCGACTATTTGAAACCTCACAATTACCATTAGGTGTGTGTATGTATATAGGGAAGGGACACCAAATGTCAAGAAGTCGCATCTGTTTACACGATTAGTGGATAAACCGAGATAGATATAAGTTGTTTTCCTTGCTTTTCTTAACAATTGGCGACAGTGAGGCGAGTACAGTGTGTTACGATGTTAATCATACCATGACTTTATTTCGTTTCGTTAACCATCAGCGAAATGAGACAAAAAAAAAAAAAATACACGAAATGCTTCAAATTCCTCGACCTTCCATTTGTAATTTTCTTGTCCTCGGTAAGAAAAGAATAAGATGGAATCTACTTTCCTTTTTTGGGAATATCTTCGTAGCAAATGATATCTTGAGCAGTGATTGAGGATGTTTTTGGTTCTTTTTATTTTATTCTATTCTATTTTTTTTTTATTATGCAACCCTCATTATGTTTGTCAAATTTGGGAAAAAATCAATAATGATATATTAATAGAACCCTAAAGAAGACGGCACCTTCTCTTTCTCACTAAAGATTAAGAATAGACAACTTGGCATTCGAATGACCGTGTATACTGTAGTGAATATGCAATCTTTCATAGCCATTGAACTAAGCTATCCAAAATAATAAGTCATTACAATTCATTACCGTCGTTCTTGATCCCTAATAATAAAGAGAACCATTTTATCTACAAAGCCAGCCATTAACATGTTCTCTTCTCATACATAGTAATCTCAAACCCTTGTAACCCTAACATGTATATCCCGATGTGTCAGAATTTTTGTTGCTATATAAAAAACAGCTTTTTTTTCTCTCCAATAACCTCGTCTCATATTCACAGACCGTGCAGTGGATGTATGGGTTGCATAACAGTCCTGTCTTTTTTTGTTGTCTTCCATGGATTTTCCTTTTAAAGCATAGATGCACATCATTGTTTCGTGTTTCTCTTACCAAAGAACCCAGTGGAAAATACAAAAAAACGGGAAAGAAAACAAAAGAAGGTAGAGTGAACGAATTCAACTCGTTGAAAAACACCGAGGGGACACAAAGAACAGCGGGGGGAATGAATAGAGGGGGGGGGAATACTAACCGGCTTCTTCTACCGTCAGACTTTACCGCGTCCCCTCCCCCTCCCCCTCCTCCCCTTCTCCTCAGCTTGGCTCTGTTAAAGACAGAAGCGAAGAAGATGGTTTGGTTGGTGTGGCACTTTGCAAAATATGTGCCAGTACCAAACTAACCGCATTTCCTCCTTCTACGCCCCCTCCCCCTCCCTCCGATTCACAGTTTTCGCAATTTCGCAGTTCCACAATATTCTAAGTTACTGGCATCGTTACCCACTTGATCAATTATTCTCTCTTGAGTGTACACTATCGAGTCTTCACAAACTCACCAAAGAAACTTTCCTCATTATCCTCCTTTTGCAAAAATGTATTGTACGGCATATCGCCCTAAATATTGTTATCTATAATTCTTGCATAATGGTAGTTATTTTTTTTTTAACTATAATCATAGTCCATCTACTACTTGAGTTTGTGCTACCTATTTAAGCACTAGTCACTCTTTTTTTTTTTTTTTTTTGCTGGAATAGAGCTGACTAACCAAATCAACAAGGACAAGAACAAAATGGCTGGTGTTTCCGTTAGGTATGTACCTATTTGCTCGTAATTGAGGGGGGATATCAAATCTATTATATAAAAATATAAAGAAAGTGGAGAGAAAAAGAAGATATTAGAATTATAGTGTGATTCAATCTTGAAAAGTATGAATAATCCTATAATATTTCTTTTTTTTTTTATATTTCTAGGTTTTTTTAAACCCATTAAGTAAGAAGGAAAGACAAGAAAAAAAAAATAGAAACAGACTCGATCTTCTTCTTCTATTTTATAACCTTCTTTAAATGAACATCGAATTTATTTACTAACAAAGCAATCATTAAAATTGAAAAATGATAAAAACAAAAAAAAAGAGATAAATGAGTTTTGTTGTAAATTATTTATCCTCTACTATTTTCGAATTTTTCAAGTTTTTCTTTTGTTTGTTTATTTATTTATTTACTTTTTGATATAGAGACGTTGCTGCTCAAGATTTCATTAATGCTTATGCTTCTTTCTTACAAAGACAAGGTAAATTAGAAGTCCCAGGTTACGTTGACATTGTCAAGACCTCTGCTGGTAATGAAATGCCACCACAAGACGCCGAGGGTTGGTTCTACAAGAGAGCTGCTTCCGTCGCCAGACACATCTACTTAAGAAAGAACGTCGGTGTCGGTAAATTGAACAAGTTATACGGTAACGCCAAATCTAGAGGTGTCAGACCAAACAAGCACGTCGATGCTTCTGGTTCTATTAACAGAAAGGTCTTACAAGCTTTAGAAAAGATTGGTGTTGTTGAAATTTCTCCAAAGGGTGGTAGAAGAATCTCTGAAAACGGTCAAAGAGATTTGGACCGTATTGCCGCTCAAACTTTAGAAGAAGACGAATAAATAATTTAAACCAGCAATATTATATATATATACATATTTATATTTATATATTTCTTAATAAAATATTCGTTGTAATCTTTCCTTTAATTTAATCAGTTAATTAATTAGTTGATATTAAACAGGGGCTCCAGTTAGATTGTTAATGTTCCCCTCCCTTCCAATATTTTACAAATGTATATATACATATATATAATGTTACACGCAGCAGGAATATGCAGTCTGTACAGTTTCAGTCTCTTTGATTTTCGTTATATCAATAACACTTGTGGTTGGTTTATCCTTACACAGATGACTATTATTGTTATCACTGAGAGTTGAATGAGACGAATCATCTTTGACTTTTACCATTTCTATATCTTTTTCTTCATCACTGTCATCACATAATATTTTCTTCTTGTGGTCACTGTTAGAATAATCTATATCATCATTTTGGACACCTCTAACATCTTGATAGCATCCGTTCGATATCAAATCTACGACAATAGAATTAATTATATTATCAATGATTCCTCCCCATTTACAAGTGACTTCGAAGTTTCCATGGATCTTAACATTCAGTTTCTTTTCGACCTGATATATGGATTTCAAAATATCCTGGTGTGTCACCTGTCTATCAGGATACAGATCGATCTTATTACCGATCAAATAGATCCTGCATCGTCTCAGTTGTTCTGTCGGTATATACTTCAAGGACTCAATCAACCATATCTGGAAACAGTCTTGAAATGACTGCCAATTGGTAATATCATACGTTAAGATTATCCCATTGCAATTCTTGTATAGTGATGGAATCAACGCATTTCTGTACCTTTCCTGTCCTGCCGTGTCCCAGAATATACAGTTAAAAAACTGATTGTCTACATTAATTAAACGCGTCTTAATGTCTACACCAATCGTTGACTGTGTGTATAAGATTATCTCATCGTCATCGTCATCTTCGTCCTCGTTATAGTTGTAGCCATATTTATAATTATACCCATTACTGGATGCTGCTGCTGCTGTTGTTGTTGTTGTTGTTGTGGATGTTGAATCTTGTTTCAAGTGTTCGTTGAATAACGAAGAATAATTATTGGTAAAAATCAGCGATCTTCTCTTGTTGAATTCATCGAAATCCGTGGAACTGTACCGCTTTCTCTCCTCAGTTTCATTAACTAGTCCAAAACCTTTCCTTCTCCGTCTATGTCTAATAACATTATTATTGACACCTCCATCGTGCAACGAGACCCCAACAGGAGCTGCTCCAATCAACCCTATTCTTCTATTATCTTTTTTTATATCTCGAAGCGTAACATTTTGTTCGTTATTCATTGAAGAAGAGGAACTGAGGGAACGGTTAACAACTGAGCCCTTGAGACCCCGTGACGTTTTCAATCGACGCAACTGTCCTTTAGTAGGCAGCTCGTCACAGAATCTTAATATGATAGCAGTCTTGCCGACATTTGCATTACCAATTAATAGTAATTTAATGTTTGGCAAATCCGTTAAAAAGTCGCCGTGGAAAGAGATCGAGTCCAAGGATGTGTTGATTGGGGAAGTAACTGATGTGTTGGACAAGTATATATCCGAAGAAGCCGACAACGAATAAAATGAAGTACTGTGTCTCTTATTTGACCTCATAATAAATCCTAATACATATGCTCACTACAACCATAAATAAAACCCAAAAGGAAAGGAAAGAGCATAGTACAGACTTAATACATCTCTTTTTTTGTTTTGTTTTATCTTATTCTATTTTATTTTATTTTATTTTTTCATTCCCTCTTTCTTTCTGGTTAGTTAGTAATCTACACGAACACACACATATAACGAACCCAATACCTATCCTTCCCACACACCAACTCTCATGCTTGCTTATAAAGTATTTCCTTAACTCTCTTTCACTGTTAAAAACCGACAATAGTTCTCGAACTCATCCCATCAACCAAGATTTTTTTTTTTTTTCGCTGTTTTGTTTTGTTTTGTTGATTTTTTTTTTGTTTTTTATTTTTCGTGTAGTTTTTTTTTTTTTTTTTTTTGACATCGTTGTTTTTTTTCGAGAGGCGTTGCTTAACTCCTAACACCCACACACCCACAGGGATTTTCTTCTTTTCTTTTTCTTTTTTTTTTATATACAGAAGGAAGAAAGGGGAAATGCAAGCAGCGCATAACAAAACTTGGAAGAAGGCGAAGGATATGTTCTATAACAGTATGCATACATATATATATATATATATAGATATGTATACGTTATTGTGTATGTGTGTGTATGCTAAACTCTTGTAATGGCCAACACTACTCAAGAACGCCTAGCAGAAACTATTTAATTATGTACTCAACAACACGTAACGATAATGTACCCCCACCTTCCTATCAAGATACAATCAATTCGCCAAATTATGATGGCCCCTTCATACCAGATGATTTCAACTACTCTACTAAAGTTTATTCCTGTGAATTGCCAGTTAGAGCCCATTTCATAAGTAAAGTGATGAACATTCTCTCTTTCCAGCTGTCTCTCACTCTAGCATTTATTTTACTAGCATTCCAATGGTCTTCCTTCCATAACTTCATGATAAATAATGGCTTCATACTTATCTTCTCCTTCATAGCAAGTATAATAACGTGTATTTGGCTGTCTTTAATGCCAAGGCTGGAAAATTACGAGTCAAACCAAGATATCCCTTGGTATGTGTATGGGAAACGCGGTCAATACATCCTATTATCCGTCTTTACTCTGACTGAATCTTGGTTGGTCACCATTGTTACGCTATCATACAGATATGAAATTGTGTTGAGAGCCATTGTGATAACCACAATCCTTGTCCTGGCAATCTCTGTGTTATCCAGATACGATAGACTGTCGTTCCTTGTGGAATCAAACACGTCCATTTATTACTGGCTGAATTGGTCACTTTGGATCATGATTGGGCTAGGGTTGACTAGTTTTTTTATTCCATGGAACGACAAATGGGACCTGTTGTACGGTTGGTTGGGTGCAATCTTGTTTTCCGTATATCTTTTGGTCGATCTGCAGCTGGTGTTGAGGAAGGTACATTGTGATGAAGAGATCCGTTGTTCAATGATGTTGTATCTTGACATTATCAATCTATTTTTATCTGTATTGAGGATCTTATCTCACAATGACGAATAGATAACATATAAAATCTGTATATCCCCATCTATATTTCTATATATGTGTCAGTCTATAAGATCTTCAAGCGAATAAAATATTTTATCACAGTTTCGTTCACTTTATTGACAGTTATTATTATCATTATTATTATTATTAATGCTATCACAATGCTATCATGTATCAGAATGACTCCTTTTCTTTCTTTAAAAAAAGCAACTTACCAAATTAAATATACATATATACATATACATATATATACATATAAAGGAAAAAAAAAAAAGTAAAGATAATAAAATATAATTGATATTATATCTATACACACATATACATATATATTATTGAGAGGAAGATCACTTAGATGTAACCAATTCTGTTGGCAATGTCTAAAGCATCGTAATCAGCAGTCAATCTGACGTAGGCTTTCTTGGTACCATTTGGTCTGACTAAAGTGTTGACTGATTGGACATCGACATCGTATAATTCCTTGACAGCCTTCTTGATTTGGTACTTGTTGGCTTTTAGAGAAACTTGGAAGACTAAAATGTTACCATCTTCGACCTTCTTCATGGCAGTTTCAGAGGTGATTGGTTGTTCAATGACTTGGTAAGAATCTAATCTGCTGTAGTGTGGGACAGCCTTGGAGACATATTTTGGAGATCTAGATAACTTCAAAGTCTTTGGTAATCTGAAAGTGGCACTGGTTCTAACCTTTAGAGCCTTCTTACCGTTGGTACCTTTAACGACAGCCTTCTTGGCAGCAGTAGCTTTAACAGATGGAGCCATTTTTGTTCCTCGATTAGTTGATATCTAGATGTTTCAGTATGAATTCTCCAAATGTCAAAGGAAACCAAAAATACAGTAAAACACTCGAAGACTAAATATCACAGGAAGGTTCTTTTAAGAATACTTACTACAGAAGCAAACAACAATACAGCAAATGTCCCGTACCACAAACGTAACACATATAACAATCAGAGCCAATTTTCGCAGTGGATAATAAGAAACATTGGTAATATTGAACATATCTATGTACTATCCGGAATACCTTCGCAACAAAAACTACGACTATAGCAAGATGCTTAAGTTAATGGGAGGACATGGTGATGGATGGAAATATCGAAATCAAAAGGTCTTTTCCTGACTTTGTTACAGGGAACAAGAACAAACAGACATTTCCCAGCCCAACCTCCTTCTGGCCTCACACCAGCCCCTGGATCCCAGCTGGCCCTCCTTCCCTTCCCCCCTCTCTACACAGACAGATAGATTCGTAGGCAGGGGGTGGTGAGAGAGTGGTGTAATTTCTCTTCCTCCCCCCCTCTCCTTCCCTCCTGTCTTCCTTCTGTTTCGTGGACAGGTTAGACAGACTGTGCAAGGGCTACTGGTGATCCTCCCCCCCGCCCCCCCTGCTCCCCTCTGTGGAAGGGAGGAAGAGATGATTGAAAGCAAAAGGGAAGGGAAGTGTGGTGGTAGCACGCCAGCCAACCTCTCTCTGCCTTTTGCTTCTTGTTGAGATTACTTGCTTGTTGGGTTGGGAGGAAGGAACAAGGAGAAAAGGGCTGGGGACATAATGAGGTTTAATAGGAGAGGGCGAAAGCAATAGTGCCACTGTTATTTCGATCTGGTCTTAACACCTGAAACCTATACACGTTTCGTGCGGCAAAGATTCATTAAAGTGACGAGAATTCAAGTTTCTCTATTTGCTCCTTTCGCACCTCGCAGGCGTGAACAAGCGAAACGATATCACCACCGTAGAATATATACTATTGCAATTTTGTATAGTATGCACATAAATAATATAATTTCCGTTTTCGGAAATTCTAACGGAAAGAAAAATTAAAAAAATACATCCAGACCTCTTACAGAAAAAAACTACTGGAAAAACACAAACAGTCTTGGAAAAATGCAAGTTTTGAAAAAAAAAAAAAAAAATGCGAATAATCGTAGAATGGAATTCATTGTATCTTAAAATACGTTGTGTTGTTGACTATAAATGAACTTGTCATGGTTGTTTTCTATAAAGTAACCGACTTCTTTCTCAGTTTTACTCGGAACTTATTCTTGCCAACTTTAACCACCACTAATCGCAAAACATAAACTTGCATACATATATGTACTTATATGTGATTGAAACAAAATAAAAGATTCAAAGAAGAAAGAACATAAAAAAAGGGGTGGAGAATTAAATATAAAGAATATGTAATGTATCTTCGTAGTTTTATACACACACACACACATATATATATATATATGTGTGTGTGTGTGTGTATGTGTGTATGTTTAGTCCTATATACATGAAAGTGCGAATGGTTATTTTCTTGCCTAAAAGATAGCCGAAAATATCGTCTTTAGCCTATAATCTACGGATTCTTGGAGAACGTACACCACCGAATTTCAAACATGTTATATCACTGATCTGTCTTATATATGGCCTTATTTGCGAGCCTTCTTTACCATTCACCGCGGTGATAAACGCACTTCTACCTTTTCCAAAATCTTTCATTATAATATCCACAGGAACAAATTGATTATGGAAATTGTTGCTATGATATTGGTTGCCAGTGTTGTTATATGTAGAATTTTTGATTCTATCACGACGGATTTGATTATGTAACATCTCTAAGCATTTAGCAGCAGTCTGGAAACCTGCTTCGTATTCACCTCTATTAGCTTTTCTAAACCCTAATGGACCAGTAGACAATTTGAATTCCACTTTACTTGGTAAATGTAGCCAATATTCAAATTTTTCGTCGTATGTAGAATCAGGTGAAGTTAAAACTGGGTTCTGCGGATCTTCCCAGTGTGAACATAGCGTAAAATGGGTATTGTTTTTAGTGAAGAGACAATGTAACGTATATTTGTGTAATTGTGGTTTAGATTTGACATTGCTTTGCAAGTTGGGTATCTTGACTTGCTTGACCAAGTTTGTAAAACCAGGAGTGATTCTCGAGCTCATCTTTTTCCTATACTACCCTATTTGTTCCTGTTATCTTGTTATCAGTTGCAGTATTACTCTATAGTTTGTTCTATAACCCAAGAACCCAAAACCAGCAAAGCAGAAGTACCTTTCGCATTGTACCTCTCTAGCATCTCTTAAAGGGTACTTTCTAGCCTTCCAATAAAACCCTTTCCTCATTCTTTTTTTTTTCTTGTATTTTTTTAATTTTCAACTAATAACGTTTAATGAACTAAATCATTTCAAACGAACATAAATTTCGTCATCGACTTTTTTAGATTTGATGTCTGGGTGTATTGTTTTTTTTTTTTTTTTTCAAGAGAAATTTTTTTTTTTAACTTTGCGATGACTTCGAGATTGCTAAAGGTAATTCAATTGATTTATATCAGTTTAGCAAAGGATGAAACAGTAAGGGTAACCTTGATAGTAGTTACCATGATACTATCTCCTATTTAATAGACAAGTTGTTTGATTGAACTGGAAGGAAATAAACAAAAAATAAAAAAAGGAAAGAAACACAGTCATCTTGGCTGACTGGTATAACTATGCCTAGAAAGAAGTCGGCTGCTAAAAAAGCTAGAGAAGCTGCTGCCAAGGAGGCTGCTTTAAAAGACAAACAAACAAATAAAGATACGGTTAAGGATGTTGGCACAGTTGATAATAAGCATATTCCTAATGAAAACTACAGCGAAAGTGACATCAGGAGTAGTAGTGAGGAAGAAGACGATTATGGCGATTTGATCACTGAAGATATAGAACAAGGTATTAACAATGTTTTGGAAGCCATCAAAAATAATGATACTAGTAAACTGTTAGATCCAAAAGTGAAGTTCTTTAAAGATGAAAATGAACAAGAGGATGTTGGTCAAAAAGTTAAGACTCAAAAACCAATTTACTTGAAGGATTACCATAGAATGAATATCTTGTCCGGTGATGCTTTGAAGAGTGACGATGAGTTGGATCAAATGGAGACTGTGGATGGACAAAAATCTTTTGTTGTTCAACAGAGAGATGAAAGAAACAAATTATTAGATGAAATCAAAGGTGCGATGGATGATTCAAATGGTGAGGATGAAGACGATGATGGATTTCTGAAAAAGAAAGAAGTCAAACAGGATAACAACGATAATAACCAACTTTCGTATGAAAATGATGAACAATTTTTGAAGAATTTTCTTGCCCAACAAGCGTGGATTCCCAAAGAAGGTGATAAAGTCATTGAATTGGATGCAACAGGCCAGTCTGATGATGAGAACTTTAATAATGCTGTGGAAGATTTTGAAAATGCCTATAATTTTAGATACGAAGATCCTAATTCTGCAGAAATTATTTCATATGCAAGAAATCAAGCCACCTTGAGAAGATCAAAGACATCCTCACGTAGACGTAAAAGAGAAGAAGAAAAAGTTGTTAAGGATAAATTGAAAAAGGATAAAGAATCTAAGATTCAGAAGAAAAAGACTAAAAAAATCAATAAATTGACTGATGTCTTGGAACAATTACAAAAGGAGTTTGGTGCTAAGATTGAATCGCATATGGTTGACAAGATTACTAAGACTTTAATGGATAGTGACTACAAAGAAAATGAGTGGGATAACGTTATTGCAGAGTTATTTAATGATGAGTTTTATAATAACGATTCTGAAAAACCAACTTGGAATGATGATGGTGATGATGATGGACTAGGAAATAACCATCAGTTTGATGATGATAATGAGGAAGAAAATCAGAAAGAGGAAGAGGGAGATGAAGGGAGAAAAGATGTGGGTAATAAAGCTATTGATAAGAAATCTAGAAAAGAAATGAAGAATGCAGTAAAAAGAGAAAAGAAAAAACTAATAGAGATGGTTGAAAACGCAGTTGAAGCAAACAAATTGGCTATTATAGATGAGGTTGAAAATGATGAATTAAATGAAAGAGGCAGGTCGAAGAAAAGAAATGATTCCGATAATGTGAAATTCAGGTACCGTGAAGTATCACCAGAATCGTTTGGTTTGACCACTAGAGAAATTTTTGCAGCTGATGATGCTGATTTAAACGAATTCATCTCATTGAAAAAATTTGCACCGTATAGATCCAAGGAGTTGAGAAATAAAGATAAGAGAAAAGTGACAAAGGCAAAAAGAATCAAAGAATGGAGGAAGAAAACTTTTAATGATGAAAATGGTCCAAGTTTTGAGGGTGTTTGGTTGCCAAAAAATGATACAGATAGTGAGAAATCTACAAAATCTAAACATCATCACAAGAAAAGTCATAATCACAAACATTCTAAAAAATAAAATTATTTCAATATTTCAATATTATTATGCATAATCTCATATTCTATTTCAAAAATTATATATCTAATAATAATAATAATAATAATAATAATAATAATAATAATAATAATAATTGTAATAGTCGTATTGCAGCTGCTTTTAATAGCAATAACAGAAATGTGTACAAACCTTTCTCTATTTCATTGTGTATTTGTATACTAATAAGTCTTTATATACATATGTGTGTAGGTATAAATATATACAATGTAATACTTGTTGGAAAAGTGACGATTTACATATTGATATTATCATTTGTATTGTTGCTTTTGTTAGTATTGTTGAAATGCTCCTCCTGAAAATGATCGTTAGAATAATTCTTTATTGGCCCATCATCGTTATTACTTGAATGATTATTTATTGAGTTTGTTATAGTGGCAGAAAGGCTCTCATTTGGTATCCCACTAGTAGACAATAAAGCAACTTGAGTCAAACTATTACTTATACTACTACGTTTTAGATTAATAATATTTCTTTCTTTCGAT
Source organism: Kazachstania sp. Y4206 (assembly GCA_023629195.1). Classification (NCBI taxonomy): domain Eukaryota; kingdom Fungi; phylum Ascomycota; class Saccharomycetes; order Saccharomycetales; family Saccharomycetaceae; genus Kazachstania; species Kazachstania sp. Y4206. The sequence goes on along the minus strand of JAMAJF010000030.1, from coordinate 52,321 downwards.
ACAGTAGTTAAGTTGATATTTGGTGATGGACTAAAAATACTATGTATATAATCACCCATATTGAAATTTGGGGTTTTTAATAGATTGTTATTTATATTATTGTTGGCATTGGCATTACTGTTATTGATGTTATTGCTATTGTTACTGTTATTATTATTGTTATATAGGGATGGTGATTCTAATATCATGTTGTTAGGGGATAAGTTTATACTATGTTTATTGAACATATCATTATTAGGGTGATAATTAAAGTTTTTCAAGGTAGACTGGGGTGATGTTAAAGATGGTTTTAAGTGAGATAAACGGATCGTATCATCGGTATTCAATTGCCCGAACGTGGATGTTCTTGGAGTAGTTGGAATTTTTATCTTTGACGAAGAGTTGGTATCATTTTTCGAGTATGGACTTGTGGCTAAATATATTAATAAATCAGCACCTGTTGAATTATTTATCATTTCATCTGTCTCATGATTTGTAGCACTACTATTACTATTACTAATGTGTATATTATTATGGCTATTACTATTATAATCGGTTGTGTCAAGTTCATCTGATATTCTAGTGATTCTTTTCACTGGAGTTGTATGAATATTACTTGAGGATAATGCAGTGGAGTTGGAATTGGAGTTGGAGTTGGAAGATGATTTTTTAGGAGTAGATGGAACTTTCATGGTTGATGAGTCATTAGGATCTTTATTTTTCATTGGCGATTTAGGTTTAATAAAAGTATCCCTTTTAGGGATATTTTCCACAGGATTGATCGCGCACACACTGTTGTTGTTATTGTTACTACTATTCGTATTACTTTTCTTTATAGTCACTGATAAATGTTTTTTCAATGGGGAAGTTTCTTTACTATCATGTGGAATAGATGTGATTCTTTTTTTTGATTCTAGCAGGCACAAAGATGGCGTTTGAGTATCTTGACCCTTTAAACTTAAGTTTTCTTTATCACGTTTGTTGGTATTAGTTGCACCAGTATCATTATTATCAGACATTGCAATAGAATTGCTAGATACTTGGCTTAAACCAAGTTTCAAATTTCTTGTCATTTGAGCCAGTTGGGCTCTTTCTAGAATCCTGGCCGCTAGATCCCTATCTGGGGACGTCATTACTGGTTCAGAGATCATTCACTGTGTGGGGACGATGACAGGAATGGCAGAGTGTTGAACCGGAAATCAAGTGGGAAATGATATTGGGGAAGAAAAAGAAGATTGATTGGGTTGAACGCAGCTAAATTGAAATAGCGGAGATTTACTGCATGTACAGTCTTGTTTATTTCTAATAGAATTGAAAAATAAAATAAAAAAATAAAATAAAAAAAGGACGAATTGAATGAGTTGGATCCAACAACTATGTTCGATTGGCTTCTCTCTTGTACTATTTTCTTGACACTGGCTCTACGGAATTCATCCACAGATCGCAAATCCACAAAGGATCATATCAAATATCAAAAATATTTCGATTGTATTTTATTTTTTTTTTTTTGGGTCTTTGCAGTTCGAAGAAAAAAAAAAAAAGAAAAGAAAAGAAATTTGATAGAACCACCAGAAAAAACAATTATTTCCTAATAAGGTGTATTTCCTTATTTAGTGATATATACCAAAAAGGGAAACTTCAAGATTTCATGTGAAAAATTTCTTGAAAACAAAAGAAATTTTGCAATGAGATGGAAACTCAAAAGAACTTGTTTTGCTGTTCAAAAGGTGCAAATCAAACATAAGAACATTTGCTGTAGAGAGCTGAGGAGACTTGCACTAATTAAAGCGACTCTGGTTATTCATTACACACACCTACCATCGCATAGTCTGTTATTTAGATATTCCAAGGGTTGTAGTTAATATTGACTCTGTTTTATTCTCTTTTTTTTTTTACCTTTCTTTCAAAATGATAAGAAGTGTTGCACAAAGACGTTTTCTACAGACTAATTGGATTAGGTATTTTATAAAGAAGCATTGTTCATATAATATACTGTCTATATTCTTGGGATTAGCCAGAAGGCGTGTAGCATTATTTAGTAACGCAAAATTTGACATAGGTTTTAAAAAATGCTCTTTCCATACTGTTTCATTTATTCAGAATGAGAAGAAAACTGATAATATTCTTTCCTCCAACAAAAGTAGTGGCAATGACAACGCACATGATTCCAAGGCAAAACAACCACAGTTGATGATAGCGTTTACTTGTAAAAAATGTAATACAAGATCTTCACATACAATGTCTAAGCAAGCCTACACTAAAGGTACCGTATTGATCCAATGTCCCGGTTGTAAAAATAGACACTTAATTGCCGATCATTTAAAGATCTTTAGTGACCACAGTATCAACATTGAAGACATTTTGAAGGCAAAGGGAGAAAATGTTTCTCAATCTGCTGAGGATTTGGTCCTTGAGGATATCCCTGAGAAATTGAAACCTATGCTATCAAAATATGTCACAAATAGTGATAACGAAAAAACCAATAGTGAATAAGGATTAGCCTTTATTACACATTTATTAATGCAGAATAAATAATATTTGAAGTATCATATGATTTACATATATATATATATATCTGTAATTATATGTTTAATCATAATATATACTTCTGTATTTTAGAGGATATATCGTGATATTAAATGTTTATTATCTATGATGTTAAAAACTTTTGAATATTAATGACACAGTAGGAAATCAACATTTATTCAATTATTCACGCATGCAGGAATCATTTAGAAACTCAAAAATGGATAACAGATTAATACATGGCTTCAATTTTTCGTTTAAGACAGTAAAAAGTTGAAAAGATTACATGAAAGTAATACAAGAAATATGAATCCAATTCTTTGGGATATCATCATCTTCTTTATATTTGACAATCACTTTTCCTTTAAAATAATTGTGTTTCCAGTAATTCATCTCATAGTTGGAATAAAATTCATGAATCTTTTGTAAATCGTTAATCCATTTAAAACTCCACACTTTATCATCTTTATTAATATTTGATATCCCAGATAAGGATTCTTCTTCGTCTAGTAACTTCTTGATTTTAGGACGTGTCAGCTCATAAACATCTTCTATACCTTTCTTTTCTAGAATTTCAATTAGATCAGTTAATAAATCGATTGCATTACTAAATGTAGAAACTTCTATATCGTTTGTTGAAGATTTTCGTAGTGAGTTAAAATATGATAAAGTCTCCAGAACGGTATATTCATTCTTAGTAAAATAATATAATCTCAGAAGAGCTTCATCTAACATATATTTCCTTCTATTTTTTGCAACTTGTCGTTCTCTTTTCTTAAGCATCAACAACTGTGTCTTATGTGCTTCAGCTACTTTTTGTATTTCTTTTAGTTTATTCACTGAACTTCCTTGAAATATATCATCTTCATCTTCACCTTCACTATCGTTAGGGTCATATTGTGATACATAACTTCCTTGTTTATCAAAATGATCAGCAATTGTCTCATGTTTGATATTAAATATCTTTATCTTATTATCCTTAAGGAAATTTAAGCTGACAGTTTCGTCATTAGATTCTTTTCTCTCTTGGTGAATCGAATTTTCAGAATTGAATTTTTCTTCATCCACAATATTATCCTCATGATCTTTTAAATTATCAGGTTCACTGCTGTCGAAATATGCATCCTCCTCCTCTGATGAAGGATCTAAGTTATATTCAATATTGATGGTGGATAAATTATTTTTAAACTTTTTTCTTACCGGTTGGCCTTCATTATCGCTGGAAATTTCCTCTATCATACTCGAATTACAATTCTTCCTCATATACACATCTGGAATACTATTGGAATGTGTAGATCTTTTTTTTTTTACTATTTTTATCATCGAAGTGTACCTCTTTCTTAATAAACAAAAAAATTATTTAATATTTTTTTCACTTTTCCTCTTTTCAAAACATTTTTACAAGCAAAAATGTTTTAAAGATTGAATTATTAAATATAAAAATAATGATTTGCTATGATCAACAAACTGTTGAGAATAATCACATTAATAAAATCATGCTTATTACATCCATTCTATGATATATATATATGTATAATCAATAAAACATTTATATAGCATTGTAAAAGTAGAGTATGCGAAATATGCAGGAGGATATATGTACAAAAATATTATATCCTATATATTTGAGGAATCATATGTAGGTAAAATTTATCGTTTTACACCATATGAATACAATTTGATTCCATCTTTATCAGTCACTTCGATCGGAACATTAACATTTAAGACTGGGTCTAATAATAACTCCCAATCATAACGTGTTCTAACTGTGCAATTTACAAATTTTCTTAACATTTGAATCTTTACAGACTTGAATTTAGACAATGACTGAAGAAAATAATATAAGTTCAAATTTGGAATATCTTTAAAGCATTTGTAATTTTGATAATTATTGAACAAATCAGTATCTATATTAGCTACTATTGACTCGATCTGTTCTGTAGGCACCCCTCTTATCCTATTTAAAATATCACTAATACATTGTTTTATATTACTATTCCAATAGTAATCCGGAGCTTCATGATTGTTTCTGAATGCTATTAAAGTCTCCTGGTCAGCGGAATGGTAATGGATATCTTCATTGTCTAGACAATAATTGGGAATATTATCACTATGCTGTAACATATTTTCGATAAATTTTCCAGGAGACAGGGGAAAAACATTAGTAAATGGAATATTGATGATATTAATGTTGATAGACTTATATGGTAATCTATCCCATAGGTTCTTATAATAATGAAAAAAACAATGAAATGCTGGAACCCTAATTGATTGGAAAAACTGACCTTGTTCTCCGGTTAACATGGAAGGCTTTCTTTTATTATTTTGAATGTCTGTAATGGTTCTATTAATATAATTTAAATTCAATGACATAACTACAAATGAAGTGGGTGGCGGCGATTGTAAGATAGATTCACCTGGATCATCCAATAAAGTCTCTGTCATCGATATACAATCGGAATGTAATGAACTTTCATTATATGGATCCATAGGAACATTCCTTTGATCGTAATAATACTCTTCAGGGACATACATCTCATCAATAAAACATTTACTGTTACAATCAATAGTTAAATCTGTTAAACTAGGGAAACAGTTCACAATTAAAAGATCATACTTAGATAACAAATTAAACAAGGAAAGTCGTTTCACATCCTTAAAATAAGACTGAAATAAACGTAAAATACCATTACCTGCTATAATATTACACGATTTTAATGTGAGCAC
>JAMAJF010000030.1:34641-46994 GCA_023629195.1 Kazachstania sp. Y4206 | reverse complement strand
GCACAGTATATGTTGAATTAACTGTATACGATAATGATTCCATACATTGTTGTCTATGCTTCATCTTATGATGAATAGATCGATTATCACTATAATTACTTCCACTATCAGAATAATTATTGACAGTACTGTTATTTATCTTGATTTCCTTTCTTAAATATAAGGGTAAAAATTCCATTGGAGTGTCCAATGAAAGTTTATCAATTACTAAATTCTCTAAGATCAATTCAGTAATAATCCCAAAACAACATAACAAATTACTTCTTAAAGGTACAGTAACATCGGTTCCATTTTCAAGTGCACCCTGTAATTCTAGTCTTTTTATCCTCTGAAGACTATAAAATTGACATTCATATTGTTTTGCAAAAGAATCTGATATTTGAAAAGTCCTCAAATCATCAATCGTGATAGATTGTTGACCCCTTATAATTTTTTTCATAAACTCTTTGGAACCATCGTTAAATACAGAATACCATAATGGAATCTTAAAATTTTTGTCTATTTGAGTCAATTTAACATGCATTAGATTAGGCAAATAATCAATAATATCCAACATCAATTCGATATATGTGTAGTGTGAATATTTGATTTCCAGTTTGTCCAAAAGATCAATTGTTTGGCTTGCCTTTTTATTTTTTGAGATTGACTGAGTATTATTTGTACGATAATATGAATTAGTTATAGAACTAGGCGAGGAAGTTATGGAATCTAGATTAAATGAACCACCAATCAATGATAAGTGATCTTGTTTATTATAAAATCTGGAATATTTCAAAAGAGAATCCTGACATTGTGGATTAACAAATTCAATGGTTGTCACCAGGAACCTTGCAATCTTGTTTGTATAATTTTTATAACCACGAAGCATATTGGCAGTTTTAAATTCTGCATGAATCAAAGCATTAAATTTCAAAAGTGCCATCTTATCGAATAACTTGATATTTCTCCTTGGATGATTGAACAGAAATTCGTTAGTTATTATGCTATACAACCTTGAATTTAAATGACACAATTTCAATAAGGTAGAGAGATCCAACTCGACTAAAATTTTACATAAAATCTTATCTGGAAGTGAAAGTAATGTAATTGTAGTATCCAATCCTGATATATCATTATTATTATTTCGATGATTCTGGTTACTATCGAAAGACCCTTCATTATGTATAATTGTGGGAAAACGTTCTTCCGAAGATTCTACTGATGATACACTGGAAGGACTAGTTAAAGAAAAATATTTGGATCTTCCAAACAGTTGAAATCTCTTCATTTTATAAACCAAATACACTCTATAATTTATTATTATTAATATTGCTATCTGTGTTATGGCTTAAAAGAAAATTTTGATACCTGCATATATATATGTACGTGCGTATGTGTGTTCCAGCAGAAGGGAAAATTTCTTTTTTACACATATACCAAAGGTTATTTCTTGTTAAAATGTGCACTGTAATAGATAATTCTTTTCCTTACTAACCTATCCAAAAGCCATGAATAACCAAACAACTGCTAGATCCTTAGTAGATTGTAATCAAACTGGAAAAAAAAAAAAAAAAAAAAGGTAAAAGCAAATACTTTACCAACTGTACACACATTACAACCATTACAATGATTGAATTTGGCAATACGACATACCAACGTTTCTTCAACAGTCTACACTGCAGCAGCCCATCTCTGCTTCTTTCTTTCTTCATTGCTTCCACTGAACTTCTCGAGGGTTTCCTTCTGTCGAGAAAGAAAAAATTCCATCGGGATTCGAACGGGAGATCTTTCCCACAAAAGAATAAATATCCTCGAGAAGGGACTATAGCAAAACGTAGAGGTTCTGTAGAAACACACATGTTGTATCCAAATCTGTGCATGTGAGCTTTATATGTTATTAGGAGATCAGTAGACCTTTTCATGTTGTTGGGTGAAGTAGAATATTAATCTTGCTTGAGAAATTTGGAGTTTTATTTAAACACTTCTTTCTTGCTCTCAAAAAATGAAAATGAAGAAGAGAAGGAAGTAGAACTACAAGCAAAAACACGCCTACATATATACACATTTCAAGTCCCTGTACTGTTTGAAGAGAAGTCTGGTTGATTTTTTTAAAGAAACAGGACGAAAAACCTCTTGATTATTGATATTCTACTAATGTGGTCTGCTCTAAGACGATTCAATCCAACAAAGATTCAGAATAATTTGACACGCGTCCTAAGACCATCGAATTATTTTTATTCAACAGATTATTCAGAGGTATACAGAGATAAATTACTGAAAAAGGCAAAAGAATATGGTTTCGATTCAATTAAACAACTAAAAGACCATTTGAAGAAACAAATAGATATGCAAAAGATAGAATTCAATAAAAATGACCCACTAGAAGAATTAAATAAATTCAAACGATCGAATCCAAGGAGTAATTGTATCACCACCAAGATAAGAGACCCTCTTAAAAAATCACCAGATCACAACAATAGTAAGTCACACAATAGTTTTATCCCTTTCAAGACTTTGGATTCTTATATGGACTTAAATAAATTAAAGTCTTTAACTTCTCAACAAATTGAATATCTATGGAGAGCTAAATGGTCTACTAAGGATTTTTCATTGGTTGCTGTTATCCCGAATGGTGTATTCGAAAAATTCTATCAAGTTGCTAAAGAGAACCCTATCTTTGTACTACCGTTACCAAGAAAATTGAATAATGAAAAATGTCATAATAATAATACTTCAAAGGAAAAGGACAGCAATAAAGATAACGTTTCTGATGAAGGTATGGAATTGCACTATATTCAGTGGAGCTTTCCTGATTCAAATACCTCACACTGTATTTTGACAAGTCTAGCAGAATATAAGTTACATAACCAATTTGCCAGACCTCATACTGTTTTGGAATTCCATTCTGAGTTAAGTGGCGATATGGGGATAGTTTTAATGAATGGCCAAGTGGAGGATGATTGCAATGTAACATTACAGGATGCCCATTATCTCTTATTAAACATTCAAAGATTTTATGGTGCAATGGGTACTCAATCAAAGATAGGTCAAGAAAGATTAGATCTATTGAAACAATTTAACAAAGGCTCAAAAGCCTTTAATGTTGATAGACTTATCGAATTATCACAATCTATGGAAAATTAATATTTTGAAAAGTACACACACACACACACGCATAGATCTATATATATATAGATATATGTATTTTTCTTGTAAATAACTACATATCAACTTTTTTGTCATATAAGACTAAATTCACATATGAAATTTATCGGTAGATCTAGATTATTCATCATACAATTCATAAACATTAGTATGGAAAAATATAATAAAAAAATCGTCATCTATGGAGATCTTACTTCCATAACCTATTCAAAAAGTTGGCTTTAACCAACTTATCTCTCATTTTTTGTTTATTTGTTGCTACAATGAATTATTATACACATTTTATGTTTGGATAGCTTACCCTTTTAATTTAAGCTTATCTTTTTTTTTTTCCAACCATTGACTCATCTATTATCAAAAATCATCTTTAAAAAACAAAATTATCATTATATGTATACTTATATTCACTGACCTCTGTATTGATTTACATTAGGTAGTTACGATTGAATAGTTTTAAATGAAATACGATTCAAAAGAGAAAACATTTCTAAATTATTCACCTCCAAATAATCTGCCCATCAGAAAATGTCTCCCACACGTGTGATTTTTTTAGGTCCTAAAGGTACCTATTCTCATCAAGCTGCTTTACAACAATTCAGTGACGAGGATTCTACAGTTGAATATATTCCAACACAATCTATCCCGCAATGCTTCAATGATCTAGAAAATAATAAAGACATCTCTTATTCTGTGGTTCCTTTAGAAAACTCAACAAATGGACAAGTCGTGTATTCTTTCGACTTATTAAGAGATAAAATGCTACAAAAAGATACCCCAAGGATAGGTAAAAGAGTAGTTCCTGATTTAGAAGTTATTGGAGAACAGTATGTGTCAATCTCACACTGTTTATTGTCTTCAGCTACTTCAATCTCATCTATAAACGATTTATCGACTTATAAAAATATCAAAATTTATTCTCATCCACAAGTCTGGGGCCAAGTATCAAATTATTTAAATAAATTGAAATCAATATGTGGTACTATTCATTTGCTTGATGCTGATTCAACTTCCAACGCTGTGATTTTAGCAAAGGCAGAACAAGATAATTTGGATCCGACCAACAAAGATACAATATATTTATCTATTGCAGGAGAAACAGCTGCTTTTTTAAATCATGTTAATATTATTGAACGTTCCATCAATGATATTGTTGGAAATACCACCCGATTTCTTGTTTTAAAGAGAACCAATAACAAGATTGAGCCTAAAGAAACTGGCAATTCAAATGGATCAGTCAACGTCAGCTTATTAACTTTCACCATAGAACAAGATGAGCCTGGGTCTTTGGTGGACGTGCTGAACATTTTAAAAGAACATTCTGTAAATATGTCATCTATTCATTCTAGACCATATAATAGTACTACATCACCAAGAAAATGGCAGTATGTGTTTTTTATAGAATATACATTCGACCATGATAAGACAGATATTAACTCGTTTTATAAACAATTTGATGAGAAATGTCTTCAATGGTGTTTATGGGGTATTTTCCCAAGAAATGAAAGATATTACCAATAGTTCTCCTTTTCTCAACTTTTTCCTCGCTGAGCATGAATGGCATGCTCCCATCCATCAACTGATAAAAATATCTTATTGAACACTATTACAACAAATATCTGTCTCAACTTCAGAATGCTTAAACTACCATCAATTAAAGAAAAAAAAACTTGAGTATATAGCAAAGAAAAATTGATATTTTGATATGTGTAAAAATAAGAAAAAAAATCTATTATTTAAATTTTATTACTTGTGTGATATCATTATAATAATTAGCATATTTCTAATAAATCCTATTGCTTAAACTCATTTAGATAAACGATAGCTTTTTGAATATTTCTGTTACATTGACGTACTTTGCGAAGTAATTTTACTATTAAATATACATTACTTCCCTTTTGCTAAATTGAACAATTTTAACACACCAACATATTGAACATGATTTAAAATATCAGTATAATATATAAGAGACAGAAATAAAATATAATTATATTTAACAGTGTCAACGACTGTGGGATTCCTTGTTTGATTTGTTCACTGAGACTTTTTTTTATCTATACTTTTAATCCAATGATTTAACTAGTAACAAGAAATTGAATAAATATGAATGAACCAGAAATGGATTCAATAATATTAATAGATGACGGTCCAGAGAGTATAACATCACCCTACTCTTCCAAAAGGGATCTCCATTCAACTCAAAGTAATAGTCACTCTGTTGTTTTACAAAAATCATTGATAATCCCTATATTATTATGTCTAATTATCTCCTTTGGAGGGTTTATCTTTGGTTGGGATGTGGGAACGATTGGTGGTATAATCAATATGAAATCATTTAAAAATCACTTTGGAACTATATATAATACAGAATCAATGGAAATTGACTTCCCCGATATACTAACCGGTCTTATCATATCGATTTTTAACATAGGTGGAGCTCTAGGTGGAATATTCCTAGCAAAACTTGGCGATTACATAGGAAGAAAATTGGGAATAACTTTAGCTACCACAATTTATATGCTAGGAATCTTCATTCAAATCATCAATGATCAAGTATGGTACCAATTCATGATAGGAAGGGTTATATGTGGCTTAGGTGTTGGTTGTAATGCTGTATTAGTGCCAATGTTTATATCCGAAAGTGCTCCAATTAACATTAGGGGTGCAATGGTGGCCCTCTTTCAGGTCCTAGTAACTTTTGGTATCTTAGTAGGAAATATAACAAATTTCTTCTGTGTAACATATTTCAATGACTCTAATTACTCCTGGGGTATTCCTACAACTCTAGGTTTGCTATGGGCTGCCATACTATTAGTTGGGTTAGTATTTGTTCCAGAGTCAGCTGAATATTTAGCAATCCAAAAAATGAATGAGGATAGTGCTAGACTGTCATTTGCTAAGATGAATGGTATTTCCATATACCATCATAAAACCGACGATTTTCTTAACAATATGCAAGATAAATTATTTTTATCAACTCAAGAAAGGATAAACAAGAAAAAATGGCATGAATTTATTTCTGGAAGTCCCAATTTGGGATTACGTGTATTGATAGGCGTACTATTAATGGCATTTCAACAACTGTCAGGTATTAATTACTTTTTTTATTATGGAACTATGCTATTTGGAAAAGCAGGTATGAGTAATCCTTATACTGCGGCTATGATATTGTCTAGTGTCAACTTTTTATCCACATTTGTTGGCATTTATCTTGTTGAATCATGGGGGAGAAAATTCTCTTTATTTGTTGGCTCAATAGGGATGTTTATTTGTATGATGCTATACTCAAGTATTGGGAGTTTTTTTCTAAGCAATGAGAAAGCAGTTTGGGGAATGATTATAGTAACATGCGCTTATATTGTTTTCTTTGCTACTACATCTGGACCAGTCACATTTGTTGTTGTTTCTGAATTATACCCCATTAGAACTAGAGCACTATCGATGGCTCTTTGTTCTGCTACTAATTGGATAGTTAATTTTTTTATCTCTTTGTTAATACCAATATTAACAAAAAATATGGATTTTTTTCTGGGATATATCTTTTCATTCTTCTTATTTATATCAATATTCTTTATTTGGTTTATGGTACCTGAAACTAAAGGAAAAAATAACGATCAAATTGATCTCATGTTTAGTCCCATTAAAAACGAGTTAGTTGATCCATTAGAACCAGATCGATATGGTAATGAATATTACTAATCAATTAGAGAATCATTATGATAAACCAGATATTCTAGCTCTAGCTAAGTACTATTCTTTATCTATTTATCTATATATTTATTCATTTGCTTATCTAATTATATGATATGTGTAACATTTGTTAATTTATATTATTTTTTTTGTTATCCTTCATATACTACTTAGTCATAGACGCTTTTTTCTTACTGAGTGCAAAATAAAAGTATATAATCGATTCTTTCTTTTTAACATTAACTAAATAAAACCATTCTTCTTTAAAAACTGTTTAATTATATCCCAATAGCCATCCTGTAGAATGGTATCATTGTGATGTCCAAATGGAAATTCGAAAATGCGTTTTAAAGTCGATGGACATAATTCGTATAATTGTCTCATATGACTAGGTGGTACAATTTCATCTTTTAATCCTCTTAAAAATAAAAATGGTGTATTTGTATTACAATTTGGAATTAATCCTTCAGAATTCCAAATTTCATGACACATAAATGCCACTGATTTTAAATACGGAAACATATATGGAATAACCTTTCTAATACTTAAAAATGTGTTCTCTAATATAACACCATCCACAAGTTCTGGATACTTTGATGCAATATATATAGCATTGGCACCACCTAGTGAACGACCATAAAGAACCAATTGTTTATTTTTATGAAAATTATTAGTGGCCAAATACGATATAGCACGATCAGCATCTAATTTGAGACCTTTTTCACTGGGAGAACCTTCAGAGAACCCATATCCCCTGTAAGAATAAATAAACACACTCATTCCCAATTGGCGATAAAACAGTTCTACAATAGGAATGAAAAACCCAATATTCCCAGCATTAGGACACAATATAAGTACTGTAGACTTAGAATTTTCGTTCTGCAAGTCATAAGCCTCAATCTTAACCCCATCTGCTGTAGTTAACAAAACCCTTTCATAGGGCAAACCTCTAATAGCGGGCGTATCTACATGTTTTCTTGCATTTTGAGCCCATGACGGGTAAACCAACTTATTCTGAAATATATATAATGTTGCCAATGTTATTGTTGAGAGAGTTATAGTGCCTACAACAAACTTTCGAATATAATTCATTAACATGGTGCAGCAAAGTATGAAGAGATTGTTAAAAACCTAAAGGATTGTTAACCAAATATTAAAAAAATTTGCAAAGGAGCATGAGAATTAAATAACTTTCTGCTGTTATTGGGCTTCTGTAAGTATACCAACATTCACTTTCTTTCATCCCTCTACTTTTAATACTATCCCCATTATCATTTTCCAACTTGCTTTCTCCTTTTTAATCTTGCATATTTCTTGATCTCGGGGTTAATTTCGTTCATCTTGACTTTAAAGATCTCTCGAAGAAAACTAATAACGAAATGTAATCGACATGACAGTAAAAAATAATCATACTATATATATATATATCTGTGTGTGTATCTACATTTAAAAAGATAGCTATATTTAATCTATATTTAGTAACAGTTATATATTTCTTGGATCAAAGGAACCATCATTCAAAATGCCTTGGTAAAAAAATCCCAACATGACAATTGCATAGATAAGAATCAACATTGAGCCTTTAAAGTAATTAGATTTGCCCTCTGCATACAGATACGTAAACATAAATATACCTGCAAAGGAGCCAATAAGATCCCATTTAGGAAATATTAGTGTAAACATTTGTTTCTTGATGTTTATGTCTTGACGTGATATATTCCATGTATAAATGATTGAGTATAAAATTAAAGCTGGAATCTGCAATTGACACACTTGCAAAGCATAAGCAGTACCAATTTCCATTGAAAGTGCTACATTACCATGTACAGCAAAGGAAATAGCATTTAAAAATTCAGTAGTATTGGGAACTAAAGCGAAGATAGTCAGACCTAAGAATTTTGGACTTAAACCAGGAAAATCCTCCAAGACAGAATCCACACAGGCAACAAGTATCTCTGCAATTACTGCGTATAGTACTGTGGCAATCAAAAGAATATATGTTGATTTAGATCTAGACCAATTTGGTGCCTCATGGCCTCCATGTGCTATATTTCCGTCGTTCTCTAAACAATGTTCACCATCTTCAATATTGACAGAACTTTCTTTTATCTGTTCTGTAATAGGTAACTCCCAAATTAATTTTGCATGTGTTCTTAAAGTAAACCATAATCCAATAATGTAAGCCAAGAATAGCATAATTGCACATGAAATGGACATAGGTTGAATAATATTTGTATACATATTATCATATCTTAATGGTGGATGTCTAAAATAACACTGATCTGAAAATATGGCCATGGTAGCGCTTTTCATAGTTAAACCATACACAGTATTATTGTTATTGTTACTATTGTGATCACTATTGCCATTATTCATACATATTACGGTATACTCTCCATATATTTCATAAATTATTGTTGGTGCGTATAACACGATTGTTGAAAAGATCAATAATGCAGATGAAACACCCGCACTGGCTGGATTATATCTTTGCGTCTTTCTGTTCCATGCACCACCACACATGGATAACCCAGGTAATAAAAGAACTGCACCAAGAATGGAACCAATTATAGAGCCTTCCACCAAGGGACCTTCACCTCTTTTCAAAGCGATACAATATAGATATATTTCCACTATAGTTGAGAAGAATGCGTTGATGACGGCACCAACACCCATAGAGGTCTGTGCGGATATGGATGCTACAGCTTGACCAATATAAAAGGCTAATGGAATAATTGATGATAAGCAAAGGATAAAGATACTTGATTCATCTGTTAACCAAGTGTGGTTGATGTTAAAGTATGATTTCAACACAAAAAAATCGAATATTGTGAAAAACACCAAGAATATTAAATTTACCACTATGACATTTGTACCATCTACAGTAAATTTGTAATAATGCCACCCTGCACAACGAAAGGTGCATAACAGGATATTTTTATTTGTTCCATTATCGACGTTATTTAGGGTAGTGGATGAATTTTGCAAATTCTTAAAACCTAATGCTAAAGGATGTTTTCTTAAATGATATAATAAATTCCATAGAATATTACTCATGGGGATAGTGAACACAAATAGCCATGTGATCAGTGCGAAGAGCATGACGATGGGTTCTAATATTAGATGGAAAAGTGTATAAAAGATGATTCTACCAAGTGTCCATTCACCTCTACCAAAAAATCTTCTTTGTTGTAATGTGCTATTTTCAGCAGGTGAGTTAACAGAGTGATTAAGGCTGAGGTTATTGGCAAAAGTGGTAGAGTTATGTGTTTTACTACTACCAGGCACCACATTTTGTTGTTGATCATTTGAAAGAGGGATAGAGCCATACGAAGGATACTGTAATCTTTCATTGCTACTTACTGTGGGGGACAAAGTTTGAGATTGATGGAAAAACAATCTGTTACCATAGGATGTAACCCACTTGTAAAATTGTGGAACACTTATCCCCTCACCTCTATCCTCTTTCGAATAATGTTCATCTTTTAAAAGAAAGACTACTTTACCGAATGGCCAAAGCAAATATTTAGATAAATTGAAAAAGACTTTAGAATAATTTTTAGATGATTGAGTGAATCCGCCCAATATGAAAACCAAGAACGATGCCATTAAAAAGATGACAAACAAGGTCAGACCCATAGTGAGTGACCAGAGCACATTGGAGAGATGCACATAGATGCTTATATGTTTAAGTTTAGTTTCATGGATATCTTCATCTGCAGCTTTTTGTACGGATCTTTGTTTTTTGTAAAGAGCAGGTTTCCAGATTCTTATACCGAAGGGATGGGTTTTATTGATTGCGTCTTGTCGTTCCTTTAAAGTAAAGGATTCAATAGAGGAGGTTGTAGAGACCTGATCATCATCATCATCATCATCATCATCATTATTATTATTGTTTAGTTGGCTGATTGCGTTTAGTAGATTTGATTCCAAATCTTGATCATCAGTGTAATTGGATGATGGTGGGATCTCTTCAATATTCAAATTATTATTATTATTATTAGTTGTGCTGTTGTTGCTATGATTAGTATTTTTGTGGTCGTGGAAGGAAGTATCATGAACAATATATCTATTAGAGATATTGTCTAAAAGGGCACTAGTAGCTGCGATATTATTACTAACAACTTTGTTGTTATTATTGTTGCTATTGTTGTCTCCTAATGAATTAAGATTACTCTCAGATATTTCATGTCTAATAGAATTATTTAAATCAAAACCTATACCAGAATCTGGAGTAGTCAAAATAGCGAGTCTGGATATACTACGATGTTGTTTTGGTCTAGATCCTTGAACATTTGTATTTGTGACAGGATTAGCAAGGTTAGCAGTAGTGTTATTATTATTTAAAATGTCTATATTTGGAGCTGATTTAATTACAGATAATGCATTTCTAGACTTCTGAGTATGCAAAGCGTAGTGGAACCCATCATGGAGACCTTCTAGGTACCTAATATCATGTTTAACTTCTTCTGGATCGTCATCTACGCTAAATATTCTTGTTCCATGGATATTTTCCTGTATGATTGGTGTGGATTGAGATATATTCTTTTTGGATTTCACCATTACCGAAGAAGTATCAGGTGGTTCAGTGGATGAATCATCCATGATGCAATAAAATAAAATATAATAAAATAATAAAAAAGATATAAAAAAACAAAAAAAAAAGAAATGTATGTTTTAATGGGTTTAAAATAGTCAGATTAGATTAGATTTGATCAGATCTTATCTCATATGAGGTGTGGATATAAATGGTATTGGAAGTAGTGTTTACTACTATTAACTACTATTTATAGTAATTACTTGCTACTTACCACTGCTTTCTAATGTACTGTAGTGCCAGATGTCAAACCCATCAATCAAATCCCTTTAGATCAAACGAAATGCAGGAACTGTGAACAAAAACAGGAAAAGATATACAAAATAGGAAAAGCCAAACAAAACAGGAAAACAGTTACCAAAAGAGGAAACCCCTCGAACACATACCTCTGCCATTCTGCACGACGTGGCGAAGAGCACAAATTGCTCCCCGCACCAAAAGACCAAACGCTGGCGCCGCCGGGGAAAGACGCAAAATAAAATGAAGGAAAAAAAAAAAAATAAAATAAAGGAATGAAGCTCTGGGGTGTCTGGGTCTTGCTTCTTTTTTCTATTTATTTCTTTTTTTCCAAAACAACGACACCAAAAAAGCAAAAAAAGAAAAAAAGAAACCCAGAAGGTAAAAAAAGAAAAGGAGACTTTGGACTTCGAAAGAGAGTTGGAAGTTGAGTGGTATACAGACCTTGTGTGTGTGTGTGTACCTTTCTATTCATTCTTTATGGTCCACAACCTGCTATCTGGGAGTAATAGATATACATATACGCACATATACACATCCATCCAACCATACATACATACATACACTCAAATATATTCATATTTATACTTATTTTTGTATTTTTATAATCCCATCCGATATCATTAGCTTTTGTTCTATTCTACTGATCCGTCGCTTATCCATAGCTAGTACAGAAAACATTATATAT
>JAMAJF010000030.1:0-27077 GCA_023629195.1 Kazachstania sp. Y4206 | reverse complement strand
AAAATCAAATGTTGATGAAGTTGTGTATGAGATTGATGCAATGTATGATGGAGTAGATGTATAAGTGTTATTGGAATACAAAGGAGTTGAGATATAACCAGTAAACATGGAAATTGAGGTGGTAGAGGCAGAAGATACAATGACAATATTGTTAGTTTCAGTGCCAATATTACCGCCATAGACAGTACCAGTGATGGAGTCTGTTAAATCTCTCTTTTTCAAAGAGTTAGATTGAATTAATTTAGCAGAATAAGAGATTGGAGTCCTACTCAATTTAGTAGTGAAATAGTAGACACGAACAAACTTAGCGGATCCACTAATCATTGTATCGATTAAAATCTCAATTTGATTATTTGTAGACTTATCAGTGTAAGCAGTGAAAGGGACACTTTTTAAAGGATTACCTTGAGAATCTACACTAGTGACAGCTTCCAATTTGGTAGCACTTACATTAAAGGAGTATTCGTTAGCACCGGTCTTAACAGACTTGAAAGTGATAGCTTTTCTCAATAGAGAGATTGGAATATCGGCAATAAACCAAGCAGTGTTATTATTGGAGAAATACCCACCATTAGTTGTCAATGAATCAGAGGTTTTACCTAAGAAATAGATCGTTGAATTAAATATGTTATTTGTTGATGTTGTAAAGGAGAAAGTGATATTTTCACCCAATTTAATGGAGTTGATAGTTGAATTGCTCAACTTAGTCAAAATATTGAAATTGATGGCAGTATCTTGCGAGAAAGAATTCGGGAAATTGATTCCAACAACGTTATTTTCCTTTTCATAAATAGAAGCGACAATTTGACCATTGTTAGAGATATTTAGAGGTAAAGTTGGGAAAGAGTCGAATTGTGAAGGAACATTTAAATAGACATCGTCTTTATAGGAGCCTTTACTTATAGATAATTGGGTCTCAATAAGGAAAAAATGTGCTGGATCTGTACAGTTTTGGGTTTTAGTGTAAGAGTCTATAAGTTTAATATTTGTGAAACAAATATTTTTACCGAATGCAATTGATATGAATAGAAAGTGTAATAAAAACGTTATACTTGTGAGCATTTTTGATATTGAGAATGTATATATGGATATTTATATAAACAGATTATTTTTGTTGATTGATTGATTGATTGATTGCTTAGACTTAATTATTCAAGAGTTTTTTTTTAAAAAAAAACAAAAAGAATGAGAGACATCCATTAAGCAAGGGACAAATGATGCTTAGCATATGTATGTTTGACGTTTTCATCTTTAAATACTTTTTTTTTTGCCTTGAATACTTGATAGATTTAGTTCAAGTTTAGAATCACAACACTCTAAAACTTTCTACAAAAGCAAAAATAAAATAGGGTAAAGTAAAAGATTTGTTTAGCTAACTCATTTAAGAGTATTGAATAAAATAGCCCAGAAAAAACACAGCTTTACAATGTTAACTATTTTTGGGGTCTTGAGAACTAAGAAGGAGAGGAAAAGATTTTTCACTGAAAAGAAAATAATAATAGTTCAAAAGCTACTTATTCAGGTCAACAAATATTTTAAAAGGTTAAGAAAAAACAATTGTATGTATCTTAACTTGGAATCTTCGGTGAACAGGATTGACACAAAGACAAGAGTAATAATAATAATAATAATAATAAGAAGAAGAAGAAGAAGAAAAAGCTTAGAAGACATCTACCATTTTGTGACACCAGCAAAAGCCAAGCAATACACAAAGTTGCCTGCCTTTCGTAAATGCCCCAAAAGAGAAAACTGGGCCTATGCTGGGCAAACCACTGCGTTTTTCCGTTTTTTCTTCTCTTTTCTTTTTTTTTTATTTTATTGATTAACCCGCCTCAAGCAAGACGCACACTGGATTTCCTATTTAGGTCATGCAACTGAAAAACTCCGAACAAACACGTGCAAAAACCCATACACTTACCAACTACTAGGGGGAATGGGTGGGTAAATAGGAAAAATGGGAAAACAATCGAAAGTGGCATAGAACAAAGAGTCACAAAACAATAGAGATGATACTTTGAAACAATACCAGGTAGAGGAGAACCAAGAACAATAACAATAGCAACAATAGCAGCAATAATAATAGTAATAACAGTAATAATAAATAATAATAAATAATAATGGTACGTAGTGTTAGTCTCAAAATTGTTACACTTGAAGTCAGTTGCATTTTCCTAAGTAAGTTCAAATAATAGAGGTTCTTAAGTCAATTCATGCATAACAGTCATACGTCAATGAACACAAAGTTTGCCAACAAAGTAAGGTCTACTTCTATCTCTGCCGAAATCTCAAGTCTTAACAGTTTAACATGGATAACAAATGAGAGAGAGAAAGAGCGAAGGCATAGAGACTATTAACTTTGTTTAATGTAATTTGTTTTTTATTTCTCTCTAAGAACTTCTTCCTTATCTCCTTGATCGTATCTGAGACCTGCTACTAGACTGAATTATGTTTAATATCATCAATAATTGGATTTCCACTATTGACCAATACCTATCTGTCTAGAACGAAAGAAAAGAAATATAGACCAAAAAACATGGGAGAAAGAAAAAAAAAAAAAACAAAAAAAAGAAAGAAAGATATTATGTAAAATCTATAACCGACAAGAAAAGAAGATGGGGTCTATAGAGCAAGAAGAAAAACCAAGATGTATTGCAAAATATCCGTCGATACTGGCTTCTATTTCTCAATGATCTTGATTTCGGTAATTCTTATACACACAGTTGTATATATCTTCTTTTTTTTTTAATATTTTAAATGTTTGTTATTCACATTGAATACATAGATTATATTGTAGCGTATCATAGTGTGGTGTAGTGTATTACATTGTCCTAGTGATCATTTTTAATTTGATATGAAATGGTTCTTCCCATATTGATTGGATGTGGAGTCACAGTTTTAGCTTTATCAATACAATCTTCACTCAGAGCTTGGAACGTATACAAAACATTGACTCCAATCACAATTGCAAAATTGAATGGAATCAAATTTAATCAAGTCCATTCCGATCTCTCTAGTGATCCAAGATTTTTAAGTAACAACATAAACCCCATCCTAAGAAACAACTTGGAACAATACTATGGCGGGTTCAGTCGCATCATGAACGAGTCTGAAGCATTGTTGATCTTAAATATTTCTTCCGAAGAGATTAAAGATTTGGATTCGGAGATGTTGAAAGGAAAATACAGGAAAGCTTTGATATCGAATCATCCAGATAAAGGGGGGAGTCCATATGTGACTACAAAGATTAACGAGGCAAAAGAATTGCTGTCTAATAGTGTACTGGTGCGTAAACAATGATCGTATAATAAAGGATAGAACAAAATATTATATCATGCAAATATACGTATATACATGCGTTCATACATATTAATATTTAATATAACATACAAGTCGCAACTCTTTATCACTGCATTGCTCTCCAATAAATGTTTATATATTTGTTTTTTATATACTTTTTATCTTCTTTGTAATATTTGAAATATATACCCCTTCTCCTTATCCTTTACATTTTTTTTTTGTTATTTTATCTTTATTTAGTTGTTTTATTTTCTTATATATGTTAAAACAACAGGGTTTGAACAAAGACTAAATCAAATTCTCGACAATCTTTACAAGTCTTAAGAATGCAACGTAGCTGCCAAATCTTATTTTTTTCTTACTCTTTTTTTCATTTCTATCTATTATTAAATAGAAAGGTGTGTGTAGTAGCAGTAATAAGTACGGTTAGTGAAAACGTGTACAGGACCTATATTTGTTTTCCCTAAATGATAAGTGCAAACCTATTAATTGATCACAATGATGAAATTTATCAATGCCAAGTTTCAGATGAAATATTTGAGTATTTAATAGAACCTTCCCAAGAGAAAAATAATCATAGGACAGCATACTGCAAGTTAAAATATTCAATTTACTCCAATAATAATCCTTCCAGCTTTATTGTTAACTGTAAGAGGGATTCAACCCTACCAATTAACCATATACGTTTAAAACACACGCTATTAGATGTTACAACAAACGATACTTTTATTATCAATACATGTCAAATTGAAAAATTGGATCTTGAGAGCACGGCTATACCTATTTTAAAAGAAGTGACTTTATTATTCAATCCTTCTCTATACGATATATTAATTCAATTACCAGATTCAAAAGATATTGTGGAATTTGTCTCAAAGAAGTTTGGTGTGGAAGAAAATAAAACAATAATCCATTCTGGCAAGTTTTTGTCCTATCAATGGTGCAAAACTATTGATACAAAACCTTGTTTACAAGGTATCGTAGATTTTAATAAAACTAGATTCATTATCGTGAGTGATACAATAGGTACACAATTCATCGCCAAGCAACCATTGTTATTGAATCCAAACTTGGAGATTGGCATAAAAACATCTTTAAATGTGTCTTTAAAGTGCTTGGAACATAAAAGGTATCGAGATTTAATATTATGTAACAATGGAACTCTCGAAAAAAGTATTGACAAATCTTTGGTTATATTGGCTGATAGAAGCATTTTAGTTCAATTAGATCTTGTTGATGGCTCGTATGTTGAATTATCAAATATTGATAGTAACCAGAAGGTCATTTCAAATATATTTGCATTTATTGAACCTCACAAGATGGATTTATCTACAGTATATGTATCACCGAGATTAAAAATGCAATTCAGAGATACAAACCAATGCACTCTTAAAAAGTCGTCATTTAGTATTAAGGATATTCCTTTAGCCAAAAAGATAGTATTGACAAGAGTCAATGACATGTACCAGAATGAGAAAATATATCAAAATATCATTTCTAAAGAGATTAGGGATTTTTTTGTGAAAGAACCACGGCTAATTAAAAGAAATGATCTAATTCCAATAACTTTTGATTCGACACTTACTATGCTACCAAATAGTTATGATCAATTACAGAATTTAAACTTGAATTCTCATTCCAAGCATGATTGTATTACATGGTTCAAAATAGCAGATATCAGTTCTAATGAGGAAGATGATGGCATAAATTTAGAAAAAGATACCAAATCTATATTTGATTCTGATATTAACTATTATAGAGTTGATCCATTAAAAAATATTAAATTGGTAAGCGAAAATGTTGTTTATGAAAAACCTTTCGCTTTAAAACAATGTGATTATATATCGTATTATGATTTACCATCAATATTTAATTATAATCTGAAACATTTCCACTACGCAGCAAAACTTCTTAAAATTGTTAATTCAACAATTGATTGTATTCAAAGAGGTATCCCAATGAAAATATCGATTATGGTTCATTCTACTAGGGCAAGCTCAGGAAAAAATACATTGATAAGATGGTTATCTTTAGAGTTGGGAATAAATCTGATATCTTTCGACTGTCGTCAAATCATATCTAACATAGTTTCTTCTGATTCAATTTCAAAAATTCTCGGCACTATAAAGGCTAAGATAAGTAATAACATACATATGACAGATGTATCAACGATTGTTTATATTACTCATTTGGAAGAACTATTCAGTAAAGTTGACCCAAATCAAGATTCAATCACTTTTAAATTATCTACTTCTTTGGAAACAGAATTTCTGAATATTATAGATAAATTTATGGAAACTAATAAACACATCATATTTGTTTATTCATCAAATAACATCGAAGATATCCCCAGTAAAATCAGAAGTAAGATTAATTTTGAGATAAAGGTACCTGTTCCTACGGAAAGTCAAAGAAAGGATATCTTTCAATGGTATCTTTCTGTAGATAAATTGAATTCTGATTGTTTAAAAAATGAAGATTCATCCATTCAGTTTATTCAAAGCAGCGATATTGATTTGAGTCAATTAGCTATCCACTCTGCAGGTTTAACACCACTGGATATCAAATATATAGTTCAAAAGGCTAGAGCTGCATCCTATAATGACATAATAGGAAGAAACAGTCCATATGATATGTTACTTTGGAATCATTATACTGTATCAGTATCTATGGAAAAATTAAAAGAATCCATATCTTTTACTCGTGGTGATTTTTCCATATCCATTGGCGCACCAAAGATTCCTAATGTTACTTGGGATGATATAGGTGGTGTTGATATAATAAAGGGAGAGATCATGGATACTATAGATATGCCATTACGACATCCTGAATTGTTCCGTTCAGGTTCCAAACAAAGAAGTGGTATATTGTTTTACGGACCACCTGGTACTGGGAAGACACTAATGGCCAAAGCAATTGCTACTAACTTTTCTCTGAATTTTTTCAGTGTAAAGGGTCCAGAATTGTTAAATATGTACATTGGTGAATCAGAGGCTAATGTTCGTCGTGTATTTCAGAAGGCAAGAGAGGCAAAACCATGTGTTATTTTTTTTGATGAGATTGATTCTATAGCACCTAAAAGAGGCAATCAAGGGGATTCAGGAGGTGTTATGGATAGAATTGTGTCTCAGCTGTTAGCCGAACTGGATGGTATGACAGGAAACGGTGATGGAATCTTTGTAATTGCAGCAACAAATCGTCCAGATTTACTTGATGAAGCATTATTAAGGCCGGGAAGATTTGATAAACTGTTATATTTGGGGATAGCTGATACGAACGAGAAGCAGTACAACATATTAAAGGCTCTGACAAGAAAATTTACTTTATCTGAGGATGTTGATCTTCATGAGATTGCAAACATTTGTCCCTTCAATTACACAGGTGCAGATTTTTATGCGCTTTGTTCCGACTCTATGTTAAATGCCATGATTCGTGCAGCCAAGATGGTGGACAGTAAAGTTGATCAATATAATAAAAGTGCTAGTAAAAAATTATCCATACGGCAATGGTTTGATAAAATTGCTACCAAAGACGATATTACGGTGTCTGTTCGAATGGAAGATTTTCTTAATGCACAATCTGAATTAGTTCCAAGCGTCTCTCCAGAGGAATTTAGTCATTATCTCCAAATTAAGGAAAATTTTGAAGGCTAAATTAGCTCTCATTTGTAAGTGTTCCTTTTACTAATTGTTGAACCAATATTTTGTTAGCAGTTTGCTTAGTCATATTTGAGTATGATGCTTACTAATTGTTCGTTTTTTTTTTCTTTTTTCTTTTTTTCTTTTTCTAAATTTTTCCATGTTAATCTAAAGACTGACAAAAATTTGAGAAAAAAGAAACGTTTGAAAAAAGGATTTATAATACGAGCAAATAAATAACATGGGTACAAGGAAACTAACGGCTGCTATCCCTTCTTATAAATACATTAAAGTCACCTAAGATTATTCTTCCAATAGAAATCAAAAATATCTATAGTTGGTGACATTGGAAAAGTCCACAAAGATCGATCTGAATTAACTAAACAAAGCGTACCTGCATTTATCTATCTGATCATAAAAAAAATGGCTGTAAAGGGTCTAGGACAACTTGACCAGGAATATGATGGTTCAAATTTAAGAATTGGTATTATACATGCGCGTTGGAATCGTGTTATTATTGATGCTTTAGTGGAAGGTGCTATTAAAAGAATGAAGTCTCTTGGCGTTAAAGAAGAAAATATTATTATTGAAAGTGTTCCAGGTTCATATGAATTGCCATGGGGTACGAAAAGATTTGTTGACAGACAAAAGAAGGAGGGTAAACCATTAGATGTAGTTATTCCAATTGGCGTATTAATAAAAGGAAGTACAATGCATTTTGAATATATCTCTAATTCAACCACTCATGCTTTAATGAATTTACAAGAAAAGGTTGATTTACCAGTCATTTTTGGTTTGTTAACTTGTTTGACTGAAGAACAAGCATTTGCCAGAGCTGGTATTGATGAAGCTAAAAGTATGCATAACCATGGTGAAGATTGGGGTGCTGCTGCTGTTGAGATGGCTACTAAATTTGGTCCTCAATGTCCATTCTAAAAAATATATAATGCTTAATAAATTTGATGATATATAAATAAATAGATTCTAATATGAATGAGTGTAAGTAATTTTTGTTGTTCTCTTGTCACTCTTATAATTATTAATTGTTAGTACAGAAATGTCAATAATAGTTTATGCAATTGTTATATTAAAATATAGTGTGTTTACCTTATATCATTTAATGCTTCTACTATTTGTTTCATTGCTATTTAAATAGTTCTATATAGATTAGTTACTATACCATAATTATGTTATTATTACTATCCTTTACTTGTCTTTTTTTTCTTTGCCTTAAGGCATCTCTTCTCCTATTCTTCATCTCTTTCATCCATTGACCTCTGTTCTCCCAAAATTGTTCATCCCAATTAGACCATATATCACTTTTATTCCCAGTTTCAATTTGAGTTAACTGTGTTTGACCAATTAAAAATGGCGAATCAAAATGAGGAAAGAATAAACGGTTTTG
The DNA here is from genome assembly GCA_023629195.1 of Kazachstania sp. Y4206. Classification (NCBI taxonomy): domain Eukaryota; kingdom Fungi; phylum Ascomycota; class Saccharomycetes; order Saccharomycetales; family Saccharomycetaceae; genus Kazachstania; species Kazachstania sp. Y4206. The sequence goes on along the minus strand of JAMAJF010000030.1, from coordinate 18,737 downwards.
ATTACGTGTTTGCGATATAAAATTGATTGAATTATCATTTTTATCCTTTTCATTGTACTCATTGATAATGTCATCCGTGATAGTTTTACTTTGGTCAATATCCTCGTCATCATCTTGAATCAACTTAAAAGTTTTGTTTATATTATCATCAGCGTTATTTTTTATATTTAAAGAAGTTGGCACCTTAGCTGTGTCTGGATTAAATAATGCTCTAAGAGTTTCGGTATTGCTGATAGTCCCTTGGATAGGTTCAAACACCTGTTCTGCTTCATCTTTTGTGATACCAAACGTTGGAATGAACTCTTCTTCTTCGCTTTCTCTTTCTATCTCTATCCTTTCATCATCCTCTTTATCCGAAAACCCAAAGACTTCAGCTTCATCAGAGTCAACAACTGTTAATGGTTTATCGAAATTCACTTCTCCTAAAAGCTCATTTAATATGTTATTATTCTTATATCTTTCTTCTTGTATCATTTGTTCTTCCAAGTCAACCTCTTCTTCTTGGTTATTTTTATTAGGTTTATCATTTCTTCTATTTTCATTACTATTGATAGGACTTGAAGTAGTATTTATTTTTGATTCTTGTTTAATATTATAGTCTGTTAGATTTTTATAAGTCATTGTCTTTCTTGATCTACTGTAATCCAATCTATCAATAATATGATTATAATTATTCCACCATTTTCCATTAACATATTGATATGCAAGATCTTTAACAATTTTGTTTCTCTCATAGCCCCATAATTTGTTCTTATACAATTTGTAGACTTTTAATAAACCATCAACATTTATTCTAAACGTGGGATTTCTCAAATGAGTACGTGATCTTTCCACTTTACGATATCTCCCTGGAATAACTTCTTTTTGGTCCTTCCACGACATACGAATATTTTCCAATTTTTTATAATGTCTCCACTCCTGTAATTTATTCAGTTTTCCAATCCTCACATCTTCTGCTAAATCTTTCTTATGTTGTAACTCCCACTTATCTTTCCAATCAGGCTTGGCTATATCAATCTTCAATAGGTTACCCTTGAATTTGACATTATTTAAACTTTGTTTCAATTTATTAAAATCTAAATTATCTTCAAAATCAATGTTAATATATGCAAACGTAGTAAATTTCTCAAACCCATCCTCTGAACACTTACCAAACTTATCAAATCTAGATTTCAATTCGTCCAAACATGCATCATAATTATGAAATATGTTTCCGACAAATACTCTATGTGTCACCATCTCCAGGTGTATATAAAAATGTAGTTATATGAATATTTACGTTGTTATGCTTGTTTATTACTCCGCCAATATATCGATGTAATAGAGGGTGGGAAGTGATCGTACGACAAATAATTATACATACATGTTATATTGTATACAATAGTTGAATAAATATTGTAAAGCTCATCGCATGCAAAAAGTTTTTGAGAAAGAAAAAAATTTTAGAATCTCAAAAAATATGTTACCCTGAAAAAACTTAGAAAATTTCAAATTATCCAGAAATAAATAAAAAGATTAAAGATGCTAAAACATAATATATTAATGAATCACCCAAGTGTGTGTCAAGGAAGAAAGGAAATTGTACTTAGCATAAATACTTGGCTCATAACAAGTTATAGATTAAAACAGTCAGTAATAGAAGGTAGAAAGCAAAATAGGGATCATGGAAACTACACACAATTCTAATGGTCCTTTAGAGGCTTATCCTATTCTTAAATGGCCTAGAGTATTGGATATTCCATTAAGAGCGTCTGAAGAATTAGTGAGTATTGATTTAGAAACAGATTTGCCTGAGGATTCTGCTGACCTGAAGACTCTTCTTGTAGAAGAAAGTTCAGATAAAGAGCATTGGTTAACTATTGCTATTGCATATTGTAATCAAGGTCACATTGAGCAAGGTATAAAATTAGTTAATATAGCTTTAGAAGTCTTTGAAGATTCCTTAAAAGCATCATTATACACATTTTTATGTTGGGCCTATTTAAGGTTGGCTAAATCCACAAAAGATATCTCTCAAAGAGATAAATATTTACAACAAGCGGAAAATGAATTGAAAAATGCTATTGGGTTAGATGCATCCTGGATAGGTAATATGCTAGCTACAGTAGATTTATACTATCAAAAGGGTGATTATGATAAAGCTTTAGAGACAACTGATATTTTCATTAAAAGTACACAAGCTAAGGAACGCAGATTAGGAGGGCCTCCAAGGATTAATTGTATGTTTCTTTTAACAAGAGCTAAGTTACTTTATCAAAAGAAAAATTATGTAGCTAGTTTACATTCCTTTCAAGAATTATTAGTATCAAATCCAATGTTTAAACCAGATCCTCGTATTGGTATCGGATTATGCTTTTGGAAATTGAAAGATTTTAAAATGGCAATTCAATCTTGGCAAAGAGCATACGACCTGAACCCAAAGAATAAGAACCTTTCTATATTAGTGCTTTTAGGTAAATTTCATGAGACTATTGTCAATTCAGAAAGTGATATGGCTTTTAAAGAAGGTTTTACACAAGCATTAAGTGAACTTAATACTCTCTTAGAGTCTGATAAAGATTCACCAGTGCTATTGTCCCTTTTACAACAATATTATTATTTTCAAAAAGATTACACCCGTGTAATTAAAATATATGAATCAAAAATTGAACCAAAAAAACAAGCGATTGATTCACTTATCTTTTCCGAATCTACATTTTGGTGTGCAAGAGCATATTATGCAATGGAGGATTATCGTAAATCTTTTCTTTTATTTAATGAAAGTCTAAAGATGAATGAAGATAACCTACTAGCAAAAATTGGGGTTGGCCAATCACAAATTAAAACTAATTTAGTAGAAGAAAGTATAATAAAGTTCGAGAATATTTATAAAGGTAACGAAAATATTCAAGAACTGAATTATATTCTAGGTTTGCTTTATTCAGACAAAGTGTTTAAACAAGCAGATCAAAAAATGAATCGTGGTAAAGAATTTAATTCTTTAGTTACTAAGGCACTACAATTTTTGGAAAGATACGTAAACTTGACATTGGCCAAGAAAAATCAGTTAGTTATCCCCAAGACGTATCTAGTTATATCACAATTATATGAATTGCAAAATCATTATAAAAAATCGTTAGAGTATTTGTCTAAAGTTAGCGAACAAATATTGTTTGTTAATAATTCTGAGGAAAGCAAGATTCCAATTGAAATTTTAAATAATTTAGGCTGCTTCCATTTCATTATAGGAGAATCTGAAAAAGCTAAGGAGTATTTTACTAAAAGTAAATCTTTATTATCTAGCAATGTTGTCGAAGATGGTGTATATGCCAATTCACTAAATATTACAACTGATTTCAATATTGCAAGAATCACAGAAGAGATCAGTCCAAAGGATGCAGAAATACTTTATTCATCTATTATCAAAGAACATCCAAGTTATATTGCAGCAAGAGTGAAATATCTTTTCTGTAAGTTTATTACTACTAAGAAATCAAATACAAATGAGACTCTAATGAAAGATATTGAAAATTTGGTTTCTAAATATCAAAGTAATTTAGAAGTTAGATCATTTTATACTTGGTTTTTGAACAACGATGAATCAAGATCCAAAAAGACCTTAAATACACTATTAACTGAACATAACAAGGAAACTTTGACTAAGTATGATTCTCATGATTTATACGCATTAATATCATTAGCCAATCTGTATTTGATTATTGCACGCGATTTGAAAAAGACACAGTCTCCCAAAGACATGGATAAGTCAAAGCAATCTTTATTAAAAGCAATTCAACTATATCAAAAGGTTTTACAGATTGATCCACTAAATTGTTATGCAGCACAGGGAATTGCCATTTGTTTTGCCCAAAGTAAAAGATTAGGTCCGGCATTAGAGATATTAAGGAAGGTTAGAGATTCCATAAATAACGCTAATGTTCATATCAATCTATCAAATTGTTTGTTAGAAATGAATGAATATTCAAAAGCTATTGAAAATTATGAGATTGTGTTAAAGAAATATCCAGATCTTAAGCTTAAATCATACATATTAAATCTTTTAGGTAAAGCCTGGTATCAAAGAGGGCTAAAAGAGCATAATATTGAATGGTTTATGAAATCATTGGCAAAAGTTAAGGAGTCAATAAAATCTATGAACATCAATGAAAGAAGCGCTAAATTATTAAGTGAGTTGAAATTTAATTGTGCACTTTTACAATTTCAAATAGCTGAAACATTGAGAAGATCAAGTATTAAAACACGTAAAGTAGAAGATATTAAATTTGTACTAAACGAATTGAATGATGCTATTGTAATTTTAAAGGAGTTAAAAGAAAATGAATCTTTTAAGGTTGTATCAAGGGACGAAGTGGAACAAAGAATTCAATTGGGTGAGACTACTATGAAGAGTTCTTTAGAACGTTGTCTAGCTGAACAAATAAAATATGATGAAGATATTAAACATAAATTAGAAGAAGCTAAAAGACAAGCGGAATTGAAAGAAGAGGAAGAAAGACAAAGATTAGCTAAGCTTGAAGAAGAGAGGTCCAAGGAAGAAGCAAGAAAAGCAGAAGAATATAAAAGATTGCAAGAAGAAGCCAAAAAATATGTTCAAGAACGTGCAGTCTATGAAGAGAAAGAAGAAGTTGGAGAGAGTGATGTGGACAGCGACTTCAATGAAGGTGAGGGAGGTGAAAATAAAGGTAAGAAAAAGAAGAGAAAGAGAAAGAGAAGAAGTGCCAATACCAAGAAGAAAATTAATAAAAAGAATAGAGAGAGTGACAGTGAGGATCTGGACATAGATAATGATTATGATAATGGTGACAGTGATGAAGAGGTTAAGACTAAGAGAGCAAAATTACAAAGGAAGAAATCTGATCCTTCTAAAGATTTTATTGATGATAGTGATGAAGAAGCACAATTCTCTAATGATGACGATGACGATGATGGATTATTTTAAATAGGAACAAAACAAAAAATAAGGAAAACATAGTATTAAAAGTGTAGGTTTTTGGCTATTGTATTGTATCATATTAATTTATGTATGTATTTATATACGTATATGAACATTTTTCTTTGAATTAATATTGATATATCCATTTTTTGATATCCTTGTATGAATCATTAGCTTCTTTAAAGATTTTTTTCTCAAATTCATCTAACGTTAAAGTGAATTGGGCGTGATTGTTATTGGTTGTATTATTATTACCAGTGGAATTAGTGCTATTGCTGTTATTATTATACGATATAGTGATACTATTAGCATGAGCATTAATAACTTGAGATCTTTGTAATAACAGATCACTAACTATTTCTGCCAAATCTTTATCACTAAATAATTCAATCCATTTGATGGCCAAAGCGTAAAAATAGGGGTTAATCGAATGCAAGTCAAGGGATATTGGATCGGTTTTGATTGCATTAATAACTTTGTTAGTAAAAGTTTCCGGTGTCAGCATGTTAAGAAATGGAGTAAACTGTTGTTCAGTATTAAAAATGTCTGCATTCCCAATGTCATCTGATGCTGATGATGCGTCGATAATGGCTAGAACACGAGCCAGCCATAGAGGTAATTTCAACTGGGTATTGACGTGAATCGTACCACCAGGGTTATTCTCCAAATAGCCTAAACCTGGAATATCATGTAAAAATTTACATGGAACTTCAGCAGAATCCGCTAAGATGTCATCAAGATCATAATAACCCATGTATAGATAATAAAGAAGCTTCTTATACTCTTTCTGGTCAGCTTTGATTTGCAAGGTTTAGCTACAGGAGATAGGTAAGGGAAACAAAGGTGTCAAAAACAGAAGTATAATCTCTTATGAGTAGCAGAGGTCAATAGACGGACAAATGAGTGGCAAAAAAAGTTGCTACAATCATATAAAAAAAAATTAACCAACTCTTTTCTAGTAGTTCTGCTTCTCTTCTCTTCTTTTTTCTTCCATTTTCTCTGTTTCTCTCTTCTGTGAAAAAGTTTACGTGTCTTCTTCATATTTTTTTTTCAATTCTTTGAAGAAATGGCGAAAATCTTGAAAGAAGAATAAGAGACAAAAAAAAAGAAAGCTACTCTGTCATGAAACAAAATATAGAACACATGTTTTACCTGTTGTCTTTCAACAAGTGTGCTGCTGGGTTAGGTGTCAGCGTGTGCTCAAACGTTTAGAAAGTGTTGGTACTTATCTCTTTTTTCTTTCACTGCAGTAATTTTTTTTGTTTTTAATATAGGAGAATGTGTTCATGTCATTCTAGCAAAGTTCTAGGACACCTAATTGATGTCTTTTGAAGGTTAGAAGATTATGAAACACTGAAAAAGGTTCTTCTAATATTTAGTAAAGTTTCGTTTAATTATATTAAATATTTTATTACTAGATGAAAAAAGCCATATCTATAGCTAACTTTTGGTGTCTTTAATATTCTTTAAAGTTTCTTTTCAAGGTTCATTAGAAGCTTTTAGAACTGTGGTTTCATAAAAGAATTGCTGTACTGCCAACTTTACTAAATTTAATATTATAGTCCTTACAACAAAGAAAAAGAAAACACTCTAATATTGTAATCCAAAAATATAGATTGGTAAGTATGTCAATACAGAGTTATATTTGGAGTGTTACAATGCTTTGGTAGACAAATTTTGGACCAGAATTTTTTTTCCACAGAGATAAAAGTTGGTTATATCAATTTATTTTTGTCTCGTGATAATAATTCCTATATGGATAGAATATAACAATATTAAATTAGTTTTGAAAATGTTTAACCTCAAATTATTAATCTTTCTTAGCAAAATATAAGAAATATTTATTTAATCATTATTATTCAAAACTAAAAAAAATAAAAATAGATGAATAAATCCTTGATAAAATAGTAAAACAAAATTTTTGACTATATAATCTTTTTTTTTCTTCTCAAAATCATGATGTAAGTGCACTTCTTTGGCTAGAGTTTGATTTGTGTATTTTGTTTAAACAGGCCTTTTTATGCTTATTAAAACATTCAAATATCCTTTCGGTGTGCATAATTAAGTACTTTCACTATTTAACTTTTAACTTCTATCCAGTACTTATATGTTTTAGCAAAAGTTCACCAGCAATATTATAAAAATATTTTTCGTTTAAACTTCATATTTTTATAGTCCATTTATGAAGTTTGATTATTATAGAAACATGTCTAGTATCATAACACCATCCTATGTTGTAATTTTCTATAGCCCTATGAAAATATTATTAAAAGTTTATGGATAGAAATATAGAATACTACCATTTTGTAAAATATATTTTACAAATTAAAATGGGGAGAATAATATAAATGATAAACCAGTGGATAAAGGAGGAATCATATTGTGGAATATACAAAAGTTCAATATTTAGTTGTTGTTGTTATTGAATAAAATTAATAACAACTTAATTTATATAAGTCGTCATGATGGTATTATAGGTATCCAGTTTCTATTTTTTTAGAAATGAATATTCAGCAAGATGATCTGAACAACATAACTCTCTCAGTAAAGAATTATGTTACTAAAGCTTCTTAAAGTCGTCAAATTGACTTAAATAAAAACAGGGGGTTTCCATTGTCTAAAACAGTTGATTACTTTGACACAGGATCTCCAAAGATTCGCAATATAACTGAATATCATAATATTGTTGGTTAGCTGTTCTTTACGAGTAATGTTGAACGTCCTGATGTAACTTGTTCTGTTTAACTACTATCACGATTTTTTTGCAAATTTTGGAGATATACTTTAAAGAGATGTACATGGAATATGCAACACATATATACCATTAAATAACTAAGGCTAGCCTATAATACTACATCCTTCATTCACATCGAAAAATTTTCAGATGCATTTCATAGAAATATTCAAAAATAAACTACGTGAAGTTGCGTTATTACTTCATCAATATCAAGTGGAACCAAGAATTATTCAAGTTGGTTTATTAGATCACTATAGTCAAGAAAATTGTTGGTGTAATGACCAAAGCTTTGTCAAAAGGCGTGTTTATACAGAAGACCGAAACTTATCTATGAAAAAATGTAGAACAGGAAGTTAGCTTATAGGGGTATATTGAAATATGTTTAGAAATGTTTCTGATAGTTTTAATTCATTTTACAAATAGACCAAAAGAGTTATAAACGATATCTCTCTGATCATGTTTCAATGAAATAAAAACGTTATTTTAATTTCTCCTTATCTGCAACTCAAGGTAAGTTCAAATAGTAAAAAATGTTGAAAACGAATTCTGTAATGTTATTTCTAGATATCAAGATCTATGTATAAATAGTTTTTTGTAGTAATTGATCGTTTTAAATAATTGCAAAAAAATATATGTATTAATATATGTTTATATTATACAGTATTTATGTAATATAAAAAGTAATTATTAAAAAGAAGGAAGCAGAATTTACCTTTAAATACGGCTATAATATAATACCAGTTTAATTATTGAATTGCAAATAACAGAACAATCAGCGGGATGATATTGCTTTTTAGAGCCATTACATTATCTTTGATAGTAGTAAATCGATATCGTAGATTATTACATATATTTGTAAATCAATTTACGGTAATATTATAAGACAACTTATCTTTCTAGTTCATTATTTGTTTTAGACGCAAAATGAATTATTTATTTTGTAAGTGCTTTTTTGTTGAGAATTAGCGCCTGTAGTAATTGGATATATCGTAAACATTCTCGCTATTATAGTAGATAGAAATGGTGTACAAAATTATAATTAAGCTTTTCCAGTTATTTTATTTATATACAATATACAAGGATGATTATAAAAGATGACAAGGGCAGAAACAAGACATGAAAAAAATGTCAGCCTTATATATTTTCATATCTAACTTATTCCTCTGGGTGAATAATATTAGTATACATGTCTTTAGCGTCGGTGATCATATCGTATGTAATTTTATGTTTTATTATTATGTCAATATGTAGAGTAATTTTCCCTCGTTCTCTTCTTTGGGAATTAACAATTATATAAAAGAATTATACGATAAAATGTATATAAATTATTCATCCAGATTGGAAAATTAATAAGTAAAGTCATCTACTTATATATGTTTGCCTGTTGGCAATTTTTCATAGTATATTAACTTATTTTTATTCTGTCTGATCTTATCTCCATAATATTGGATGTGCAAAACAAACATTTTTCCTCTTTGATACATTTACATGTTACCTAAACTGGTAATATATCATTTCAGCATTATCATATTTCTTTAACAGTAAAAAACTCCACTTCCAACCACTATGTATACCAAGACCACTGCAAGTGTTTCTGTACCAACTCTATAAACTTACACAACTTTTATTGCAGGAACCAATACCTCCTTATCCATCGAACTGGGCAGTGTTATAGAGACTGCACCTTTATGTCATTCCTTGATTTTAGAAAACTTCCATAATTAAGTTGACGCGATTTGGGAAAAGCTCGCCATAGTAAAAGGGTTTATCTTGATGGCATTTTAGAAACTATTGTTCCTATTTCCTCATTGGGACAGTGCAGGTGCTAGATTTGGAAATTTCTCTTGAATTTTTTTGACGCCATTTTAGGATCGATAGGGTATTGGTGGTTTTATTTTGGAAAAATCAATTACAGAAGAGAAAAAGGATAGGGTACAAAAAGTTACAGATGGTTTACAGTAATAAAAATAGAGAAAAAAAAATAATGTGGAAGTTGAATATATTAGGACATGATACTACTATATTTATATAACCCTTAGCCCTCTCTTGTTGTTGTTGGGAACACAGTTTATATTCATAGTGTTTTGAAATAATGTGTTTTTTTTTTTCTTTTTTTTTTAAGAAGTGGTAGAGAGCACTTCCAATAGTAACCATCGCATATATGCAAATAAGTGATTGAGGAATTCAAACGGGTGAAATACTCCGTAGACATTTAATAAAGTGAAGCATGTATATGCACTGTGAAGATATTTTTGTTCAAGACATTTCTATTTTTAATTATTAGTCGATTAGTGTCTGCAAATTTTGTTGAATATGCAAAACAGTCATATTCTCAAAATCAAACGTTGTTATTCAAGAAATCTAATGAAAACAAGAATCTTCTCTGAAAAAATTCAATTAATCTTTCTATTATAATTGAATATTGAAAATATAACAATTTTTTGATTATAGATATTGCTTATTAATTTTAGTTTTACTATACTGATAATTGATGAAATTAATATCATAGTTTTTTTAAGGAGAAGTACTATCCATACAATTGTTTTTAATAGTGAATTTTGTCAACCATATTAAGAATAGATGCCAGAGGCATGCTATTTAGTGTAATAGGGAAGTAATATTACTTTTGTTACATACTTTTTCAAATGGAGTAAACCATCTCTTCAGCTTAGTTCATTTTTTTAAAAAAAATATTGGTGTTCATCTTGACTAATCTTTCACTTGGTACATATTTACCTCTACACATTATTTTATTGTGGTTGTTATTAACACTCAATTGTATGATGAAATATTTTATATTTTTCTGCGGGTGTGTATTATATCTCATGTTGGTTTGTTCTGATATTTCGTAACTACTTGACAAGTGATATTCTATATTAAAAAGAAGAGCATTTTTTTACTGTTATATTTGGGGTGATGTTAAATGTTATCTTTCATCTACAAGAAGAATAAGATAAGACAAATGGTAGATATCAAGCCTCTTGGTGCACTTAAGAGTAAAAATTTACCTGAAAAAATATACCAGTAAACATGTTTAACTAAGGTGTTCCACTAAAAGTTTGTGTAAAAAAGAAAGAAAAAAAAATAGAAGTAAAGTATGGGTGTCTATAGTGGAGTAGTAAATATTTTAACCATTTCCAAATAGCATAGGTTAGAATATTAGTAGAGACTATACATAGAAGAGCATGACTGTAAAAATCGTACCTAAACAACAGTATGAAATTTTAGCAGAAGTTCCGGAAAATTGCTACATATTTCTACATATCTGATATATCGGTTAAAGATGTAATTGAATGGATTTCTTCTCCATTTTAACCTCAATTACTACATGTAATAATATAAAGGAATTTGAAGACATAAACGGTTAAATTCTCATGTTCATTTTAAAGTATCTTTTTTTAATCAAAATAAAATAATTGAGTAAAAGAGTTGTGCACCACAAGATAATGCAAGAGTAATAGAACTAAATGATGAATATCACACATAACAATAAACCCAAATTGTCATGTTAGAAATGAAAGTAAAAATAAATATAATACAAACATTATGAAAATAAAAGCAAAGCAGTCCATTCATAACATAGCACACAATAACACATTGTAAGATACCCTGTTAGTTAATTATTTTAATCTGTTTTGTTTTGTTTCATTTTGTTGAACTTTGTTTCATATTGTAGAGTCTGTTTTATTTCGTTGTATGTTACCCTCATTTATTAATTGTGTTTTACAGATTTGTTTCCGTGATTCGAAATTAAGATTAAGAAAGGAGAAGGAATAAATGGATATAAATAGACAAGTTTTGATGAAGTTTAATTTATTTCCCTCTCCACCGTACTTATATAGTTATATAGTCATATAGAAAGAGGACAAGCAAATAGTGAAGCAGTCTTATAGGTAAGAGACTAGGTATATAGTATTATATAACGGTTCCTCTTATAATTCGTCTAACTTTATCTATCTATTTACCCAGATTCCTTTCACACATATATTGAACGGGTGGTAAAATATGTTACAATTAGGGGCTCTTCATAATCTTTTCAGTCTTTGGTCGCTCAACATAGATTATTAGTATGCTTGTTACAGTAGAATTGTTCATTTCTCAAGATATCTGGTGGTATACTATATAACATTAAGCCTTTTATTATGTTTTTATTCTTTAGTTTGTCATAACATCTCGAATTTAGTTTCGCTAAAAATCTTTCTCAACTTGTACAATATCCTTTATTTAAGATTGATGAACTATCCTTGATTCTTTCTTTTATGCTACAGCAATCCTATTGGTTTTAAAACAATTAAACAATCTATTTTATTCTGCAAGTAATGTTAGTATTATAATATTCATTGTTAATCGGACGGTTGTAGTTAATTCAATTGTTAAGAAATGTTTTTTTTTTACTCACTAAACATCATTCCTAAGTTGTATATTACTGTTGATTATGAATTATTGTTAAGAGGTAAATTAGGAATATTCGTTATATCTTTGTCAATTAGTACAAGCTTGTGAATACTATTATTACAAAAATAATATTTTATCAAAATGATGTCTAAAAAAAAATTGTAACATGTTTGTTGTTTTATAAATGCAAATAGAAAAGTTTATCGACAATGCCATTTCACTAGTTTAACATACCATTGAAGTATAGTTGGATTAGGCCTACTGGTTCATGAGGTACGGATATATTTAATCAAAACTATAGGATTTGGTTTCTCAAAAATGGTAAACACAAAAAAATAATGGGATGCTTTATTAGGGTATAGGAGAAATATTATATATACACCGTTTTGGAGGTATAAATGGGGTATTGCTGAGGAAAGAAGAGTATATTATGGGTAATTAATGACTTTAGAATACAGTGATACTTTTATTTTTGCATCAGAAGTTCTAGAAAGAACATATCCTTGACCGGCAAATTTTAGGGGAAATTTCCCATAATAAAGAGTGCTATCTCAGGAACTAGAGCAGATAGGACAAAACTTTGGCTGATAACCCCCCATAAAGTTTGAATGAGAAGTTGAATGGAACACTTTTATTGAGGAAAGCACTGTAAAGCTGTATTGGTGACAAACTGTTAACCATTAATTGATGGTGCACTGGTAGTTATAGTAGGAACAGCTTGAGGTAACTCAGGCTGTTGAATGGTGTTAGTATTGTCTGTCACAGTGAAAAGTTCCAAAAACAATGTTAACGAATTTTCGGGCAGGTTAGTTTCTTATATTTGAATACAAAGTAATAGAATAGAAATACATAAACATAATATACATAAAAAGTTTGCAAATATTCAGAAAACAGGAATTCCAAAACTCCTTCAAGTATATATGAATGAAAATTTTTTCATTCGGAGAAATGTATTTTTCTCGTCAATTATAATCATAGAGTTTGGGTAACTCTCAACACCAATTACCTTTTCAAACAAGCATTTATCATTTCAAGTATTATGTTAACACATAATCCAATCAGAAGTGAAAAACTCAAAGAGAAAAAAATATAATTAGTTATACATAAAGATGGACACGCATACTCCATATTATTACAACAATCCCGCATAATCTGTCTTGATCTATATGAAAAAGAGCCGAAGACGGATATTCCCAAGGAATGAAGCGTTGTGTAGTAATTATTGGATACCATTTGCAAAAATATAATAATTAATAAGGAACATCCCATTATCCAAATGAATTTAGTCCGTGGAGGTCTTAACAAGCATATATAATTTGAAAGTTGTCTTTTAAATTCATTCATGTTTATTTGGTATCATATGCCTTAAATTGCATAAAACAAAATGTAGAAAGAGCTAGATTATTCGTCGCGATGGGAATCAATTTGATTTTCCTTTTGCTTGGTCATAAGCAAAAGTATACTAGCTATCTTCTTTAGTGATCTTATATGCTGAAGATTGTAAAACTTGACAAAACTATTTTTTTATATGTAACGTCTTTCTGTTTATTTATTTATTTTTTTAACTTGAGGTACTACTGCAGAATACAAATGAAATTCGTTTTAGCAGTAGAGATGGAACAACTGTGAAATAAAGAGGCAAGACGGTTTCACAAAGGAAATGATTCCCGGGTTAGATACAAAAAAGAAAAGAAACAGAGGAACAATATCTTTTGACAAGATTATCATAAAAATTTACTTTCACTGTGTAGCTATGTATTTTTCTCTAAAAAAAAAAACAGTTCCATTTTTTTGTTCTTTTCTATTTCCAACACTGTATGCTTGTAAGAAGCCCTAATTGGAAAATCTTGAAATAAATAGTTTGCGGGTAACGCAAAATGTCAAGGTGATGGACTTGGAACAGCCCGAAACTCTGGGCCCAAAGTTGTGAATATATTCGAACAAAACAAACGATCGTCGGATGGACATTGGTGACATATTACTCACTTAAGAAAATATTTGGAGGCAGTGCCAGAGGTAATTATAAGCATTAACATTCGTATTCTATCTAAGAGGTTCTACTTAGAAGAATATTGATAGTAGCTAGGACTACTATATTTAATAGTTAGTATCAACCAAGTATATGGTTTGCAAGTATATATATAGTTAATATCGATGTTTTAATATATTGCTTAAGATAACCCTTTACGATGTTCTAATTATTTATTTTGTAAATATCAAGTTTAAATATGTATTAAATAATTATGTTTCAGGACAGTTTATTTTATATCACTTCTAAAAAAAAATTGTTAATTTGACTCTTCCTTTAATGATGTATAATTGTAGTGTTGTTCAACTTGAAAACAAAATTAGATATCAATAATAAAATATATACATATTATATACATCCTATTCTTATGTTGATTTATTCTAATCCCATGTATTATAGTTTTCCTGCTTATGTTTAATATTCCATAATAATGTCTTTTATAATCAATTGATACAAAAATTTTCAAAAGTTTTTTCACATCAATAACATCTTTTTTAAGTGATATATGTGAAGTTGTAAGAGAACTAACAATATAAAAATAAGCTAAATATTTTTTATCTTCTCTTAACAATAGAAAAATCTTAATATTTGCTGGGCTAATTGTATTTTTTTTATTGTGTACAATCACAGATTTCCTGTTTCTATATGATAACAAATAAAGTTTTAAAGAACAATTCTATAAAGATATCAAGATAAAGTTTTGTTTTTATTCAGTTCTTTCCATATCAGCAAATATAAAGTTTTGCAATCTGGATTTTTGTCTAAAGTTGTAAATATTTGAGGAAAGAAAATTAACAAGAAAAAAAAATTCATAAAAATGGCCTAATTGATGACAATAGACATGTAACTTCTCTTCTTATTTTGAAATACAATGATTTCATAAAGGTCAGGCATTAGAATCCGTATTCAGAAAACTTTTTTTTTTTCAATTTTATTATATTTAAATAAACATGGCTGGTATTTGTTTTGAATATATATACTATGTTTTTTTCAGAGAATATGAAAAAAGTAAAAAAAAAATCAGAAAGTATTGTGTTTAAAAAAATAAATTATTAGGTCAATTATGTATCTGCTTCTTTTTTGTGTGTCAACAATATTTACTAAATTGTATAATCTATCTTAAATAGGAAATTGCTTAAGTTTTTCTTTTCCTTGTACTGTTATTTTTTCACAATCTCAGTTTTGATTAAAAATAAAAATTAACTCAACAAAGCCCAACCCATAATATACATTTCTTTTAATTATATTGCTACTCTTCTTTCTTATCTCAACTGAAAACAATTTATAACTAATGTTAAGATGTTTTACTCCCAATTTGATTTTGTAAAATTGTTTAGGACAGTTTTCAACAATAAAAAGTAAGTATTCGTTTTTAATAGACAATACAGGACATTGTCTCTGTAATGGCTTTATTAACTTTTATTATTAATTATGATAATAGCAAATGGGTTTTTTTAAGAATCTCAGGTATTTGGGATAATACGTTTTTATTATAGTAATAATAATCGAAACAATATTAAATGAAAATATGAGTAATTTTTTATAAGCGTTATTAAAAACTTCTAAATGTTATTTATTTAAGTTTAGAAAAAATTTAACTATTTCGTTTATCTAAATTTATAGCTATATCTATGCATACATATATATCAGTATATATTTAATTACTTTTTAACAAATTCAAAACAAACTCTATTTACTTATGATTTAAAGTGTAGGAGTATCTTTAAATATTGGAAAAATAAATAATTCTACAGAGATCATCAAAGTCTTAAAGGATTTGTAAACGAGCTTATTTAAATAAAATTGGTAGTAATGTTGATTATTACGACTAAAAAATATATTTTTATTATACTATTACTTGCTGTTCCCACAACAGCATATTTAATAAAACGAAACTGGAAGAGTATATTACTTGCAGCAGGTGTTACCTTTTTTGGATCTATTGCTTACGGGGCTAGATTAATTGCTCCCCAAATTTGCAATCCTGCTGCTGAAGTTGCAATTTCAGGTCTTGCTCTTTCTGGACCAGCATGGTGTATTGGAACATATGTTATTGGTGCTGCTTGTGCTTCTATTAGTGCTGGTCTTGCTGCTGAAGGTGCTAGTAGTGGTTGGCAATGGTGGAAGGATTCAGGTGTTGCTAAAAGAAATATTTTGTTGGAACATCCATATCCGGCAGCAAATTTAACTTTAGTGTCTGGTTCTTTACTTGAAGATCATATATATGCTCTCAATCAGTCTTTGGGGAACTTTTTTGACAATGTTACAGGTGTTTCAGTAATTTTGAATAATAATGAGGGACCTCTTTATAAAAGAGATGGTAGCATCGATAATATGTTAACTTGGTCTATCAATTGTAATGACACAATGATAACTACTGTAGTTCATCCAAGACATTTATTAGCGTCTGCTGAAGCCTTTAAAGAGTTTACTACGCAAACAAAGACTTTTCACAAGAGAGGAGATGGTGAATGGCTTTCATACAACTTGTATGGTCTGAATGTTGTTGCTGCTGAATTATTCAAGGCAAATATGCAAAATGAAGCACAGAGTGGGGCGATGGACATTGGAAATATGTTTGTATCTCAAATTCAGCCATGTACTGATTTGCTTTGTTATGGTGTCCAAGATAAATTTTGTGCTTCATTTGGAGATAGTTCTATTCCAGGGGAAGATTCTATAATGGTAGGTGAGGTATATGTTGATGCATATGGTGGAATTGACAATGAATGTCAAAGTGGCTGAATATGTTAGTAATCTTTTTACTAACCTTATCTTTTTTTGAATAATATTGCTCCTTTATATATACTTTGCATGGAAAAATACCGCCTTTTCCGTATTTTTCTATGCAACCGGCATACAAGATGGGTTTTTGTGGTTATTATGGATATGACTTTGTGGTTCAAGAAGTTCTTGATAGGATATTATAATTGGTAAAATATATATATATATATTAGATAGCACATATTAACATCATAATGCTGATAAAATTATTAGAGAGTAACACGTTACATACGAATGTACTAGAAAACAAATATACGTACGATCGAGATGTCCTATACTTGTCCAAATTAAATATTTGCGAATAATATATATTGGTAATCAGTTATTCGAAGAAATGCCATCATTACATCTTTTATAATTGTCCAATTCATTATATTGACAACAAAATATCACAAAGAAATATGACATTAGTATGTTTATTCTTTTTGGTTTTGTAAAGATAATTAATATTAGATTACAGAACAAACTTGTTTAAGATAAGCTTTAACATGGGGCGGAAGCCGCAATGTTCTGCGAGGTCACCGATTTTGTTCAGTGGGCAAAGTAATTTGCACTCCGAATATTCGCAATCTATTCAGATTTTTTACATCAGTAAACCTCGAAGTATACGCATGTATGAGTGTATGTATGGTTTATGTATTAGCTCTCATGTAATTGATATCCCTAGGTATTTTTAACATAATTTATACAAATACTATTTAATATATCATAAAATACTTAAAAATTTTTCTTATTAAGTAAAAACTATTAAAATACTATGTAAAAGGTAATATTATCATAATATAATATTTCTTTAAGGACAATTATTTATATATATTTAGTGTACATATATGGTATATATTATACTATGAAATTTTTAGAGTTCAATATATATATCAACATTAAAATAATAATTTCACTAGGTACAATATAATATATAGAGATATACAGTATTAAAATTTATATGAAAAAGATAATATTTATTATATATATTAAAGAGAAAATTTTGTAAGTCTACTCCACTTTCTAATAAGTAAGTTTATGTTACATATCATTTAATATAATTAATGTGAATATCATATATATGATAATAGATCTAAATAAGATACAGTATTATATGTTATAATAACTGTATCTGAAATTTAAATATTTACCTTTCAATATATGTCTAAAATTATTTAATGTATAATATATCAATATCAACTTATTTAAAAGAAAATATACACAGTATATTATATATTAACGTAAAGATATATAACATAATTAATATGTTTAATATAAGAACACTAGAAGTAGGGAATATTAATATATATAAATATATTAAGGTAAAATATCTTATACTATTTAATAAAGGTATATAATTCTAACTTTATAATTTCAATATAGTTATATTCAACTCAATATATTATTCCTCTGGGTGAATAATATTAGTATACATGTCTTTAGCGTCGGTGATCATATCGTATGTAATTTTATGTTTTATTATTATGTCAATATGTAGAGTAATTTTCCCTCGTTCTCTTCTTTGGGAATTAACAATTATATAAAAGAATTATACGATAAAATGTATATAAATTATTCATCCAGATTGGAAAATTAATAAGTAAAGTCATCTACTTATATATGTTTGCCTGTTGGCAATTTTTCATAGTATATTAACTTATTTTTATTCTGTCTGATCTTATCTCCATAATATTGGATGTGCAAAACAAACATTTTTCCTCTTTGATACATTTACATGTTACCTAAACTGGTAATATATCATTCCAGCAAAATTATACATGCAAGTTGAAATGATGAATGACATTTAATTAAGCATAGGCACTAATATTATCTACATAATTTATCAATGCTGCCGCAAAATTTCAGAAAACTGTAAT
>JAMAJF010000029.1:142491-172828 GCA_023629195.1 Kazachstania sp. Y4206 | reverse complement strand
CAAGCACTTAAGTACGAAACCAATTTTTTTTCTGGCAATGTTATATAAAAAAATTATCTTCTTTTTTTTGTATGATCTTTGATGTTACTTTGAATGTAGAATATAATTATTGAACTGAATGGATAAAAATGTTTGAAATTTATAGAATTTAGTGTAAAAATCACTAATGTTTAACAAACAGTGCTTTTTTAGGATAAGGAAAAAATTATCAAGGTAAACTTTACTTGAACAAAAGAAATAAAATCAACTAATATTGTGTATTTTCATGTTCCATTATTGATATTATTTCATCATCAATAGAAATACATGGTTTGGAGCAAGCTCCTGGTGATATCCATATTGGTAGAATAATGAATATTATTAAAATAAATACAATCCCATATGCAACAGAAACATAGTTCATATTAGATGGCACAACAGGTAATGTGTATGGGAAGGAGAGGAAAACCAGACAGAAAATAGCCCACATTATACAACAGATGTGTGGGATAATTGAAAAGCTTGGAACTTTATAATGTGAAAGATTTTCTCTCTTAATAATGGCCTTCACAAACTTTTCCCTATCAATGAAAAACACAAATATAACACTTGGTACTGCATATGATATCATCAATAAAGTGATACATGATGTAATAATAGCATTGAAAGCGATATCAGACCACATAAAGATACAACCTATCACAACAACTCCGAACTGTGAAATGAAGTGACTATATAATGGAGATTTAAAATTTTTTGTTAGAGTCCCGATTTTTTTCATTAAATTAGAATGTAATGAGTTTGGTACATAACTTTGACCAAACATCCTTCCAAAGGACCATAAGATCCTACTTTGCCATGTCCCACACGCTATCCCACAAATATAGCCTGTAGTGAAACAAAAACACTGTGGTAATATAGCTAAATTTTTATTGTGACATGCTTGATAGTAGATTTCAAGAATTGGGAAAAATGCTTTTGTTACAGATTCTTTATTTGT
This sequence comes from Kazachstania sp. Y4206, assembly GCA_023629195.1. Lineage (NCBI taxonomy): Eukaryota > Fungi > Ascomycota > Saccharomycetes > Saccharomycetales > Saccharomycetaceae > Kazachstania > Kazachstania sp. Y4206. Next base: position 171,849 of record JAMAJF010000029.1, on the reverse strand, counting down.
AATACAAAAGAACATACCAATTGCATACACAAAACTTGTTATGAATCCAACTATCACTGTTAGCTTCATAACTTTGGGCACTAAATAACGAGATTGAAAGTGTCCAACTTTATCCACCATATGCGATACAGAATCTATTCCAACAAATCCCCACATAGAATTAATCAAACCAACAATAAATGCCATTTCCTTTGAACTCCAGCCTGTGTTATTTTCAAAATGGCCAAAAATATAGTGTGCAGAAAACCAAGGTTCTTCTGTGTAATTAGAACGAGTCACTAAAGATATGACCAAAGTTAATCCGAATGCAGCAAGAGAGATATAAAAACCAAATTGTCCAATAGTAGGAAGTGGTCCTGACCAAAGATTGAAAAATGTTAAAGTAACATTGATACATTGATAGCAAACAAATAGGTGCCATCTTTTGTATTCATAATTTTTATGTAGAAGACTATGCATACCTACGCAATTCATTGCAAGTGAGGAACAGATGCTGGCTGCAGTAAACATTGCACCAAAATAATTTAACATGGCAACGAAAACAGAAGTGGACACTTGGATTCTTGAACGCCAAGTGGGTTTTTGGACACTAACAAGGGTCTCTACATACGATTGCTTTACATCTATGTTTCCATTAGAAATTGGCGTTGTGTGATCGTTTTCAGTTTGCTGTTCTAATAGTTTATAAGTCCAAAAACTAACCCCGCAACTATCCGGTATAAGATATGCAAACTGTACAAGCGAAGTTGCACACATAAAACTAAAGAATAGAACAATTGGGAGACCATAAATGATTAATAATGGACCACCGCTAGCTAAACCAACACCTAACGAAGAAGATATGCCTATCCATGAACAACTTAAGGAAAAAGCTATACCACCAAATAAAGAGAGCCAAGTGAATTTTTTCTCAAACACAACGTTTCTGTTATCCAACATCCTTAGTATTGTTTGGTTTTGTTGTTTTATATTTCATACAACATCAAAATGATTTAAGAATAAAAAGAAAATATTTTTTATATTAGTCCTAAGTAAAATAATATTAAAACAATCTGTTTACTTATATATGTCTATATATTCATATATGTGTGTGATTGCTCAATTGAAATTAATATTTGTTAATCGCATATTCTAATGATGGTAGTTTTTCAATAACTTGGATACACATCTCCAGATCATCACAGATTGGAATTTCTGTGATTATATTAATACCATATTGTTCTAATAATTGTCTATTATTCTTATTGGCTTTTCCATTTAAAATACATCCCAACAAGTTTTTCTTTGAGACTTTTTGTTTTAAATACTCCCAAGTCAACAAAGAATGATTTAACGTTCCCAAACCAGAGTTAGCAACCACAATAACATAAAATGGTCTTGTAGTGGATTCAATTAAGTGCGTGATTAGATCAGTAGTAATTTCTAATTTTTTGGTGATGGGGACATAGACTCCACCAGCACTTTCAATAATAAGTGGAGCCTTATCTGATTCATCTGGTATTTGAAAGTCTTCCAACTTAATGTCCTTATTGTTATTGTTTGTCTCGTATCCCATGGCAGCTAGAGGCGATAATGGTTTCTGTAGTTCGTATCTTGGAGGAAACACCAAGGTGTTCCATTTCCCGATCGAGCAATGAGTCACTGTGAAGGTGTCCCCACAGTCAGATTCTATTCCTGTTTGTACCGGTTTCCAATAGTTGCAGTGCCAACCGTACACTAGCAGCTTGGCCACAAAAGTCTTGCCAACATCTGTTCCAGTCCCTGTGATAAAAAAGATGGGTTGTTCAGTCATGACCTACTTGTGTTGGTATTAATTCTACTTGAGTTTCTGTTTGAATTTTTTTTTTTTTAGCAAGTACTATGAACTTAATGTAACTTTTATTAGTGTTATTCATGTTTTTTAACTATGTCATCCTCCTGTTTAGCTTGACAGGTAAATATTATAAACAAAGTACAGTTCTATTCTCCTAAGGGGATTCATTTACAGGTGTTGATTAGTAGATAAGTTCGACAAATTTAGAATATTCACCATTAATGCATAAAGTATCTCAAATATAAGCATGCTAAATTGTTTTAAAATTGCTTGTGAGTTAATAAAAACAAATAACAACTAATACAGTAAAAGATTGTAAATTATACACATCACTTTGTTTATATATTGCTTAGTTTCACTGTAGAGTTGATCAAAAGGCTTGATTTGACAAAAAAGAAGATGGACTCTCGAATGCCCTTTTTGAAGTGATCGGAAGAGTGAGATGATCCAAAGAAAAAGAAAACTAAAATTGAAGAAGAAAGAGGCTAGTAAAAGTAGAAATGTATATTGTAGAAAGAAATACATAAGCTGACAACCAAAGTACTGCCATTTTCAACTTGTAACAGATTTCCAGATTATTTGGTTTAAAAACTAGTGTTGGAATTTGCTAAAGATTTGCATTTCCCATGGAGCTATTATAGCACCATCAATGAGACTGAAGGGTTTTAATACATAGTCGCTTATACTATATATATACAGATATTTTGTTATTGTTACAATAGATGCATAGGTTTATAGATCAGACATCATGATCTCAAGATTGCTTGATAAATTGGAAAGTAGGGTTGATTATCTAGAAATGTTGATTGGTCCATGGGACTCCCAGTTAGAAAATCAAGAAAATATTTTGACATCGCTTGATTTTTTGGAAGAAGCGATAACATCAATCTATTTGGATAACTTTCAGTTAAGTGATGATGTATATCATTCTTTGAATAGTATAATATCTCTGGAAATAACAGACCTGAACAAGGACCATCATCGGAAACATTTGCACCACTGCATCTCCTTGTATTATGAAGATATGAATATAATGAATGAAAAACTAAAACAAATAGATGATCTTTACTGTAATAGATTTTTGAAAAATGTAGAGAGATTTAACGATATTCCTTCCAATCAACTTCTTATGGTTTCAAATCTCACAAGAAATTATTATAGATTGAGGCAAATTGTGACGACTCAAAACTGTTTGGTCCTACAAGCAATAAGTTTGATAAGAAAATTTATAGATAAATCATTAGTGTCTACTAATTAAGAGGTGTATATACTTATTTACTTGTTGGTTATATATATGTTGATCCTATTTGAACCCAAGAAAAGCAAATGTTATTCAAGAAGTACTGTTTCCTGGTTTCATTTGTCGTTTCCTTTTTTCTTCTGCTAAGTTGTGTGAAAAAGTACTAAACTGGATCAATTTATGCCTTGTTGATATAGTCATCTTTTGAGATAGACAATTTTGTTTGTTAATTTTGGTGCTTCTTAAGCATATTCAGAATATCTTTAGTGGTGTACAAAGAATAATAGTATCAACAGTTTCGTATCTTTAAATATATCTATAAGTTTCCACTATAATTTATTTTTAATGAGTATTCTAAACATAGTTAATAATAGGCCTATAAGGCAATGAATAGGCATTAGTAGCTAAATTTTTATTTTGTAGTTCCTTTAATAATTATTCATATAAGGTTTAAATTCAAATAGAATCAAAGACAACTGTTCCAATTGTGGAACAGATATTATATAAAGTATACTTTAGTACAATAACCGTTGTTTTATTCTCATGGGAAATTGTTTCTTGCACAAGGACTTCTGCTGAGTATGTAATTAATGTGGTACTCACATTCTAAATAAGTAATATCTTCGATTATCTCTCTTTTATTTTTTCGATTAATACAATATGAAATTATCCATGATTATACAATAATGAAATACTTCTTGTCACTTAACAACACAGAAAATTGGAGGGGAATAGTAAATGATAAATATTTGTTAATCCCAACCTATAATAACATCTATATTCTGTACAAATTATGACTTCTTTTATATGTGTTAACATGATTCTAGAGAAAGAAATTATAGTGTGGCCACTTAACTTAATTAATATCTACTTTTTCAGAGATGTCTCCTGAAATATTATAATGATCATATAATGCTAAAATAGGATATATGTGATGTATAACTAATGAAGAATAAGTTGGACTATTCTTCTTGGTTTCCAAGAGGTAAATTAGATAGTAGAAGATAAAATAAAAAATAAAAAAAGAAGAGAAAAAAGTGTCATAGATTATGTTATCAAAATAGATGCATTATGTTTCTCTGTCGTATCAATCATTGATTGTGTCTTTAACATTGAAATTTTTTCTAAAAGATATTAATTGGAAGAATAACTAGACGAATTAAAGGTTTAGCCCTATTTTTTCGTGAAAAATTTTGGTATTCCAAGATAAATTTGATAATTGTTTAAAATACACAGATATCATTTTAATCATAATAGAATATACCTAAAAATCCCTTCTTTTACCTTTCTCTTCGGTATTATTTTAAATAATTTACATGAAGAAGGAGAGAACAAATATTTATTAGAAGATTTGTTTTAGCAATATCTAGCTAGAAAACTTGTAAGACAAATCGAAAACAAATTGTAATGGTGACTTTTCTGATTCTTTTGTTTGCTAAGTTCACAAGAATAAATCAAAACAAAAAAAAAGACTTGAAATATATAGTTATTAATATTTGAGTGGTTTTTGTTTTTAGTTTTCTTTGATATTGTTAATATGCATAAAAATAAGGATATATCAACACACAAATAATAAAAAGTGATTTTATTACCATATAATGTATAGTAAGTAGTATTCTTTTCGTTGAATGATATATAGAAATAATTTGAGACAAAAAGAAAAAGGGAATAAAGAAAGTCGTGATATTAGTACGTGAAATAGTTTTGGTTTTTGTCATTGCTTGCATATAATTATTTTATTAACAATCATAAGAATATGACAAAATAGTATATGTATTTTTTATTCTTTTTACTGTCGAATATATCATTACAGTCAGTACATCTAGATTAATCAACTTAAATTAATTTTATTGTTCTTCCTAATGTTACCAATATTGATTGATCAACAACATAAAAACTAATAATAGCGGAAGAAGATTGGCATATGCTTATACAATATATCACTTTGTGATGTCGGGATAAATTTTGGACTTTATTCGTTTGGCAATTTAACCAAATACACGCTAGTAGTTAAAGAAATTTATAAATATCCTTGTATTATTATCCTCACACCTATATCAGTTATAATGGCGAATTAAAGTAAATGTTTATATGTCTACAGTTGATGGCTTGTAAGTCCTTGAAAGATCTGCAAATAAAAAATATGTATCTGTAAAAGCAACTAACGTTAAAGTAAACAAAATCAAATATTAATTGATTGTTATAATAAATATACAACAAAGTTTAATTTAATGTAATTATTATTTATGTAATTTCAATTTTGACTTGTAAGATCAAAAAATTGGGAACAGATAAGTCATTCTCTTGCTAAATTGTATTTTGATTACAATTATAAATGTTGTCCATATATATTATGTGAATAATCTAGTATTGTCATTCGAAATATTGTGATAGCCATTTTATACATCTGTGTAATGTTACTAGAATAAGTGGGTTCTCCTCCTCTGGATATAGAATGATTGTATTATTATTGAGTTGAACATTATAATATAAAGATTTAAAAAAAATATATACATGCTTAAAGTTTAAAAAAAAATTATGCATTTAATGAGAACAAGTAAAATAATGAGACTCATCCTAAAGTATAGTTTTTAAAAACATACCTTTCAGTTGTTCTCCCCTTCCCCCTATTAATATACTTCGTTATACCAAATAGACATATATATTTACTGTTTCTGTCAAATCATACAGAACTATCTAAATATATTCGTTCTTCCTTGAAACAAATATGGAATCTTTGAATAAGTTTATTCAATGGGCAAAAGAGAATGGATCCTTGATTGACAAAAGATTATTGTTCAAGATTTCTGATAAAACCGGTATTCAAGTCGTACTAGATTCAAAAATCGATGTAGATGACAAAAAAGTTGACACCCCACTGATCTCTGTTCCAGAAGAATTACTAATTACAAGAAAGATGGCTGAAAAACATTTTCATGTCACAAAAGAGGTTAGCTCCAAATTAGATGAATGTATTACTAATCCAAACGCTATTACACAATTATATTTGAGTAAACTTAAATTCTCTGATCATGACAAAGGTGATTCAAATCAATTTTTTAAGCCGTATCTAAACATTTTATCATTGAATTTACAACAACCATATTTCTGGACTGCTGATGAATTATCCTTATTGAAAGGAACAGATCTATTAATTATTTTAAGGTCTGATTTAATTAAATTATATGACGAATGGGAACAGCTACTAAAAATTTTAAAGATTGAACATAAGAAAACTGGAAAAGATTTAAAAAGCAACAGTGAGAATACTATTGTATATATCCAAAATTACTTACATGATTTGCATATAGGCAATGTTGAATGGGCTAGTTTCATTGCATATTTATGGTCCAGTTGTATCTTTAGATCAAGAGCATTTCCAGAAGCTATTCTTTTGGATTATCAAAATGTAAATAATTTGCAGCAAGCATTCTTATACCCTGTAGTCGATTTATTGAATCATAAAAACGATCAAAGAGTAAAATGGGTTTATTCAGATGGAAGAGTCAGTTTTATTTCTAAGGAATTACATAATATGGAAAATGGCGATGAAGTATATAATAATTATGGTGATAAAAGTAATGAGGAATTATTATTAGGATATGGTTTTGTTGAAGAAAACAATAATCATGAAAATTCTAGATTAACTTTAAGGTTAGATGCCACAACCATACAATCTGCTAAAGATTTCGGTATCAAATTGACTAATATTACAGATGACAATTCCTGTGTCCAATTTATTATATCTTATAAAGACCCTTTGCCAAGAGAATTGATTTATCTTTTTGGATATTTAGAAAAGCTTAAATCTGAGGATACGTTAGTAAATAGGTCTATTTTAGAAGGTATCAGTGAATTATCTAAAATCTTACAATCAAAATTGGAATTCTTTAAGAGCCATTCTAAGACTGGTGGTCAATTTTCGCATGGTTCTGTAATAAAACAATACATGTCTTCTCAAAAAAAACTTTATATAAAGAGTATTGAGAGTTTACAAAAATTCCAGAAATCCACAATCAAGTCTATACCAAGTAAAGAGATTCTAAGTTTTAAAACTATTTTTAAAAATGACCAACTATTTGCTAACTCTTTATTATTTGCGTTTGGTATTATATCTTTTGAAGATTTGGTCAAACAGGGATATGTGAAACAAGCTTTGTTATTGTGGATAGTAAGAGCATCAAATCTAACAAAAAATTCACATAAAAAACTGCCATTTAGTATTCCTAAGTATATCAATGACACTTTTGAAGAAGTTAGTAAAAGCATTGTCATTGAAAAAAATGACGTCATGGGATTTATGGATTTTTATAAACAATTGTTTCCAAAGTTAACGGTAAAAATCCCTGAAGTCTATAAAGAGGGAGACTGGGGGATTAGACAATTTATTGTAGCAGATACAGTAATCGATCATTTAGTATGGGTTAATCCAAATAATCAAGAAGCATTAATACTTAACAAAATCAAATTTGAATAATTTTGTTATATCCATTTTTATGTATAGAATATTAATAGTATACGATAAGTTGTATAATTGTCTGATTAAGTAATTGAGTTATCTTTTAATAGATATAGGAAAGCAAATAAAACTTCAATGAATATTTTCTCTTTAATTTATATACAATATTTTATCCTTTTGTGAATGGTTAATTGGTCTACCAAATGAATAGGGGGATGAAGATAGTAGTCAAAAATACGTTTGAGAGATGTTGATAGTGTTTGACTTTTCGACAAAATGATTACTTTTTTGGAACTTGAAAAGGATTCCTCTAATTGATATTTCTCATTCCTAAAAAAACTTTTGTATGTCAGCTTTCGTATATCGGCTATGTTTATAACTTTGTAAAAGATTTTGGGCATTGTAGGCGAAATAATACTTTTATATTCTGCTGTTTATATAATTGAATAAGCAAGAGATTTTGAAAATTGGGGTAAAATATATTGGATCATGTATAAATTATTATTGGTTTTCTCAAAAAACTGACTCAATTATTTGTTTAACTTTAGTAAATTTTCTTATGATTTCTTGATTTAAAGTAATTATTTTCTAATCTGCAAATACTAAGATAATAAAAAATATAAAGTATATGCAGAAATCGATTAATTTATTTTGCTACATTAGTTATATTTTCAAAACCAGATGGTGTTTGAATATTATTAATACTTTGATACATTTTTCTAAACAGATGATATTCATGATTTGATTATATTGGGTTGGGATCTCAAGAAGAAAATGTGTAAATTTAAAAAAAATATGGAGTTTTACTAATTCCATTCTAATATCAGACAATCCAAAACTTGCTTTATTGTGTGATAGATCAGAATACATCGTCGGAACAATCGTTATTGTCATCCACGTATTTGCTTCAGAATGACTTCTGGTATTTTGTTTTTTTAATTAAACTTTTTAAATTCTAATATTTATTCTCAATATGGAAAAATTTGATATGTATTTTTTCATCCGATTGTGTAATAATAAATTGAGGTATAGCTGTTTGTTCTATTAGCAAAGTGCAGTTTTTATGGATTTTATGATCAATTTGTATTGGCGATGATAATACTACTTTGATATTTTCCCTTTTATGCATTTGTGGTAAAGTCAAGACTGTCGAAGATCACAATTTTCTATCTTATTTAACTTATATTTAGGATGTGTTGTAACAACCTTATAATCATGATAGATTCTATTTGATGCAATCAATATGGGAAACATCTTATATATTGGGTGTGAGATATTTTCAGGGTTGTTATTTGTGATATTGAATAAATTAGAAGACGTAATGATTGCAAAGACAGTATTCAATTGGACAGATTCAGGCCATAAAACATTAATTTATCGTATTAAACTAACATTCTTAAGATAGAAACCAATTGAAAGAGATTTTATTGAAGTTTTAATAATGTATACATACATGAAAGTACAAAAAGTAGTATAACTCAGTCGCGGTCATTAATGCAATGTGTTATATTGCTTTGGAGTATTAATGGGGGGGTTGAATAATAGAATTTGATAATAAGGTAGTTACAGTTTCAAGTTAATCAAAAATAAATAAAATCTTATACTTCCCAAATTGGTTTTCATAATCAATATTACACAAAAGTAATTTTTTGATATCAGTTAGAGGTCACGTTGAAAAGGAGTCATTATGATATATATTAACTTTATTTGAATAATCCTATTTCTTTTAATTGGAAAGTTTGGCTATACTGGCATCTTTATCTTTTTGACTTCTTCTTATTTATTGTATATTGTTTCTAATAAAATTATTTATGGGAATCCGTGTCTTTTCACAAGGATTTGAAAAGTATAAACAATTATGTTGAAGTAGTTGATATGGCATTTTCTATATTAAGTTTTATTTTAATGGTATAGCCTAATCATATGATGATCTATGTTTTCTTTTCTGTACTTGAATGGAACTAGAAAACCATTGAATTATTATCACTTAATACCATTTTGGTAAACAGTTTTCTTGATGGTTTTTCAATGCTATCAATATGTGATCTGAGGATTGTGATTGTACTAAAGAAAAAGGGTGTTGTTAAGGAGAGAGCGTGATAAAACAACCAAACTATTAGATCAATAGAAAGTACTAAATCATATTCTATGATTTGTATTGAATGTATTTACTGTGATAAATAAAGACACAACATCCTTCGATTCATGCCTGCCTATATTTCCGAGACTTAGTTATTGATCAAAAAAAAAAAAGAAAAAAGAATAGTAGAATGTAGAACAAAATAAAAATCATTATAAGTGATGATTATAATAATTTACAATCAGTGAAGGTACTGAGCTTTATATAGGTTAAATAAAAAGTTATAGAATTAAAAAGCAACAAACAAAAAAAAAAAAGGAGGAGTGGGGGAGAAGGTAAAAAATAACATATTAAAGAAATAAAAATACAAAAGATTTAATAGAAAAAAAAAACATTTAAGTCCATTAATTATCTTCAAGCTTCTTGTTTGTTACCTTCTTCTTCTTCTTCAGTTGCTTCTTCGGCTTCTGATTCAGATGCAGATTCATTTTTTTCGGTGTCTTCTGGCTTTATAACGGCAATATCAACAGTGATAGCTCTGTCACCTAAATTCTTACCGTTAAATTCCTCGACTTTTTTGGCGATAGCATCTTCTTGGTCATCCAAATTTTCAAAAGTGATAAAAGCGATACCTCTATTTAGTGTGTCAGATTCGTAAACTTTTCCAGAGCGGAAATTTCTTAATTTTTTCATTGGTAAAACAATATTCTCCACTTTAGTGCCAAAGAATTCCGCTAATACATCCTTTGTAGTGTTGAATGGGACATTATTGACGTACAAAGTATTCTTAGACCTTTCCATTTGGTCAAGTGGGATTTTTTCTTTCTTTTGAGAGTTGTTGCCTCTGAAGCCACCACGACGGTGTCCACCTCTAAAGTTACCACGGTGATAGCCACCTCTTCCATTACCACGGTGAGATCCGCCCTTGAAATTGCCACGGTGGGATCCACCTCTGAAATTACCACGATGTCTGAATCTTCTTTGAGCAAAAGAGTGTAATTCCTCACTTGTTCTTGCCTTCTTGATATGGATTTCTCTTTCCTTCAATTGGGTTAAATCGTATTTTTCTTTAACGGCGTCGAAATCGATCTTGGAAGGAAATTGAACTAGAGCATGTTTGCTTTGAGGGACATGGCCATTTGGTTTTTGTCTTGGAGTTTCTGGAATATCAATAATTAAATCTTCACCGAATTCCCCTTTAAAGATATTCTTGATATCATCTTCGGTAGCTTCAACAGCGACATTACCAATGAAAATTGTGGTTTCTGGGTCAACTAATAATTTAGAAACATTTTGAGTTTCTTCAACGTTAGTTTGGTTAGTTAATTCAACTTCAGTGGAGGACATTTTCTTCTATTCTATTTTTTTTTGTAGTTTTAATTATTTATATATATATATATTGTGTTTTTAGAATGTGTACGATTCAAATGATATTTTTCTGTTGGTTTTTCTTTAACTATTTATTTTTTATATCTTTTTTTTTTTGTAAATTAAAAGAAGGAAGATAATAATTGATTTTAATACAATTAATAGTTGGATAATCTACTTCTTCTTCTTTTTGTTGGTGTTGTTGTTGTTGTTTTTTTCTGTCTTTCTTTGTTCTCGATATCTATTCTATCTCAAACTTCCCTTAAAAAAGAATTATTCTTTATTTCAACAGATTCTTTTCACTTATTATTTTTTTTTTCTTTCGTAATTTAATCTACACCTAAATCTAGATATATAAGGAGTATATGTTATACAAGTATATATTTATTTATAATTAGGAATATAAGATGTAGTTTAAAATGATTAAAAACTCTATACAAGAGGGTCGAGAACCAGGTGTAGCAGTAGTAAGGTGTCAAAGAACAACTGTGAAACGTAAATCACGAAGTATATACAAGGGAAATTAGTTAAAGAATCAACGTGGCTTCCAAAAAACATTCCTAAGTACTTTGGAATCTACCAAAAATTTATATCTCTGCGTTTTTTTCCTTCCCCTTTGTCTCCTTTTTCTGTTGTTTTTTTTTTTGTTTGTTTTTTTTTTTCTTTTTCTGTGCACAGTGGACTATCTAAGACCCACATTCCCAATTGGGTAATGCACAGGAGACAAGGGGCGGGGGAGGGGAGGCAAAAATTGGTGAGGGCTAAATTCTTCCTTCTGGAAAAATGATGTGGCGGGAGGTCTTTTCTTTTAGGGTTGCTTTCAACGCTGCCGGGAAATTTACACACTTTTCTTTTTGACAAGTAGGGGAATTTTGTTTTGTTCCGTTTTTTCTTTTCTCCTTTTACCAAAACAACCTTGTCTGTTATTCGCTACTACTGCTACTGCTACTGCTACTATTACTACTACTATTATACAACAAGTCTTTTAGAAAAATATCTATTCTACACACTCCAAGTATTCCTAATCTTCAAGACTTTGTTGTTTCTCTTTTTCCTTTTTTGTTTCTTGAACTAAGATAGGATAGATATACTCATATTTATTTCTTCACTTTTACTTGTTCCTCCTTTTTTTTCACTACGAAAATACCATAGCATGAGCTTGTAGTTGCGTATTTGCAAATATAGGTCAAAAAGTATTTCCATCACTGTTTCCACCTTCTCCTCCACAACAATTGGGACAGAGTTGGAGGCAGGATACGGCGGGAAAAAGGAATAAAATAAAATAAAAATAAATAAAATTCAGTGACATTCCAGTCAGAAATACTGAAACTTCAGTAGTATTTTCTTTTTTTTTTTTTATTTTTCTTCTTCTTCTTGTTTTGACTAAAGAACAAAAAGAGATCATGTGATCTGTATATATATGACGGCTAGATAAAGAATATAACCATTATAGCACACTTTTCCAAATTGATTGCTTAAGTAATTCAAATGTTGTACACGTAAACCTGCAGACTTCCGCGAACAAAATACACTTGCTAGTTCTCTTGACTATTCATAAAATCATCATTACTACCTATATATATATACATATATATATATATATATACATGCATATATAGTTTATCAAACTACATACGAATACATAAAAAATATCTAATATACACTTACAAAACACGAGAAAGAAAGGAGAGAAAAAAAAAAAACAGGCAAACAAATAAACAAAGAAATACTATGTCCTGTCTAGAATAGCTTCTGTAACATTATTAATATACAAAAATAATCTATATAGAAACAATACACACATTCTTACTATCTGTAAAAGGTAATTCAAAATGAAAAACAAAAAGAATTAACCGGCTCCACCATTCAATACTAATTCAATTCAAAAGAAGCTTTCGCTGTCTACCTTGGAAAACATACAAGAAGTCACATGAACACATTATTTTCAACATGAGAATACATAATATCTAGTAAACTCACTAACAATAACGATTCCATGCTATTCCTCATATTAACATGTTCCAATAAATAGACACTCCCTATAATGAATAAGTATTCAAATAGCAAACCCAATCACCACCTTTCCTTCTAGTAAGCACAATTGTTCCCAATACAGATCAGTTCCATGTTTCAGTCAGGATTTGAAAAGACAAAGAAAAAAACAAGGTTGTATATAATAATGCTTCAACAAAGCCTCTAGCAAATGACCTCAGATCATGGAGTTATGAAGCTAGCAATGCAAAAGATTGGTCTAGAAAAAATCTGAAAAAGATACAATAAAAAAAACAATATTGGAAATTTACATCAATTTTAAATTTCTTTATTCAAGCAGCGCCAGCAGCCTTAGTTCTCTTGGCCATCTTAGCTTGAGCCTTGTCACCCATGATACCACCACCCCAGTGCTTCTTGACTTCATCGTATTTATCAGCAAAGTTGGCGTTAACAGTGGAAATCAACTTGGCCAATTCAGCTTCGTCTTCTGGTCTGACTTCAGTTAAAGCAGCAACAGCAGAGGTCTTTTGGTTGACTAAAGTACCTAATCTAGCCTTACCTTTGACAATGGCGTATGGAACACCCATCTTCTTACATAAAGCTGGCAAGAAAACAACCAATTCAATTGGGTCGACATCGTTAGCAATTAAAACTAACTTAGCCTTCTTGTTTTCAACTAATGAAACAACATGGTTTAAACCGTACTTGACAACAAATGGCTTTGGAGAAGCTTCTTGTCTGCTCTTACCTTCAGCAATGGCAGCAGCTTCCTTGGTTAATCTTTCCTTCTTTTCAGTAGTAGTTTCTGGTCTGTATTTGTTGAATAACTTGAAAGCTTCAGCAGCAGAGTTTCTGTCTAAAGTGTATTGGAATTGAGCAATAGCTGGTGGAACCTTTAATCTCATAGATAAGATCTTCTTTTGTCTTTGTAATCTGACATATTCTGGCCACTTGACGTATCTGGACAAGTTTCTAGTTGGCTGGATGCTTTGACCAATACCAAAGTTCTTTGGAGTAGCATTGGTTAATGGGTTCTTAGCCTTAGTAGCCTTGGTGGTCTTAGCACCGAATGGAGCTGGAGCAACTTTCTTACCTGGAGCCATGATTACTATCTGATGTGTTCGGTTTCTCTAACTGAACGAAAGAAGAAGGAAGTGACTGCTAAGATATGCGCATAATGTCGAAACAATTTGTAGATATAGATGGAACATCGGTTTATATAGTATAAATATTTTACCGTGATGAGAGAAATTGCTACATTACAATTTTTCGATTTGTTATTTTTTTGACATTTGTCAAAAGCCTTGTGCGTCCTGTTTGTTGAAATTTTCTTGCTTTAACCTTATTTTTTGTATGTATATCTAAAAAGGGAAAGTATTGGTTTAAAAAAAAAAGCTGTTATTTTTAACATAATGTATGGGTGTTGTTCTAACACTAAACCGTCCCTTGTACTTCTTTTTAAATGTTTGATGACAATTATACGGTGATAGATTATTTTAGAATTTATAATACAGAAATAATACATGATGTATAAAGAATATAGATACTTCTATTTAATATTATCATTCTTTTTTTTTCTTCATAGGTTGAATATAAATTTTATAAACAAGTGTATCTGCTGTTAATGACTTCTCTTAACTACATCTTTCCATTAACATACTCATTCTCAATAATTGGGATATGTTCACCCTCAATATCGGTTAGCCAGCCTTTGGACCTCTGTATAGCCGTCTCCCACATTTTCCAATGTTTTCTTCTGTCCGTGTCATTGGATTGGCTTCTAAAATATTTCAAATTAGGATGATAATCAGATGGAATATCTTCTGCTTGTATGATGTCATTTTTATGTGGTAAACCTTTTAGTGGAGGAGGTGTTCCATTATAGAATACAAAAGTCTTAACGTCATTAAAGTCTTTCCAAAGTGGACGTTCTTCTTTGGTTTTTCCTGCCATATTTGCAGCAATCGCTGCTCCAAGTGCGGTAGATTCAAGCACTGGAGACCGTCTTATCTTGATACAGGGTCCTAATATGTCAGCTTGAATTTGCATGACCTCATCTGATTTGGACATACCTCCATCTACACATAATGTAGAAAACAATTTCCTTTCGTAAGCAAAACTAACATCGTCAATCAAATTATCTTCTAATAAATCAATATTGGGGTTTAATTTATCTCCATACACATCAGAAGTCATAGCTTTTAAAATGGCCCTGCATTGGAAACAAACGCCTTCAACCGCAGCTCGGGCAATGTGCGAGGCTGTTGTATATTGTGAGATTCCCATAATTGTTGCCCTTGCATTTGCATCCCAATATGGTGCAAATAAACCACTAAATGCAGGGACAAACACGACACCACCGGAATCTGGAACAGTATTTGCCATAGGTCCCACATCTTGTGCTCTTGGGAACAATCTCAAATTATCTCTTAACCATTGAACTAGTGAACCTGCAACAGCAATGGACCCTTCAAGGGCAAACTGAGGTTTGTTAAGATCATTAGTAGGATCATTAAGGTCTAAATCAGGGAACCAGTAACCGATGGTAGTTAAAGCACCATGTCTTGATAATAGCTTTTTGATGCCAATATTGTACAATAAGAAACAGCCAGTACCATAAGTACATTTAGCTGATCCTTTCTTGTATGCTAATTGTCCAACTAAGGAAGCACTTTGATCACCAAGACAGCCTTGGATTGGGACATTCAATTTTTCAAAATCGTGTAAAACGGAGATTAATTTATTAGGGAAATAGCCACATCTCGTTAGATCAATTATATCTGCAATTTTAAACTTACCAAAGTGTGCAGATGAAGGTAGAATCTTGGGTAGGTTGATCTTTTCAGGGTCTATGTTCCAAAATTTAAGTAACTCTGGGTCATATTGTAATGTATCTAGATTCATAAATCCAGTTCTTGAAGCGTTAGTTACATCAGTTACAAAGTTGTTATTGCTTGTTAAATTTGTTAGAAGCCAAGTATCCACAGTTCCAAACATTAAATTTCCCCTTTCATATTCTTCCTTCACTTTAGGTTCGTTATCTAATAACCATCTTAGTTTAGAACTAGAAAAATAGGTAGAGAGTAGAGGTAAACCAGTACGTTCTTGAATATTTTGAACAGTTGCTTTCGGAATCATCTTGGATAAAGAATTAATAATTTTTGTGTTTCTTGTGTCATTCCAAACTATACCGTATGGTATCACAGGTAATCCAGTTTTCTTTGACCAAACAATTATGGTTTCTCTCATATTTGTTATACCAATGGACACTACTTTATATGTGGGGGAACCATCCTTCGACAATTTTGAATTTGTTTTATTTAGAGATAATAAAGTTGATCCAAGGCATTGAAGAACATTGATTAATAGATTGATAGGATTACATTCAACCCAACCTGGCTTAGGATAATTTAAGGTTGATGGTTTCCTCAAAACTTTGTGTAAGTCTTCAATCTCTAAGTTCTCACTCTCTTCAATTAGTAATCCAACAGAGGAATAGATCGGTTCATCTTTATTTCTGTATCCATTTTCTTGTCCATTTTGACTATGGTATAAATCACGTTGATTAGTTAGAGAGGTGCTGTATTCGATTTGATGTTTTGCTACTTCTTTACCGAACTTATCGAATAAAATAGCTCTTGAAGAGGTGGTACCTACATCGATTGAGGCAATCAAAGGTATTGTCCTATCTTCGGATGTGCGCATTGCGGCAGACAAAAATCTTAGATTGGAGCTTAAATTAATCTTTGATGGTATATTTTTAATCGATACTACTGGTATTCTTAATATATGCATATATACAGATTAAAGAAGAAGAAGCGTGCAACAAAAACAGAAGTAGAAAAAAAAAATGGGAATATATAATATAAATTAAATAATAAAACATATATTTACATGGAATAGAAGGATAAATAGAGAAAAGAAAACAATTTGATGCAATTATTCCTTCGTTCTTAAAAGTGTATTACTTGTTTGTTTGTTTGTTTGTTTTTATTTAGACTACTTAGTGATGAACCTGTTGTATAATGCAAACGTGTTTTCTTTTGTTCTTTTTTTTTGGCGTTTCCCTTATTAGCCCCTTTGTACATTAAACATCTTTGATCCATCCAATTTCTTTTAATACTGTATAATTTCTGCTTTTTCCCTTTTCTTTTTCTCTTCTGTTACGTCCGATTTTCTTTAATAGAAGAAGATGGAAGGGTGATTTAGTATGGTGAGGAAGAGGCAATGGGTTGTCGTTGAACACACTGGATTACCAGCTAAGTAAGAGAATCGATTGGAGGAAATGGTTACTGTCGGGATTTCTGTTTTTATTGATAGTATAAGTAATGAAGGATATTGTTATCACAATAGAATGAAATGTTAATTTGTAGAAATCAAAATGGTGACTAAACAAGTCGATGTGACTAACTATATTGTAGGTATTGACTTTCTCTTTGTTTCTTTGCTTTTTGTATAAAAGCATGTATAATAGGATTAGCATGTAAATATTTATTTATCTCATTGCTAATATCGACTTCTTTTTTTATATTATCATAAGACTTAGTAAGACAATAATAATAGAATATAGTAGAAGGAAATTCTTCCATGCTCATTATTAACTAGACTAATGTTTTTTTTGGCATTGAGTGCAATAAATAATGTTTAAATCGAATTTTCAGAAGTATAACTTTATCCATTCTTTTTGATTTTCTTCTTCTTTTTCATCTTCAAAGCTAATATTCATATGTTGATGTGTGCAAGCTATAAGAGAGAAATGGTGATTGTGATGATTTCTGTAGTGTGGGAGTTAAAAACCATTACATAATTATATTCTTTTTTTTTTTTTTCCTTCCTTGGTTGTTATTTATTTCTATCATTAAAGTAGCTCTCTTAAAATCATTCAAACAAGGTTTGGGCAGATGTGAGCCTTTTATTATAACATCCCACTATTGCATTGAATAATATTCATTCCCTTGTTTCATGTCTTCGGTCGAAGCCACTCTGGAACAATCCACGTTGTCGGCCAAAATCTGGCTTTTCCGGCGGAAGAACCGTCGAGCAAAATTAGCTTGGCAGCGAAATCAAATTTTTCCGATGTTTCAAAACAAAATTCGTCATAAGAAGAGGCTACTTAACAGTTATACTTTTGATAACGTTAATTCTGCAGATAATAGAGATAACCACATTAGAAAGACACTGAAGAATCAAAACCTCAGAAGAAGGGCTTATTCCTCACAGATTTTCTATGATCAAGCTATTATCGTTGCAGATAAAAGCATAATCAAGATGGTAAATCAAAATGAACTGATTAATAATTTTTTATCAAGTAATGATAATCAAAGGGATTCCAATGATCTGAAACAATCCCATTTGGATAACGAAAATGGCAACGGTCAGAATAATAACAATAATAATAATCATAGTCATAACCAATCCAATAAGAATACTTCAGGTGATTATAACTTGAATGGTACCAATGGCATGAGAGATGATAATTTTGATATTGAAAGACAGGGTCCTCCACAACGGTTCCCAACATCAAACCCAAATTCTTCTCTACCATCTGCCTCTTATATTCCACAGTATACCGTTATAGATAATAGAATTCCGTTTGCTATTCAAGAAGTGGTTCCAAACACTCAGGTTGCAATGACCACAGGGCTAGAAGCTACCAACTTTAATGATTCAACGGCTCCTGGGTTAAGGGCAAGAGCTCCTACCGTGTCGGCCAATGTTCTTAATGTTGGAGATTTCTACGAAAATAACAATAACATCATTAATGGTAATCTTAATGATGTGAGAAGTAATAATAATAATAACACTATTAATAACGAAGGTCGTACCAATAATATTGATGGTAAGAATAGTTTTCATGAAAGCATGGAAGGCGGTATGGATGAACCGATGAATGTACCATTAATGGTTAAACCAAAGACATTATATCAAAATCCACAAACACCTACTGTCTTACCATCAACATATCATCCAATTAATAAGTGGTCTTCTATTAAGCAGTCTTATATTAAAGAATTTTTGGCTGAATTTCTGGGAACCTTGGTGATGGTTTTACTTGGTGATGCAGTATGCTGTCAAGTTAATTTGGGTGGTGCAACTCAACAATTGAAATATGTTCAAGCATTAAATAATCTGAAAGGTACAGTCAGTGATGATACTTTGGAACTGGCAAAGACATTGCAAGATATTGTCTCCTCTGTTTCAGCCGGCACATTCGATGATATTCCATTAGGTTGGGCTGCAGCCGTTGTTATGGGATATTTCTGTTCAGGTGGGAGTGCTATATCTGGTGCCCATTTAAACCCATCAGTCACAATTAGTAACTGGGTTTTCCGTGGATTCCCAGCAAAGAAAGTACCACTGTATCTAGCAGGTCAGGTGTTGGGTGGTTTTGCAGGCGGATTGATTTGTTTTATTTTTTACAAAAAAGTCATCACTGAAATATATCCAGACACTTGGCGTACTAGTGCAGCTGTAGCTAACAATTTTGTCACTTTTCCTAAACCATATTTATCTTCTGCACGTCAATTTGTTTCTGAATATATAGCCACCGCGATATTCCAGGCTTGCATTTTTGCAATGACCGATCCTTATACATGTTTATCTACAGAAGTTTTCCCTCTGATGTTATTTTTCTTAATTTTTAGTTTAAATGCTTCTGTAGGTTTCACCACTGGTTGTGCACTTAATTTAGCGCGTGATTTAGGTCCAAGATTAGCATTATACGCAGTTGGTTTTGATAGAAAATTGTTATGGATTCAGCATAAACATTATTTCTGGGTTCCAATGACAGCACCAATCATTGGAGCATTAACTGGTTCTTTAATCTATGATATATGTATTTATCAAGGTCACGAATCACCCGTTAACTGGCCATTTACAGTTTATAAAGAAAAATTGTTAAGATTATGGATGAGAAGACCAGGATGGGCAACACGTACTAGAAACAGAGCTACTTCCGATTTAAGTGAGTTTTCGTATCATGATGATGATGAAGATGACGAGTATGGAAGTGAACAAAATTCAAAGGGTGATTATGATTCTAAAAATAGTGGTAATGGTGGGATTCTTAAGAAAACAAGAGGGAAGGTTAAGACAAAGACCAAGAGTCAAAGTTCCGATGATGAATTTAATGAGGATTATGTTCAGAAAAATGTTACCTTTAAGTCTGTGTTAAAAGATAAGAGAATTTATGGTGGAATATCAACTATATATGAAGAAGAGGATGACAGCGATAGTAGTTTATCATTTGATAACGATGATGATGATAATAATGATGATGATATACTAATGATTGGAGAAAATGGAGAATCAACGGTATCTTCGTCTGATTCATCATCGCTACCTAGATTTACAACAAGAAACGGTTAATACACCATGTTTTGTTGTTTTATTTGTCATATCTTATGTAATTATTCATCCTATTTATTTATTTATATTATAGTTGTTAGATAGATTACCTAGTTATATTAAAAGAAATACCCCATCGTGTATATTAATGTAGAATAGCGTATAAAGGTGATAGATATAGAAATAAAGGTTAAAATATGTATAAAAAGAAAAGCATCTTTAAGTGTGGACATATTGATTAAGGAATGGGATTTTTTCCATCTATTTATAAGCGAATTTATCTCTTCATTCATATATGTCCATCAGAATTTACTAATGAAACATTTTATTATCTGGAATATATATTAACTTCAATTTTTTTGTATGTTTACTACTTTTTATTGTTTTATTTTATCTTATTTTTTTATATAGTTTGAATATTTATTTAATTACCAAGTGAAAAATAATATCAATATACATATTGTGGTGATTGATGCTAATATAATTGTGTTTTTTCTTCTTCTTGTACCTATTCTTGTGATTATTTGGTTTATTCCTGGAATTCTTTGCAAAGTGCTAAGTACTCTATTATTAGCATTATGCAACATTAAACTTTGAGAAGAAAATTGTTCTCTAGTCTCCCATGCTTGCGTAATTAGTTTATCCAAAATATTATGAGATTGATCAATTCTTCTGGATTCATTTTGAATATATTCGTCTGCATCACCAATGTCATTTGTTGTTGAAGAGATTGAGTTATCTTGAGCAATATCATTCTTTACACTAAATAAAAGGTTTAATCTATTACGTTCTTGTTGTATAGAAGATCTAATATTTTGAAAATTTCTCCAATGGACGTTTAAAACTTCTTTATGTCTTTGTAATTGTGTCAATTTTGTAGCAGATAAGTTATTATCATTAGTTATCTTGTTTAAAGAATCAATTATTTCTTGTCTTCTTTGTAATATTGTTTCGATTTGGTTATCAATCTTTTTTTCTTGTAAACTTGGTTCTGAACTTGTAGTTTGCGCATAGGTAGAATACTTGGATAATAAAGACTCTGTTTGGGTCTCTAAAGAAATTGCCTGTCCTCTGACTGTAACAAAACTTGCAGCGGTGGACATGTTTCAATCGTACTTCACAAAGA
Source organism: Kazachstania sp. Y4206 (assembly GCA_023629195.1). Lineage (NCBI taxonomy): Eukaryota > Fungi > Ascomycota > Saccharomycetes > Saccharomycetales > Saccharomycetaceae > Kazachstania > Kazachstania sp. Y4206. The sequence continues at coordinate 150,424 of JAMAJF010000029.1, read as the reverse complement.
GAAATAGGTATGATAAAAACTAGTATAGTGTTTGTGTATTTTTAATAAGTATTAGTTTATTAACGAAGAATAATAATATAAACAACTTGCACATGGTTGTATATAAGATTTGTACAGTTAACATTGTCAAATCAAATTTGCTTATGTTTTTGATTTTATTTTACTTTTTTTTATTTTTTTTCTTTTTTCTAACCTTTGCCAAATTTTTGAAAGTTTCTTTTAGTTTCTGCTTGGTAAAAGAGAAATAGAAAAATAGTGACAGAAAATTAACACTGATATATAACAATAACTGTCAGTTATTTATTGAATAAATATATAATTAAGGTATGTTTAAAACGCCTAGAGAAACAACTAAATTAATAAAAAAATTGCAACATTGATCTCTTGTTTCCAATTTGATTAAACGTACTCCTTAAATATAAATATACCAAAGTAAGCATGTCAACTAGAATTTTTTATATAAGAAACAAAAGTTTGACAATATTTAATATTATATTTACCTTATTTTTCTGTCATATCACTTTATTATATTATTAACATTATGATATCGATTTGAGCATTTTTATAAAGAAATACCCTTTATACTATTAAACTACTTACATTTAAAAATATTAAATTAAAAATGTCTGTTATCGAGGAATAAGATAGAGGTTTATTTCCATATCAAGACTAATAAGAAAAATGTAGGGCGTGGTGTGTTTCAATGAACAAGATAAAAAAATTCATTACATGCGTATCGCTAACCTATATTATAATTTGATGTATACCTTGGTAATTTTGTATGTAATACAATTTTTGTGTTATTAACTTTGTTTAGCTGTGGTAGAAGAAATGATAAAAGGAACTTTGAAAAAAAGAAAGATGTCTTCTCAACTAAAGAACGACTACTTGATAAATCTCTCAATCCTTAGGAATTATTTTTTGTTTTTCTGCTACAGCTATTTATCATATATGTAAGATGGATAGAACAAGGAGTACTTGAGATATCATTTAAATTTGAATTTCAGTATTTGGCATATATTGAAGTTTATATTGTGGTGTTGTATCTCAGTATTTGAACGCATTCGAGAAAACATCTTTAAAACAAAAAAGTAAATTCTCCTGGTGCTGTTATACACTATTATTTACTTTTCAGATGTACAAAGAATAAAAAAAACGGTATATAACTATTACATAGTAATTGGACAACTTCTAATGGTCTGTAACTGTATCTTTGTTGCTTATCTTAGTGTTGAAATAGGATGTTCTATAATGAAATATATAGAACAATACAATTTTAGCAGATACTGAACGATAAATTGTTGAGAGGTCACCAAAAGTTGTTGAGTTTGTTTATTAAATATCTTACTGTTCGTAGAGGAAAATGGCTTAATGTTAACATATATAAAGCCAAGGATTTCATCATACATTATTTTTATCTTATTTACAATCTTTGTACATTATTATTTCTCTGTTGTATATAGAGAAAGAAAGTGAGGAACTTTATTATAATTTTGTACACTAAATCTGTTTAATATAATATTGAGAATGTTCATTATATATCCAAATACCACAGGCGCTCATTCTCAACACTTAGACTGGGAATGGTCAGCTGGAGTTACTTATTTATAGTTAGTTATGTTTCATGTTAAAGTGTGGCAAGTCCTAATTGAGAAGTTAGGGTTTGTATAAGTAAAGAATAATGAACCCTAATCTGTTCGAACTCTCAAAAATACAAACTCTACGGGGAAACAAAGAGAAGTCCTAAAAAAAAAAAAATAAAAATACTTCAATTTGAATTCCTCAGAGTACAAATTAGATAACCGCCCAACAAAATCAAGATTTTGCCACCCCCTAGCAACAGTTGGTGAAGTTCTAAAGCCAGTTCTTCAACTATACTAGAATATTACATCCAATTGATAATTATTTTTGTAAAAGGTTTAAGAATACATAGGAAACCAAAAATAGATATAAATAAATTCTATTTCCACTCTATAATGTCTGCTATTTCCACAGAGAGTAAAGAGTTAGAATTAGTTGAAAGGGTTGATTTGAAATTAGCTTTGTCTGATACACCAGAGAAATTTGAACTAAATTTAGAGGCATTTCTAGCACCATTGTTACTGAAATTAGCATCGCCCTATCACACTGTTCGAACTAATGTCCTAAATTCATTAAAAAATGTTTTATCCAGGTTAACTTCATTAACAAACGTAAAATTACCTGTCGAGAAACTAATTGAACAAGCTAAAACTGTTGAAAATATTTTGCCTAACTGTCATGACACAGCTTTATTAAACAATGTTAAACTATATAGTCTGTTGTTGGCAAGTAGAGGTATAGACAGATTAAAATCCCAAGATGAGAAAAAAAACTTATTGCCTATTATTATGAATAATATATCTAAAGCACCATTTAATGTTGCAGCTAGATTGTTTCATATCTTATGTAAAATTTTGTTGACATGGGAACCACCTTTAAAGGGCACTCCTAAAGAACAAGAGCTTATTCAGTTTTTACATTTAAATGATGGAGAAGATTTCCATTTCTTGTTGGACTATTTTACTAAGTTTTTTTTATTGATACCTACTAAACCAGATCCAACAAGTAAAATAATTCCAAGAGGTTATACATGTCCAGGTCTCTCTTCAGATGATGTTTCATTCTTCACATATTCTGCTGGTGTATCTTTCAGTAATGAACAATATTCAAAATTTAAAAATGGAATATTCAAATTTGTTTGTCATGGATTTGTATCTAATGATCAACTCTTAGTTAAATTTCTATCTGTTGTAAGCACTGATAAATCTGATCTATCCAATAAAGCTATACAATTGTTAAAAAAATTGCAGATACCTTATGAAGATGAAGATTTTATTAAGTATTTGATCAATTTATATACGGGGGACAATCTTAGGGGAATTCCACCTGTTAAAAGCTATTTACAGGAAAAAATATTGGCAATATTAAATAATAGTATCTATGCTACTACTAATTCTCAAAAAGTCTCTTTAATCTGTTCTATTGGCTTACATTCTAATGACTCTAAATTAAAAGCACTATGTCTAACATTTATTAGACATGTAGCAAAGTATAATTATACTAGTCTACTACCTCCTCCAAAAAGGTTGAATGATAATTCTCCTTCTTCTTCTGATTTTCAGACAAACGTAGCTGTATTGATTAGAAACAATCTGCATTCTGAAGGTTGGCCACGGTTACAGTTAGGCTCCACTACACCTGCTTTCAATGTCGCTTTACAGCAGAGAAGGTTACAATATGAAACTTTAGGGGATCTTTTAAAAAAAGATTTTAATTTGGTTAAGGATTTATCATATATTGAATTTTTGTTTGATTCTTTAAAAGGTGATTTATCTGAATTTAACACTAGTATCCAGGAGGCTTTATTAGCAACTTTAGGCCATTTATCTAATTTACCAGACGAATTAAAAGTCAAATTAAAAGATATCTTAAGAAACAATCTAGCAAATGATAATGACTTCCAAGACCAAGATAATAATATTTCTGAAAAGGATAAAAATTCAATTAAGGATAAAATTATGTCATTACGACTTATATCAATAAAATTCACAAATGCGTGTTTTGAATTTGCTGATCCAGAGGCTAGATTATTTAATGTTTGGGGTACTTCTCGTAATAATAGATTTGACATCATCGAAGAAGCAACTAAAGGGTTACATCCTTACTGGTTTAGAGTATATCGTTCTTCTATCTATAACACACCTCATCGTATTGTTCCTACTAAAGAATTGTTAGAACTCACACTAGCAGAAACCAAGCTGCCTACCTTCCAATCATTTGTTACACTATTATTGGAAAACATAAAAATAGATGAAGAAAATCCGGATGCTGTACTTCGTTTAACTCTCAGTAAAGCAGTTCGGTTTGCTAAACAGTGTCTTATATCAGAAGCTATATTTGGGAAAACAACAACAATAGTACAGGATGAAAATTGGTCACTTCGTATTGAAAAGGCGTTGGATATTGATAAAGTTGCAATATCATTAACAACTGAATATTGTTCAATTATCACTGATAGATGGTATATTGATTTCTTGGAAAGAACTTGTGCAGAATTTTTACAAATTTCCAAAAATACAGATATTTCTTTGATGTCAACATACAGAGATATAATATTTGGTGAAGTGACTTACTCGTTACTTCGTTATTCAAATAAGATGGTATTGATTAGCTTACAAAATCAACTTCCATATCTAATTAGATATTTGGAAAGAATGAAAGTGACAAATGAAAATGACCTAGAATTATGTGGAAAGATACTTGGTATAATATCATCAACTATTGAATCTGATTCCACTGTTTTATCAACACTTTTAGATGCATTACATACAGAAAATGTTTCGAGTATCTCTCTGCCAACACTATATGCCTGCAGTTACGTATTATCCAGGATGTCTTTGTTAGATAATGTAGCTTCTGTCTCTACGTCTCATTTAGAATCTCTTGTTGATGGTATTTTATCACACATGTCAGATACTAAATTCAAAAGAATTGTATTCAAAATGTTCAATGAAGTTTTGAAATTTGGCTTGTTTTCACGATTATCTGTAGAGAAAAGAAAATCAATAATAACCTCATTGATGGATCTTTATAAGGATAAAATGACTAATGATGAATTAATAGTTGAATTTTGGGGTTATTTATCACTTTATTGTCATGAATTTGGGCTAATCGATGATTTTTATTCAGCAATTATGAATTCACATGTTTCTAGACAATTTGAATATTTGTTTACTGCAGGTGAGGCTCTTTCTGTTGTCGCTGGAGGTTGGTATAGCACTTTTTTGATAAATCAAATTGATATACTGGCTGTTTCTAGAAAAGGCTTACAGAAAAAATTTGGGGATGAGAACTTGAATTTTGTTCTTATTAAAATACTAGATATCTGTAATTCAACAATACCATCTTTGAGACGAGCTGCATGTATCTGGCTGTTATCATTAACAGAATATTTAGGAGGCGATGCTGCTTTTCAAAATTTTGTCAAAGATGTACACTTTAAATTTATGGGGTTCTTGGCAACTAATGATGAGTTCGTTCAAGACTCTGCTGCAAGGGGTCTTTCATTAATTTACAACTTGGGAAATGATGATTTGAAAGAAGAGATGGTGAAGGGTCTATTAAAGGCATTTACGTCTACAAATGGGACATTAACTGCTGGAAATATATCTGGGGAGACACAACTATTTGAACCCGGTACTCTGAATACAAATGATGGATCTATTAGTACATATAAGGATATTATGAATTTTGCTACTGAGGTTGGTGATCCATCTTTGGTTTACAAATTTATGACAATAGCCAAGAGTTCATCGCTATGGACTTCAAGAAAAGGTGTGGCTTTTGGATTAAGTGCTATCATTTCAAAGTCCTCCTTAGAAAAACTACTATTAGAAAATAAAGCTACTGCAAGAAAATTAATTCCAGTATTATATCGTTACAGATATGATCCATACTCTGCAGTTGCCCGTGCAATGAATGAAATATGGAATTCTTTGGTATCTGACTCATCTAGTATAATATCTATATATTTTGAAGATATTCTAAAAGAGACATTAGATGGTATTGGTAACAAGGAGTGGGGAGTACGTGAAGGTAGTGTTATAGCCTTGACTCAACTTCTTCAATCTCAGCCGTTGGAAAAGTTTTCTGGAAAAATTTTAGATTTGTGGACTATGGGTTTTCGTAGTATGGATGATATAAAGGAGAGTGTGCGTGAAGTTGGTGCGAAATTTATGAAACTTTTAGCAAAGTTGCTTGCTCAATCCATAGATATTTCCAAAGGTGTAAGCAAGGAAAGACAGATAGAAACATTGAAAATAATATTACCCTTTTTATTAGGGAAGAAAGGTCTTGAAAGTGATGTAGAGGATGTAAGGAGATTTTCTATATCAACCTTGCTGGATTTGGTCAAGAATACAGGGGATTCATTGCAATTATTTGCTCCACAATTAATCTATAAATTTTCACTTTTCTTTTCTGTAATTGAACCGCAAGTTATAAACTATCTTGCTTTGAATTCTGAAAATTATAATTTGGATAGTAATGTTATCGATTCGCAAAGAAAATCTGCAGTTACATCATCACCTATTTTTGAAGCCATTGAAAAATTAGTTTATATGTGTGATGACTCTCAGGTTGAGTTGGTCATAAACTATGCATCTAAATCAGTGAAAAAATCAGTGGGTTTACCCTCAAAAATTGCTGCATCATATATTATTATTTTATTGGTCAAAAGATACGGTATTGGCATCCAACCTTATACCGGAAATTTATTAAAGACTTGTGTAAACATGTTTGAAGACAGAAATGAAGTTGTAAATATGTCATATGTACAAGCATTTGGATATTTGAATAAAGTAAGTTTGCTGGAGAAGTCTTTGAAATACTCAAGGAAATTGAACGAGAAATATTTCAACCCATCAAGGGATAACAGTAAAAAGGTTGTGGGATATGCTATAGAGTCTATTATAAAATATGCTCCTGCTAAATTTGAGTCAATTGCCTCCTCATTTATGCCTTTAATATTTGTAGCTTCTAATGATACTGATGAAGCAAATGCAAAGCTTTATGGAGATATATGGACAGAAGTTTCTACTACTGGTTCAGGGACAGTTAAATTATATTTGAAAGAAATACTGGAAATTTTGGCAGCAAATATTAAATCTACTGATTTTAACATGAGAAGAATGTGTGGAAAATCGATTTCTGTTGTCTGTGCTAATGTGGATAACACAATTGATTCCAAGTATATTAAGGATTTATTAAAGATAACCGTGAATTCGTTGTATGGTAGAGCATGGGATGGAAAGGAAATATTATTTGAATCTTTTGTTGATGCTTGCGTAAAATTTAAAGATTATATTCTAAATGATAATTCCATAGAAAAATTAGTTAGAACGGCACTTAGTACAGAAATTTCCCGTGATAATATGGACTATGTAAAAAAGATTATTACTAGTTACGGTAAATATCTAGAGAACTTTGATGATCTTAAGGATAATGAAAACATGAAGATGTATATATCTATTATTGATAAGATAATTGAATCTTATGATATATTATCTTCTAACACCAAAGAACCTGAAAAATCAACCTCCAGTGATGAGAGTGAGGGTGAAAATACTGCTATTACAAATAAACGGATAAAACCAAATTATGAAGTAACTGAAAAATCATCGGAAAAAAATATAAAGAACGAGGAATATTTCATTAGACTAATCAAGTCTGTGGTGAGTGTTTATGTGAAAACATCTAGTAATAGTGAATTATTTTTAAAATTCATTCTAAACCACTCAATGAGTTTGTTGGATAATAGGTTTTTTGTTTATACATGGAGAAGTGAAGCTGCCATTAATGACATTGGGATTAAAATTTTAGATAAAGATGTTAATTTAAGTGAAACTCTGCTCTTTGATTATTGGAATTTTGTTTATATAAAAACAAGTAGTAAAGAAACTATTTTGAATGTTAAATTAAAGTTAATTAAATTTGGATCCATAATGATAAACAAATATCAATCCCAGAAATTGATAGTCGAGAACCAATTAAGAGAACTCAACCATACTGATCCAACTTCACGTATAATAGTGGAGCTTAAAAATATCGGCTTAAACTAGTAGATGAACATATTCATAACTAATAAAAAAAAACTAGGTTACATATAATATTATCATACTTATACAAATACATATACATAACTCAAAAAAAAAAAAAAAAATGATTACTTAGTCTCCGCAAGTAGTTTTCAATAAATGGAAAAAGAATATTCTTCTTCGACAACACTATTGAAGTAACTATACTCAATGGAATTTATAATTGTATTCCACCTCTTAATCTTAAAACCAAATGTAAGGTCGATTCCTTCTGGATATTGTAATCCGATAAGGTCCTACCATCCTCCAACTGTTTA
>JAMAJF010000029.1:0-142393 GCA_023629195.1 Kazachstania sp. Y4206 | reverse complement strand
AACATTGTCGATCGTGTCCGAAGATTCTACTTCCAGTGTAATAGTCTTACCAGTCAAAGTTTTCACGAAAATTTGCATACCACCCCTCAATCTTAAAACCAAATGTAAGGTCGATTCCTTCTGGATATTGTAATCCGATAAGGTCCTACCATCCTCCAACTGTTTACCCGCAAAGATCAAACGTTGTTGGTCCGGTGGAATCCCTTCCTTGTCTTGAATCTTGGATTTAACATTGTCGATCGTGTCCGAAGATTCTACTTCCAGTGTAATAGTCTTACCAGTCAAAGTTTTCACGAAAATTTGCATTTTCTTTTGATTCTTATATTGGAGAGAGAATAAAAATATAAATAAATTAATTTGTCAGTCGCTTACCAGATTATTTACTAAGTATGATAACAAAATAGTAAACAGTGAGAAGCTTACTCTGGTTGGAAGAAATTTGAAAGAACGGAGAAAAAGAAAGGAAAGAAGAGAGAGGTAAACCAATCGAGTCTCCTGGAGTAGAGGGGGAGAAAAAACTTCAAGAATGAAAAGAGAAATTCCCCTCCCGCCACCTTTATATACGTTACAAAACGCAACTCCAAAAAAGAAACTAATCAAAAAAAAGATAAAACGAATTTGATAACGATAAATGAACACACCCACACACCCTCCCCTGATGGGGCGGGATTTCTTTTTTATTTCCTTTTCGGGACAGGCTATTGTTATGCCACACAGACTCCGAAAATAATTCTAGAACTTGTGGTGTATGGGTGGTTGGACGTTTTCTTCTTTTTTTTTTGTGGTGGAGACGGGTGTTCGAATGGTGTGTGGCGCACAAAGTGTAATATTTAGAAATACAGATTGGTTGACTAGTTATAATGTACGGCTCTAGTATTCTGATATTGCAATAGAATATTATTTAGATGAACAGAACTAAAGAAAAACAAAACACAATCCCAATCGTTTGATCATTATGCCCCCACATAAGATCTGTATATCTTTCTTTTTCTGTAATTTCCACTTGTCTTGTATTATGTCTCTCTTCTTCCCTTCTTTTCCTTTTTTATTTGATCTTTTGTTTTTGCTTTGCAGTATAGTAGTCTCAGATTCAATTCGAAAGAAAATATGCATTTTTAATTTAACTACTGAACGGGTTAGTTGCATGGAACACCCTGGAGGTTAGACCTGTACTTCTACCACCTGTTTGAGAGTCAATCGCATTTGCTTCCTCTCGAAGATTTCCTAATGGTTTCGCATTTGGCTTAAACTCGCTGATAGTCACGTCACGGTGTCTATTTAATCTGAAGTTTATAAAACGGCTGTTGCTTTCTTTTTCTTCTTCTTCCTCTTCTTCCCCCTCGTCTGCTATAGTGTACATCATAGGATTGTCAGATGGTCTTCTGTTCACGTCAAGACTTTTAGATCCATATGTGTTTGCATTACTTTTATTTCTATTTAATTTTTCACTACTATACCTTGTTAAATGTCTGTTGTCGGTAGATTTACGTCCTGGGAATGATATGCTAGATCTGAACTCTATAACGTTTTGTCTCCTCTTCTCTAAAAGGTTGGGATCATTCAACAACGATGATATACTATGCGACAGATTTCGAATTTGTATCCATATATTCATATCAACCTTATTTATGTTCCTTTCATCAATCTCTACAGTATTCAAATGATCAAATATATAACTGCTTGTAGAACTTAGCCATTCAATAAATTCGTCAGAACCATTGTTTAATAAATACGATATTAAAGTCAAAGTTTTGACCACTATAATGCAATTCTTATGTGAAAATCTTTTTGTCAGATATAATGCAACTTGTAATCTTTTCTTTAGTACGGAAATTATCTCTTTCAAAGTTTTTCGACTGTATGTCAAAACAGATATCTCATTCATTAATGTACCTGCATTACTGTTCGATATAGAATTTTCACGGTCATCAGTTATGTCCTTTACTTTTATCTCTGTGGAGGAACTGACAAAATTTTTTACTGTATTAAAGAACGGCATCGGTGAAAAAGTTTCAGTTGTATGTCGTATATTAATCAAACCCTGTTTGTCTGTTTCTTTGTCTGTTTTTGTAATATCTGGTTTACTATTTAATTTTTAATACTTACTGATATCTAAGTGAACAGGTGTCGTTTACCCCCGTTATTATTATATACTCGAACTACTTTCATCTTATTATCATCGTAACTTTGTTTTTAATATTTGTTTCTTTTGCTTCAAAGTAGGAAAAAAAAAAATAAAAAGGAAAAAAGGAAACAAAGAAGGAAGGCAAAAAGGAAGAAAAAACTTTGTTTATCTAAATTGCATGAATTTCTCTCTTTGGAAATTTGAAGGTTTAAATGAAAGAATTGAAAGGTTAAAGGAATTATGATGGATAATAATTCTACAAAAAAAAAAAAAATGAAGATAGAGGCTTAGTTTGATACAAGTAGATTGGCGGTCTTCAAAATATATGTATATGTGTGTGTATTATATTTATTCACTATTTAAATTCTCTTCCAATTCTTTCCACAACCATTTCCTCCAAATATCACCTGCAATGGTCAATAAATCATTAAATGAATGAGTGGCTTTTGCATCATTACCAACTTCGATAAACATATGAGATTTGCTACTAATATTAGTATTTTTTCTCCGATGAATATGGTTATGAAGTTGTTGATTTACTTGTTGTTTTTTATTTTTATCATTTTTCAGACCTGAGAGTCTTGACGGAAGAGAAGCTGTTGATATCGAATATGATTTTACTGTTTTCTTGTTAAGTGACAATAGATCATTGTCAGCCACTTTAGAAGTTTTAGTACCAGTATTTAATTCTTCCATTAAATACAATTGGCGATAATTAAAATCATCGGTACGTGAACACATGGGGATATTGTTTGTAAATTCTGATATTTCAGTCTCCTCATATTCCAATAATCTAAATTCATTATATTGTAAAATTGCCATATAAATAAATAAAATTTCGATATGTGGGTCAATCAATGAGTAAATTAATGGATAGTTTTCCTCATTGGGAACTTCATTATCATTATGATTATCAGAATTATCATTATCACTACAACTATCCTCATTTTCTAACATATCTTCTTCACTTGATGTTGATATATCAGTTAATGAAACAGAAGAGGAAGTTGTAGACGATATTGAGGATAGTGAATTGAAACTCTTTATCTGATTAATTTTGGATGAAAGTGACGTTGTTGTTGATATCTTGGACAAGGATGATGATGTTGTTGTGGCATTTGAATTTTCATATTTATTTCTTGACAATAATTCTTTAAAAATGTTATAATCAAATGGATATTCAGGACTACCAAAAGGAACACTATTTAGATCTGGAAACCAAAAATGATTTAACTTGGTAATCATACCATAGTTGTTTGTAATTATGGAATCTCCTTTGTTGATATTTAAATTATTGTGATAACTGTTATTAAAATTAGTATTACGTTTTTTATTTTTGGATTTAGATATTGTTGTGCTTGAATTCCCTAGACATAGATCATATAATTTATTCAAGCCAATTGGATTTATCTTATATATATGATCAAAAATCTTTGTGTTATAATTTAGATAAAAATTGATACTATCCATATTTGGTTTAGGTCTCCAACCCAAAAGAATATCCCATAATCTTCCTCTATCTTGTCTGTGTAAAACTTTTGCGCCAGAGAATTTGATCCACCAATATAGCCATGTATTCCTAGATGAGCTTGTCTGTGGGAAATTATTTTCTTCTATTAAAGTTTGATATAATTCAGGTAATATTGAAGAGAATATTTTGAAAAATATCTGTGATTGAAATGTTAAATCACCACCAGATAAAATAGGGAAATAATTCGACATATTCGAAGATTGTTCTGGGAATTTTTTATTGATTTGATCTTTAGCTAAAACAGTATCAGGACAATGTAATATGATCAATAATAATCTCTCGAGCATCTCATTAAATTGAAATTGATACTCATCTGGTAATTTATCTTTAAGTCTCTTTGGCAAAGGATATTCCTTGTATAGATTATTGATCGAGTCATTTCCATAATTAAATGAAAAATCAATATAATCTTTAGAACTATTAATATTACAACGTTCATAATCAGTTGTATGGGGTGGATCGTTGTTGAGATGTGATGATGATGAAGTTGAGGAAGAAGAGTGTTCCTTTTGATCCTTAGAATGTATTCTACCAGTTAAAATGATTGGGTTCTGAGCAGATCCCATAACTGGAAACCACTCAGCGAGACCTAATGCAACCCAAGCCAAGCCAGTTTCATACTTAAAGATAGAAGACCATTTGTTTAAAAAATAGATAATAGCGTCCTTTAATAGATTAATAATATGGTTCTCATAATATTTTGCTTGAACATTATTAGTTGCACTATTTATTGAATCCGTCATGGTAGGGCTATTACTTATATTATTATTCACTTGGTTAATGGAGCTAGTTGGATTGAAAGCGTAATCATTTTCAAGTATAGTATTTATTGAAGGCGAAAGGTTGTTATTAGCAGTCGTTGCTTTTGATGTTGTAGTTTTGATAGCTGCTGTACGATTGTTGGTTCTTGAATGGAAATATTTTTTTAAATCATGAATAATTATATATTCTAAATCTTTATTTGGATTAGATGTTGGGCTATTATTACTATTACTATTACTATTACTATTACTATTCGGATTAGAATTAGAATTAGAATTGAATAGTTTATTTTTTTTATGTGGAGGTTGAATATATTTATAAGTCCTACTCTGTGAATCCCAACTAACCAAATTAGACACAATATTTGGAGATATACACATAGGATGGTATTTCAACAGAATTGGCCAGACAAGATGTCTCAATTGTGGTGGAATCCCAAAAGTTCTAGCAATAAAAGCTAATGTATCATGGTCATTAAATCTAACTAGGTCTATTATTAAATAGATCAATTTTCTATCATTATATTGTTGTTTCAAATTTTTCAAATGATGGGAGGCTGGAAGATTATTCGTGTTGTTATTATTCATAAATAAGGATTGAAAAGTATCGATAATAGTAATATTAGTGTTAATGATAAATGAAGTTGGTAAAACTCAATAGATTTTTTTGAAATTAGTCGATAAGTCTTTGGAAACTTAAAAAAAAAAAAAAGAAGAAGAAGAAGAAGAAGGAAATTATCTCTGATACAATGGGAAAAGAAGATATGTGAATAAGTAGAATCAGTTAATTGAACACAAGAACAATTGAATTATAAAATTATGTTGATTTGATTTGCTTTTCTTAAACGGTAACAAAAACAAACATAAAGAAAAAATAGCAAATGAAGAAAGGAAGAGGAATAGTAGTATTTTTTTTTTTTAGTTACGTGTCACGAATTTTAAAGATTATAATTTAATGAATGGATTCTTTTGAGTTAATTCCTAGTGATAAATTCTAATTTTCTTCAACAGTTTAAACCGGGTTTGTATTTTTGTTGTATTTTTGCAATACCCTAATATAATTTTATTGGAAATTGGAAAACTAGAGTAAATAACTTATAGAAGCCCTAACACATCTGTAAGAAATTGGAAAAACCAAGGGAAATCTTTACACCCCCTGTGTTTCTTACCAAAAATGGAAATGGTTGCTATTTATAGATAAAGCAGTCCTGAGGTTATTTCTTTTTTTCTTTTTCTTTTTTTTTTTTTTCGTTTTTCTTCTATGTTCGAGGTAATTCAAACGGAAACAAAAGAGCGGGGAAAGTCGGAGACTCGAGTCCCGGGGGAGACCTCTCATACAAAGCTTGCACTCACTGCATGTAATGGAAGAAAAAACAATTCTTTTCTATTTTTGATCCTCTGTTTCTTTTTTTCGCATTTTTATTTTTTTTATTTTTCTCCATCTTTCTAGTATTGTCTTAACAAATGTCAACAAAAGAGGCTCGAGGAGATTACTTTATTTCTTGCAGATTTCTCGAAGAAAGAAAAATGTAATTTAAGTACTGCATGCAAAAATCTTCCAGTACCGTTTATTTGCCTATTTTCTGGTTGTTATAAAATTATCCAAATATATATATTTTGTATAAGTATCCTCTGATACGTCAAAGTTAAGTTTATAGACAGCAAACATAAAAGAAAAAATTATAAATAAAAAAAATAAATAAATAAAAATATATAAATAAAAATATATAAATACATAAGGTACTATATTCATTTATCTTTTTATTTACATTCACAATTCTTTTCTTTTTTTATTTTATTTTATTTTGTTGTCATTTTTCCATGTCACACCATGAGTTTACAGTTACAAGATTTATTAAATAAAGATTCAGATTCAGCTAGCCCATTGCTTGAATCGGATACTATTGCTTCTGTTTCATCCAAAACAACAGTACCATCGCAATTACAAGCTAATAATAGTAATAATGTGGAAGTTGTTCCAACTCTAGCTGCTGGTAAAAATTTTAGTGCTATAGCAGGTAAAAGAAATAAAACTATAGATATTAGTAGTGTATTGAATGAAAGCGATATTGGCCAAATTAATAATAGCAAGAATGATAATAGTGCTACTAATAATAGAACATTGATTACCCCTCCGGAGTCAGATGTAGAAAAGGTCTCAAGGGATGAAGAAAATATTAATTATGAGAATAATAAGACTGTTGATAATGTTAAACACGTTAAAGCTGGTAAATTTAATACTATTGCTACTAATATGAAGGTAAATGGTAATATGATAAACAACTCAATTTTAAAAGAACCTTTAATATGTCAATGGCATAAATGTAATTTGAAATTTTATTCAGCTGCATTGTTATATCATCATTTATGTCAAGATCATGTAGGTAGAAAATCTCAGAAAAATCTACAGTTGAATTGTCATTGGGGTGATTGTAAAGTTAAAACAGTAAAAAGAGACCATATTACATCACATTTAAGGGTCCATGTTCCATTAAAGCCATTTGTTTGTTCAAAATGTCAAAAATTTTTTAAAAGACCACAAGATTTGAAAAAACATTTGAAGATTCATCTGGAATCGAATATAGCTTCGAAAAAGAAAAGGGGCCGTAAATTAGGTTCTAAAAATGTTGTTAGAAAGCAAAATAATGCAACCGTGGATTCCACAAATTTGAAGAATTTTATTAATAATGATATTCATTCAGTAGAGCCGATATTGAATTCAGATTTGAGAGATAAATTGAAAAACATTTTACTATTACCAACTAAAGTTGTTTCTACTCCAAATCAAACCCAAGATGTTTCTACGCCAGTACCATTAGACTTTACCCTACAACAAGATGCTCTCACTCCACAAAGTGTTACATCGTCGATTAGTAACAGTGAATTCCGTAATTTGTCAAATAGTTCTAGTTCACTATCACCTGTTTCTGATGTCCGTTCAAATATTACTATTAATGGAGTTTCGAAGGCAAATCCTACTTTGGCTCAAAATCATTTTATCCAGTCTACAACAAACACTTATATACCACCAAATGCAACTATATTAAATACATTTGACGATATACCAAGAACTTATGTTCCTGCTGCAGTAACATTTTTCACTAAACTATCACAAAATATGGTTCTACAACAACAACAGCTACAGAAACAACAGCAACAACCAGCACAACCAGTACAATTTATTTCACAACAACGACAAGATCCTCGTATGTCTATTCCACAATATGTGCATGTACAGCAGCCTTCTTCTGCTGCAACCAGTAACTATCCAACACCTGGTTCTTTAAATGATTATGGTAACGTAGAGTATCCAGTGATTCCACAATTACCACCCATTGGACAGACTTCAATTGTTTCACAACCAGTAGCATATGCTACACCTGCTGTTCCCGTACAAACAACTACACCTACTACATTACAACCTACACCTACAATAGTGCCAATGACTACACTACCTGTACTACAACCAAGATTACATTTCCAAATGTCTTCAAGTGTCATGGCACAACAATTAGCACCACAGAATAATAACGGTATTTATTACAAACATTATGGTGTGTATCAAATGAATAATGGTAGGTCCGAAGAATCTGATGATGATTCTTCAGAGATTGATGAAGACGAAGAAAATGGGTCAGTTATTTTATTAAATGATGATGAGGAAGATGCAGAATTATTGGACGCTGTTAATCTGGTTAAAGATTATTTGGTTTGCACTCTATTAGAGGAAGATTTTGAACTAGATGTTGATGAAAGGGTTGTGGAAGAAAACAGTACTGAAAATATGTCTGATATCAAATCGTTGAGTGACAAATTTGACAAAGTTTTGAAATACCCAAAGATAGTTTTATAAAACAATAATCAAATTGTAACAGGTGTTATTTTTAACATACTGTTGATATAATTATTAGTTCCATTAATTTATATATATTTACTTTTATTATGCTTGTATTATTATTATGCTATTTTTTACAACAACTTTACAACTTTATGTGCACGATTATTTTTCATATAATTTGTTTTGATATTTATTTTTCTTTTATGTTAGTATGCTCTGTATGTTTATTCGATTTTATCATAAACAACTTTATGGTATCTGGACATTATTAATTACTATGGTATATATTATAAATTACATATATATGTATGACAGTCCTATTAGACTTCTTCGGTCTCTGAATCACGACCATTATCATGATTTTCGTCTTGGGTCTCATTTGAATTGGCACTCTTAAACAATGAATCTGTCAGTTCACCAGATTTCACTAATTTCAAATAATTGTTGTTCCTTAAAATTATGGTAATCACCATGATTGGTGTGCTAATAAATGCTACTACAGCGCCAAAGACAAGTTTTAAAACTTGTGGGAATGGATAACTATTATATATATAATCGTGAGGGATACGATGTTTAGCCGATGTTGTAATAATACCTAAAGTTACTGGCCATACTACTATGAAAATTGCAACAGATATTAAAATTGCCCTAATAAGTTTATTAATTGCCCATACACACAAATTTTTAAAATCATATTTTAATGTTTTATTATCTCTGTGTTTAGGATTTCTGAA
This sequence comes from Kazachstania sp. Y4206, assembly GCA_023629195.1. Lineage (NCBI taxonomy): Eukaryota > Fungi > Ascomycota > Saccharomycetes > Saccharomycetales > Saccharomycetaceae > Kazachstania > Kazachstania sp. Y4206. The sequence goes on along the minus strand of JAMAJF010000029.1, from coordinate 133,404 downwards.
TAATAATAACTTGACACCTAACCAAAATAATGATATAGGATTTTTATATTGTAGTATGAGTTTATCATCAATTTGATTGACTGGTAAAATGGTGCATCTTTTGACTTCCAACCATATCTCTAATAGCCCCTTATTTATATTTTTTCCAAAGGGGCAATGACAAGAATTATTTTGAAACCAATCTCCACCAACGATTATTTCTTCAATAAACCAAGTGGCAATATTTTGTACAAAAATGGTTACCACAAGGTCCCCCGCCAAAGTATAAGGAAACCCCCACATTTTCACGACATCGTGATTTTTGGGATGCCTATACATCCCATACGCTACTGCAAATTCAATACCACCTGTTATTATTGCAGAGCCTATCCCGTGAAATATAAATGTGTAAAATAAGAAGAAGGTCAATGGCCATCTCCTTTCAATCTTTTGCTGTATGGTCATATTATATGCATATATATTATTTTGTTTTCTTCCAAATAATAGGGCAGAGATATCAATATTTCACCTATTAAAAATATATTAGTATTAATGTTCTTGAGTGAAAAATCAAACTTAAGATTAAATATTGTTTATTAATAATTGCAAGGATGAGATGTAGAAAGTTAACTTTTTTTTTTATGCAATACAATGGATGGAAAATACTGCATACTTGATCTTACTTTATCTCCCTATCATCAATGCCCCCAAATTCTTTTCATTCTTTTCATTTTAATTTTTTTATTTATGGTTTTTCCCTTTTTGAAACTTTTCAGTTCCTTTTCGAACCCCGATGAAGCCGATCCTTATTTCCAGTTAATATCCGTTCGATGCTGAACAGGGGGAAAAAGCAAACAAAAAAATACAAAGCTGCATTTTAGAGTTAGGGTGTAATTACTGTTTTGTTAAATTTCCAATGTAAATACTTAGGGTTTAAAATAGTTTTCCTTTTTTTGGTTATTTTCCGTTTTGTTTGTTATTTTCTATTGTTTAACAAATATATTTCTAGATGTAATAATATATGTTCAAAAATAAATAAGTAAAAGAAAGTAATTCATTGAAATCAGTGGTCTAGGCTAATAATTATACCTTTGTAGGTCAGAAGACAGTTGACCGATGGGATACAAGGAGTTGTTCTCTTTTTGTTTATTTTTTTTTGATAGTGATATATAATATATACATATAGGCTAATTAACCAAATAAAAAAAAAAATAAAGCATTAATATTATGGCAATAGTAAAGAAAAAGCGTACATATACCGCTAAATCTGCGAGGGTAGTAGCAGCACAACAAATACAAAAGGCCCAAGAGCAACAAAGACAGAATTCTCAGATTAGGCATCGTTTGGAGGAGTCTAGATTGAAATCAGATTCAAATGTTAACTCTACGCTTCACGATGAGAGTGATACCATATCTTTCAGATCATATCTTTTGAAGAATTTTATTAATTCTACCGTTTATCTTAATGCGTTGACTTTAAAGCCTGTACCCTTGTGCAAGTTAAAAACTGTTTCAGTATATGGGTCAAAAAATACAGTAAAAAAGTCATTAGTTGAAATGGAAAGGAAATTGAATGATGAGTTGCATCAGTTGGAGGATTTGAAGAGGGAATTGGATTCTACAGAGATGAAAATAACAACTAAAGATCCTAATGAGCATATTTTATCTATATTTGATTTATCTACAATAGATGAGTTGAATATCTCCTCATTGGATTCTATTAATAACCTTTTTCAAAGGTACAAGGAAAAATTTCAATTAGATAGTCAAGATTATAGAGTTGTTAAACATTTGAATAAGTTTATTGATTTAAAAGTCGATAAAAGTGAAGCACCAACGAATTATTGGGATATATATGAAGACTTAAAACGAAAACAAATGGAAAGAAAACAATTAGCTAAAAAAATGGAATTAGAGAGGAAACAAAGAGAGGAAGAAGAAGAGTTGAAGAGAAAGGAAGCAGAAAGATTAGAGTTTTTATATAATGAGAAACAAGAAAGGGAAAGATTAGAAAAGGAGGAGCAAATAAGGATGGCTAAAGATTTGGAACAAAGATTAATGCATGAACAAGATATAATACGACAACAGCAATCACAGGATATTGTTGCAAATTCTGTCCCTATGATGGCATCACAGATGCCAACAACGATTTTCAGTCAAGATATGAGTAATCAAATTAATCCAAGCGACATTCTTTCTTCAGCTATTGACACCAATGCAACAAATGAGCTCCTTACAATCGAAGATACTTCAGCGAATGTTAATGGAAACAACGTTAATACTAATGTAGCAGATACGGGAGAAGGTCAAGAACTATTAGATGATATGTTTGGACAATATAATAATGAACAATTCAATGATGGGTTTGAAGATGGATTTGAAGATTTAGATAATGTATTCTTTTAATGTTAAAGTGTGCCATCCTGTAAAAAGAAAATAAGTTTAACAATTAATAGATATAATCTTAAAATGATGCATATATATGGTCTATGTGAAGACAAGTCGTTTTTGTCATTGCTTTTGTACCATTTAAAGTTAACTAATAATTTCTTTTATGAATAAATCTATAATATATATATGTATGTATGTATGTATGTATGTAGCACAGTTGTTGGTATTATTATATTATTTTCATTTTTGCATAAATTAGTGATCACTTCCAGAAAACATCGTTGATATGTTGGATTAATCTTGATGTAGCAAATGCAACTGTACCAACTATAATTATTACTTGAGTGATAATCAAGCACAGACACGCAAACATATATCTTGGACAAAAAATTTTCCAAACCATCAAATGTCTTCTGAAGACTGTAACCCAAATCAATGAACTTAGACAAAGCACGGTATTATAGATCAATAACATGCCACAATTGGAAACGATGCGGCCCAACAAAGTTTGAGGCTTTAATACGTCAGGTGGTTGTTTCCATAAGGTGAGCAATGCCACTGACAATGCAACAAGTATGTGTGGACCAAAAGTGTTTAAAATTAACGAAATTTGAGATAAAGGGAAAGTGATTTTATCTGACAAAATGAATGCTATGTCCCATTGTACAGATGGTATAGTAGCTTGATGGCCTGTACTGAAAAACTGTTGGTATGATAATAACCCTAGGACAATAGGACCAATGATATTTTCTTTTAATTTCAACAAATCAATGATTTCCAAAATAGATAATATTTGATTACACATTAAACACAAAGAGAGTTGTGCCAGTGGTTTGTTGAAAAGAAGAATCGCTATCAGTATATTAATAACAAGTAAGAAATATTCTGAACCGTAGATGTTCATATACCCCAGGATGGTTGCATATCTTGACTTAATGTCTGTGTTATGTACATTTAATTTGATACAAAGCGGACCCATTGCCCAACCGATATTAGTTGCAATTAAACTAAATCCAGCAATTATTCTAGCGATCGTATACCTGACAATGTTAATATTGAAATCAAATTTATCAAAATAGTTGATAGTCGAATTCTCTAATGAAGTTAACAGCCAATAAACATAATTAATTAGTAAAGAGCCTTTTAAAAATATGTCAATCCATATGGGTGCAGCAGCTTGATATGAAGAAGTTAAATTATAATAACCTTTAATAAAAGCAGGTGTAATAAAGATAGTCAGGAAACATAGATATAAACACCATATAGAGTTATTTGATGAATTTAAAAAAGTTGGAGAACAATAAATACCTTGTTCCTCTCTACAGATAGTGATCAAAGATGCCACTCGAGTACAAATAATTAATACCAAAGAATGGTAACCACCTAATAATCTACCAAATCTAGATAAAGGTAAATTGTTAGAATTTGCAGTAGATGAATTTACACCAGACGTAGTTCCCTCATTGGCGCTGATCTTAGCAGTTAACAATGCATTTGGGGTTTGTCTTTTTGGTAAAAACACAAATTCGACTAAAGTTAGCATTCCTAGAGAGATTAATAAAAAGTTTATAATTCTGTCTTCCCAAATTGTAAAAGAATTGGATGCAAATAGACAAGAATGTATAAGTAAAATCAAACAACCAATGCGAGACCAATAATCGGAAAAGAACACCTCATAAGACTTAGAGACAATCCAGGTAAAATTATAACGGTCAAAGATTGGGACACAACCGCCAACAATGATTCCAATAGCAGTAGCGAATAAGAAACACCATAATGGACTATCGATTAAGGATAATGTTTTATTAAATACATAATAAACACCAAAGAAACAGATGTTAGACACAATTGTCATTAGTCCCATCCAAGGTGGGAATTCTTCCACCATTTGGTTCATTACAATAGATGGGATTAATTTTGTGATAACTATTAATAAGATTAATGATATTATCATAAATACTATTCCTGTGATAATACTGTTATAATCAAATCTAGCCCACATATCTTTACAGACTTCCAAAAACATGGTTTGATACTGATGACCTAAATCAAAATCTCTTGTATTATTGAGAGTTCCATTTATTAAAAGATTGGAAGTTTCGATGTTTAATCCCATGGCCTCCTTATAAGTCAACAATTGGTTTATCATGATCTTAGTGACAGTTTCTTTTTCATCACCATTTTCAAAGAATTCTTCTATGGGCCAACCTAGATTATTGAAAGGTACGGGCAATCCCATTAATAAAGATAAAGTGGAGACCAGATCAATTTGATTGATAGATTTATAAGATTCACCTAAATTGGACATGTTATAATTGTTGAGCGATTTAGAATCATCGAAATGGAACATAAACTCGGGTTTTTTTGAATAAAAAAATAATACACTCTCTAGTTCATCCTTTGAATCACCACCATGGTTTCCAGTGTGGTCCATACCATGATCGCCCATGACAAGGAACAGAGTATTGTTATCCAGTTGATTTACGATTGATTGAATAAACTGACTGATCTGGATCTGTTTTTCCTTCATTGTGTGGTGATTTGGGCCATATTTATGTCCAACATGGTCGATACCTAACATATGGCCAATCAAGATATCCCAACTTTTACCAGGCGATGAATTACCCAAATGATCTTGAAAGTAGGAAATGACGCCATTGTCCACAGTATGCAGATCCCAGACATTCAGGGATTCGTAAGGAAGTGAATAATTTGATAAGTATGGTTGGAACAATGAATCCCAGGTGTCATCGCCGACAAAGTAGACGTTTTTGTTATGTAAATAGAATTGTTGGATGAGGTTATCTTCTTCGATGACTTCACCTGCAAAATTCGAGCCTGCGTCGATGAAAGTTGGTAAAGATCCTGTAGTCAAACCCTTCAATCTTTGTAAAGTTGTAGTTGGTGGATCAGCAATAAATTTCAGTAATAAGGAGTTATGGCTGTTGCGATCGCTATTGCTATCAGTTTGTAGCAGAGTATTGAATATAGGCATGTTATTATGATAGTTGTCATTGAAGAGTGTGTTGTTGGTATCGACTGGTATAACGAAATCGAATCTAAGAGCGTCTACGATTAAAATAACCAATTTATCGAATTTTGGAGACAAAATCAGGGAATCATCAGTATGGTTAGATATATTACTGAGGACATTTCTTGATAGCAAAAAGCCTCTAGTGAAAAAGGAGATGGATATGAATTGTAAAATAGCTAGACAGGATAATAAAACGACGTATAGCAGATGGGATTTTTTGAATTTATTAATTCGTATCTTATAGATTTTCTTTTCATCGGAGGATATGTTGAATATGGATTTTTTAATAAGTTGTTCATCCATGAGATCAGTTTTTGAGATATTTTTAGTTTGTCTATTACGAGCCATAGTAAGTGGATTATTTCCTAAAACAATATATGTTTGTGTATTTGTATGTTTGTATATGTTATATTTGTGTATGCTTGCTTAGATCTAAAAAAAGAAAAGAAAGAAAAGAGAAAGAAAGAAAATTCACAGATACAGTACATTAAGTAAAATAAAAATAAAAAAAAAAAAGAAGGGGGAGAGGCCAGTCTGTCTTATACCTATTTTAGTTTATTGTACTAACCAGCAGTATTGAATAGCGTTGAACATTTAGTAATTACTACTCTCAAAGTTATTATTTGTATGATTATTATTATGATTTATTGATGATCAGGATTACTATTATTATTAAGTGATGGCAGAGTACTGCAAAAAAAAAAAAAGAAAAAAAAAAAACAGAATAAATTTTCAATTAAATGGTATATTAAGATCTAAATTATTTATTTATTTAGTTAGTTAGTTAGTTAGTTAATGATTGATTATTCACATGTTATTGAATCAATCAATGTATTTACATAATGGAGATACGCCGGAAAAAAAAAAAATGGAAAAAAAAAAAAAAATAAAATAAGATAAAACCCTGAGGGTGTTGAAAAGTGGAATACAAAACAACAAAGAGAGGAAAAACCAAGGAAGAATTCTAAAAACAAGTCCTCTCTATACCCAACATCAAGTTGGAGTGGGGAAAATGAAGGAAGAAGAGTAAGACACTCCAAAATTATTACGACAGAAGACACCATGACAGAAGATAGTGGATTCTTATTCATATATCACAAGAGCACTACTATTCTTTAATAACGAAACTGGAAGAAAAAAAATCTGTAATCCTTTTTCAATTCTCAATAAAACCCGCCTTAGTAATCGGTGAATAAGCGTTCTTAGTAAGTGTATTCAAACTAGAACAAAAACAGAAAACGAAAAATGAAAAATGAAAAATGAAAAATGAAAAAAAAAAACTGCCTGTTCCACTTTCTTTCCGATCTTCCTTCCTCGTTTATTTCTCCATGGAACATTCTAGAAAAAGAAGTCTTTGTTTTCTTCCCCCCTTCTCATCAAAAACTTGTAACCATTGCTTTTCCTTTCCGTCTCTCCCTTTTTTTTTTTCCTCTTTTTCATTTTCGTTTTCTTTTTTCTTTTTCTTCCCTTTATTTGTTTCTGTTTACTGTCGTTTCAAATGAGCCAACAAAAAAAAAAAAAAAAAAAAACAAAAAGAGAATGAAACACCGGGAAAAGACAGTACATCCACACACCTCATCTAGAAGAATACTTTTATGTTTTTTTTTTCTGTCTCCTCTGAAGTTCCAGAGGGTTCTATCGGGTTCCATCAGGCATATTACTAAGGCCACTGTCTTGCTCTTACTAAGTGGTTTGTCTTTTTTTTTTTTTCCCTTCTCTTCTTTTCTTGTCTTTTCTTTTCTTTTTTTTTTGTATGTGTGTGGTTTTTTTCCCGATTTTCTGTCTCTGTTAAAATCACAAAATGTTCTTTGACGTTCTTTGAAGTTCTATAACTTTCACTCTTATCTCTGTTTTACTACTAGTTATTATTTCTCAGCCTACGGAGTGCCTTTTTTTTTCTTTTTTCCTCTGAATGCCTCTTCATTCTCTCTCCCCCTCGAGATCGAATTGAAGAAAGTAGGAGACCAAAAAAAAAACTATATAAACACATTGGCTTCATTGAACTATCCACTTCCCATGCTACGAAAAAAATAATCCCCCTAAAGCTTGCTCTATCTTTATAATTGTGAATTCTCTTCCAATATTCCCTCACATTCTATTTCACTTCAAGCTTATTCTGTTGTAACTAAATAAGGAAGAAAAAAAAAAAATAAAACATCAACAAAAAATATTATTCTAAACCATGTCTAAAGCTGTCGGTATCGATTTAGGTACTACTTACTCCTGTGTCGCTCACTTCGCTAACGATAGAGTCGACATTATCGCCAATGACCAAGGTAACAGAACCACCCCATCTTTCGTTGCCTTCACTGACACTGAAAGATTGATCGGTGATGCCGCTAAGAACCAGGCTGCCATGAACCCAGCTAACACCGTCTTCGACGCTAAGAGATTGATCGGTAGAAACTTCAGCGACCCAGAAGTCCAAGGTGATATGAAACACTTCCCATTCAAGTTAATTGATGTCGATGGTAAGCCTCAAATTGAAGTCCAATTCAAGGGTGAAACCAAGAGATTCACTCCTGAACAAATCTCTTCTATGGTTTTGGGTAAGATGAAAGAAACCGCGGAATCCTACTTGGGTACTAAAGTCAACGACGCTGTCGTCACTGTCCCAGCCTACTTCAACGATTCTCAAAGACAAGCTACCAAGGATGCCGGTACTATTGCTGGTTTGAATGTCTTACGTATCATCAATGAACCAACTGCTGCTGCTATTGCTTACGGTCTAGACAAGAAGGGTCAAGAAGAAAACGTTCTTATTTTCGATTTAGGTGGTGGTACCTTCGATGTTTCCTTATTATCTATCGAAGACGGTATCTTTGAAGTTAAGGCTACTGCCGGTGACACTCACTTAGGTGGTGAAGATTTTGATAACAGATTGGTTAACCACTTCGTTCAAGAATTCAAGAGAAAGAACAAAAAAGATTTAACCACCAATCAAAGAGCCTTAAGAAGATTGAGAACTGCTTGTGAAAGAGCCAAGAGATCCTTATCTTCTTCTGCTCAAACCTCTGTCGAAATCGACTCTTTATTCGAGGGTATTGACTTCTACACTTCTATTACCAGAGCCAGATTCGAAGAATTATGTGCTGACTTATTCAGATCCACTTTAGAACCAGTCGAAAAGGTCTTGAGAGATGCTAAGTTAGACAAGTCTCAAGTCCACGAAATCGTCCTTGTTGGTGGTTCTACCAGAATTCCAAAGGTCCAAAAATTAGTCACTGACTACTTCAACGGTAAGGAACCAAACAAATCCATTAACCCAGATGAAGCTGTTGCTTACGGTGCTGCTGTCCAAGCTGCTATCTTAACTGGTGATCAATCTTCCAAGACTCAAGACTTATTGTTATTAGATGTTGCTCCATTATCCCTAGGTATTGAAACTGCCGGTGGTGTCATGACCAAATTGATTCCAAGAAACTCCACTATCCCAACCAAGAAGTCCGAGATCTTCTCCACTTACGCTGATAACCAACCAGGTGTCTTGATTCAAGTCTTCGAAGGTGAAAGAGCTAAGACCAAGGATAACAACTTATTAGGTAAGTTCGAATTATCTGGTATTCCACCAGCTCCAAGAGGTGTTCCACAAATTGAAGTTACCTTCGATATCGACTCTAACGGTATCTTAAATGTCTCTGCCGTTGAAAAGGGTACTGGTAAGTCCAACAAGATTACCATCACTAATGATAAGGGTAGATTGTCTAAGGAAGATATCGAAAGAATGGTCGCAGAAGCTGAAAAGTTCAAGGAAGAAGATGAAAAGGAAGCTCAAAGAATCGCTTCTAAGAACCAATTAGAATCTATTGCTTACTCTTTGAAGAACAGTGTCAGCGAAGCTGGTGATAAATTAGATGAAGCTGACAAAGAAACTGTTACTAAGAAGGCCGATGAAGTCATCAACTGGTTGGACTCTAACACTACTGCTACTAAGGAAGAATTCGATGATCAATTAAAGGAATTACAGGCCGTTGCCAACCCAATCATGACTAAATTATACCAAGCTGGTGGTGCTCCAGGTGCCGCTCCAGGTGGTTTCCCTGCAGGTGGTGCTCCTCCAGCTCCAGAAGCTGAAGGTCCAACTGTTGAAGAAGTCGACTAAGATGCAATACTGTAATCGCTACTTCGATCGTTACGACATTCTCAAAAAAAATAAAAAGATAAAAACGACAACAATAAGAAAACACATAACCATTTTCTCAAGCATTTGTAATAATGATTAGTTAATATTTTTATTTAATTTTCTATTCTTATATATTTTATATCCATACACCGTATATAAAAATCATTAGTTTCATTATAAATTTATACATATTTGTATCTATAGATATAATTTCATGTTTGTCTAACAAAAGGTGGTTAATGAGGCCTTCATGAAAGGGGATCGTTCTGTATGTACATGCTATCTTAGTTTAATTTTGTATCGTTCTTCAAACTTGTCAATTTCTTGTTCAAGACTTTCTATCAACTTATCCCGCCTTAATAGTTCCTTTTCTTCCTCTTTCTTTTCATTAAGGTTTAAATTTTTGTATATATCCTGAAATTTCTTAAGAATATTGTTTGAGATGTTTTCTTCTGTTATATCATTTTTAAGCTTTAAGTCATCTGAATTGTTTAATACTATTTTTGTCTTGCTTTGAATATTCTCATAAATGAAATTCTCGATATCTTGTTCTCTGGTCAATTTAAGTTCAATAATGTAATTCTTAATAGACTGTAACTGTTCTTCCACATTCTCAATCATAGACATAAACTTTTTATTTAAATATTCTTCTTGTTCAATTTCATAGATCAACCGATAATTCTCCTTAATCAATTTTTGTATTTTGTTTTCTTCTCTGTCTTGTTGCACTCCAGTTAATACAATGTCATTGTGTTTTCTTTTGACATCCAAAGCTACATCCTTGGACAGTTGTTCATATGATATTATAGATTGTTTAGCCACACGTTTTAATAACAATTCAATCTTATCAGTCTCTTGCCTAGAAGCCCGTGAAGATTCACTTAGAGCTTTAGTTAACTGGTAAAGGTATTCAAAACTGTCTGTATTCATCTTTTGCAGATTCTAAACTTATATGTTTCCACATATATACAAGTAAATATATTGAATATTTGGTAAAAGTTTGTGTTTGCTTCTTTCTAGTTTGTTTATATACTGTAACTTAATCTTTCCATTTTATATGTTTATATATAGTTTTTTTTTATTTTAAAGATAGAGAGAATAAAGAATAATGATTGTAGTAAACAGATGTTCTATTGTAAAACACTAGAAAATAACGTCCGTTACAGTTCTTAATACATCACGTATTTAGATAGATTTTTTGAGGAGGTGTCAACTGAAAGGAACGAATATAGAAAGAGTGTGTGTATGCGTGTGTATGAAGCGGTTTGACACTTATTGTTATTGAAGAGAAGGTGAAAATAGGAGAGAAACAGAGAGACAAAAAAATTAAACAGATAGATAAATTGATAGAGATGAGTGAATATTTGCCCAATTCATATCTTTTAGGTGTTCATCTAACTATTTCGACACATTCAGGTCCTTTGATGGTTTATTCATATCCACCTGCAAAGATAGATGCAATAGAAAAATTAACATCTATATATTCAATGACTACGAACAATAAAAATCATTCAAACAGATTAGCTCAGATAAACTTGGCCCATAATGAGACTGGATACAGTAGAACGGTAAATGTATCATCAAAAAAAGATCAGAATAATAAAAGATATATAATTAATCAAATTACGCCTACCTCAGATTTCAGATTTGATTTTGATTCATCTATTAGAAGTAAGACTTCACTAAGGACAATGTCTTCTCAATCAAACTTATCATCTGTTTCTTCGTCTAGTTCCCCCGAGACTAAATCATGGCTATCCTCTGAGGGCTTGAGTGAAAGTGAATTGTCTACAGATTATTTAGATGAATCATTTTCATCTGATGGAGATTCTTCTGAAAACTCCTCATTTTCTTCCTCTTTAATAACAAATCATATGCAATCATTAAATACTGATAATGAGATAATGGAACAGAAAAAGATTTTGCCAGAAGAGGAAGGGGAAAGACCTAGAGTTACCTCACATGGTGTTATTACAAGTGATCGATTATTGAAATTGTTTGATTCAGTTTCCAAGATTAGTGATAATGATGATAAAAGTGATCTTAATCAAACATATTTTGACAATGATGGTGACGATGCGAATTATAATGATCATGATCGTAATCGCTTTTTGAATAAGAATATGATTAATGATTTTTTTTTCAATGAGGAAAATTTTCAGGATATTGATAAAATTTTTGGATTTAATTCTGAATTTGTTGCTGAATTTTGTTGTCCAGACAGAGAACTTTGTAATACTAAATTCGAATTTACAATTGATCAAATAGCCTTCCTTGGTTTGCCAATCCATAATGATATAAATGGAGAATGGCGAAAGTCTAAGCATAAAAAACATAATTCCTCAAAGAAAAGTGTTTCTAGATCTTCTTCGACTATTCATAGTCATAAAGGATCATCTCAAGTATCTTCTTCAAGGAATTTAATTAAGAAACAGAATATTAATAAAGATATTACAAGTAAAGTAGATAGATCAGAAGCATTCCATAAAATCAATAATTTATCAGATTCAGATGAACAGGAAGAAGGGAATCAGGATGAAAGAGATCTTGCTGATGATGAAGGTGATGGTGATGATATAGAATTCCATGATTTAGATAAGAGTATGAATATGTTTCATGTATGTTTTGTTCTAAATCCACCACTAATTGAATATAATGAACGAATTGATGATATATACCAACACGTTGTGGTTAAGTTAGCGCTTTTGCTCAGATATTTACAATCTAAATCAAACTATGTTTCTGAAGAATGTGAAATAATTATGAGAGAAAGGGAAAATGTTATAAAAAACTCCAAAAAATATCAATCTTTAAAAAGTTCTTCAGAGAGAGGTAGATTTTTGTATGAGAGAATATTATCAAAATCAACATTAGCTCAAGCATTGACACAATGTGTAGATCAGATTCATAAAAATGAAATTGCATGTATAAATATTGGAGGTAGAATAATTTCATTGCAGATACCCATTCAAAATGAGTTTCAACATTTGCCAGATTATAAGATTAATCCAATATTGACTCATTCTTTTCTAAGTACCATGACAAACAATATATTTCTTAGGAGATCAGGAAATCCATTTGAAGTACAACAAACAGAGTTTTTAAATTCAAATAATACAGATGATTTATTTAATATAGATGAGGATATATTAAATTATTCGTTATTATTACTTGATGAACCGCAAAATATAGTAAAGAATTTGGAGAATACATCACAGTCAGCAAAGATGGATGATATTAATAATATACTATTGATACAAATGGTGAAGAACATTCAACCAACAAAACCATTAAATAAATATCATAGTATCATTTCAGAATTTTTGCAGATAGAGGTAGGACCACTGACTTCAAAAGTTCTTCGATCCTGTGCTTTGCATTTGATTTATTGGAGACATGCCAGAGTGATTATCCCATTAAGTTCAAAGAATACATATATTGTATCGCCATTAGTATCATTATCAGCTTCATACCCACAAGATGAAGTTATATTTAAAGAGAAATTCAACGCATTGCCATCGTTGAGTTATTTTTTAAATAAATTGTCTAGTATTGAGAATTCAGATTCAAGTGTTAATAAGAAACTGGGTAATGGTAATAACATTGATAATAGTAATAATAGTAATAGTAATAATAATAATAATAACTTGTTAATGTTGAATAAGCGTGGAGTGAAGCCCTTTGGATCATTAATTCCAAGTAAAGAACATAAGGGAGTGTACCTTAATGTATTGAGTTGGTTATTACGACATGGTTATGTATGTCAATTATTAACATTTGTGTTTATTAGAGTTGATAAGAGGATTAAGATAGCAGTAGAGGAAGAGTTAGAAAGAGAAGGGTACAAGAACAAAAAGGGACAGATTTTGAATAAGAAAAGAATGGCTACAGTAAAGGCAAGAAACTCAGTGATTCAATCATCTCAACGTTTTGAGAATTTGGATAAAAATGGAGATAATGCACTTCTTGATATAAAAGGGATTGGCGGTATTGAACTGGATAGTATAGAGGATCATTTTGAGTTTGATGATCCAGATTTTCAACAGGATTATACTATAATTTTGGAACCAGAAAGAGTGACGGCATTAGAGAAAAGATGGCTATATAGATGCATATCAGAACAGCCACCTGATATTCAGGTTCTGTTTAAAAGATTATTAAAATATTTCAACGGGCGAACTCCAATGGAAACAGTGATGTTACGAGAAGGTGTTACTCGTCATGAATTAAGAAAACTATTTAACGCATTAAATAGATATGTAGTTGAGATTCATCATTGGTAAGTAAAGAATAATGGAACTGGACAAAAAAAGGGGGGAAGGGGGAAAAAATTTATCTACACTTTGTTTGATGGTGTGTATTCAAGATTTTATATAAATATTTATACTTTCATATTTCTTTTTAAACAAATATTCGTAATGGTTAATCATATATTGACTGTTTCTATACGATTTGTTTATTTTTTTCAGTTAGGAGCAAATACCTTTATTTAAGATCAAAACGTTAAAATAAACATACACCTACACACATATACAAAAAAGAAAAAAGGAAAAAGACAGGTTAATACTTTACTACAATGAAAGGTTTTTAAATAAAAACATAATCGAGTAAGAATACAGATCCCTATGTGTGATATTTCAACATCTTGTAGCATGAAGTGCTCAGCTTTAGCCACAGAATCCACACACACACACAGATTTCTTTAAGCCCTGCCATTGTTTGTTTAGGGCTTCAGAATAAATGAAGATTACCCTCAACCCGTGCAAAAAAAAAGACACTAGGACAAAAAGAAAAAGAAAGAGGATCTTCTATCCACACAAATACACGTCCTTTTAAAGCTGTTCTATGACCTCTTGGATAACCCTTATAGGTAGTACCACTAACACTACCAACACTACTAATATTGCCAACTGCCAATTCCAAACTGAAAATGATTGTTTTATTTTTCGAGCCTTCTAGAATCTTACCCTCCCTCTATTGTGTGGCCAGATCGGGAAAGTTTTCAAACAAGAGAAAGATCGAAAAAGGAAACCGAGTCGAATAAAAAAAAAAAAACATAAAAAGTAAATAAAAAAAGATCAAGAAAAAGAGAAAGAGAAAAAAAAAATAATAAAGAGCTTTATATCCAACCTGCTAGAAGTAACAAAAGAACGAAATAAAGAACAAGACACTCTAACTAAACACACACACAAAAAAAAAAACACATAGCCATTACAGTGTCACTTCCCCTTCTTCACTTTCTCGTATCTTCCATTCCTCTCCCCTCACACTCCCTCATTTTGTTTTTATCTTATTTTGATCTGTGTTTGTTATTTCCTAGTTACAAAAGTAACCAATGAATTATCCTGAAGATAAAGTATCTATTAAAAGAGAAGAATCCAATTTTACTGGTGTTCCATTCCCACCAAGAGGTGTCACAACCAACCATGATAATAACAACAACAAAGACAATCAGTCCCTATCTGATTCAACTTATCAGCAACAATCTATTAAACAAGAACCTGTTTCTCCACAGGATTCCTTTGTTAAAGTAAAAGTACAACAAAATCAAAGTGATGATAATGAACATAATGATGAACACGAATCTCCTCAGGAGCACAATGGTAACCATATTAATAACAACGATAACAACGACCTGGTTAATGAACAATTTGAAACTTTAAATACTAAAAATAATATCGGTCAAGTCTTACCAATACAACCAAATCTGAAGATCATTAAAAGACAAATCACCAATTATGTTGGTTTTGCAAATTTACCAAAACAATGGCATAGAAAATCTATTAGAAATGGTTTCAATTTCAATCTTTTATGTGTTGGGAAATCTGGATTAGGTAAAACTACTCTAATTAACTCTCTTTTCAACCAGGAATTTAACGATTCGAATACTGCTACTGATGATAACAAATCAATTGAAAATATTAAGAATAATGCTAGTGGTAACCAGGAAGATGGCGAGAACAATTTAGTTAAAATTAATATTCAAAGTTCTATTATCGAGGAAAATGGTGTCAGGTTAAAATTGACTGTTATTGAAACGCCTGGTTTCGGTAACCACATTAACAACAACGAATCATGGAATCCTATCATCCAAGAAATCAATCACAGATTTGATCAATATTTAGACCATGAAAATAAAATTAATAGAACTTCCTTTGATGACATGAGAATCCATGCATGTTTGTACTTCATCGAGCCAACCGGCCATTGTTTGACTCCATTAGACTTGGAATTCTGTTCTCAGGTTCACAAGAAATGTAATTTAATACCTGTCATCTCAAAATCTGATATTATGTCAGATGAAGAAATCGTTGCATTTAAAACTACTATAATGAAACAATTCAACGAAAATGGCATTAATTTGTTTCAGCCACCGGTGTACAAATTAGATGACGAAGACACAAGGGAAATGGCAAATAAATTATACGAGAGCTTGCCATATGCTGTAGTTGGATCCAATGATTTTGTTCCAGATCCAACTGATCCAAGTAAAATGCTTAGAGCTCGTCAATATCCATGGGGGTTAGTAGAAGTGGAAAACTCAAAACATTCCGATTTCCAATACTTACGTGATTTATTGATTAGACAATATTTGGAAGAACTACGCGAAAGAACGGATAATGTATTATACGAAAACTATAGATCAAACAAATTAGTCAACCTTGGTATTAAACAAGATAATTCTGTTTTCAAAGAATTTGATCCCTTAGAGAGACAAGAAGAAGAAAGAAAATTACATGAGGCTAAATTAGCCAAATTAGAAAGTGAAATGAAATCTGTCTTTCAACAAAAAGTTAATGAAAAGGAGAAGAAATTACAGAAATCTGAGACTGAGTTATTTGCAAGGCATAAAGAAATGAAAGAGAAGTTACTGAAACAATTGAAAGCTCTAGAAGAAAAGAAACATCAATTGGAGATGTCCATCTCTTCACAAATGAACCAAGCTTCTCCTGTTCCACAAAAGAAAAAAGGTTTCTTAAGGTAGGTGGAAAATATTATTCACATCACCTTATAATCATTATCATATTGATAATAAAACAAAAAACAAAGCATATATCATGTCATCATCCAAAACCACAAGATGCAATTTTATAATGTAGAACTATCTTTAAAAAAGTAAAAAAAGAAACGAAACCGAACAAGATGAATCAAATTTTTTGCTATTGTATGTATATCAACTTCAATCTACCCGTCTTCATATATGACTATCTATATAACATCAATGAAAATTCAACTAGTTAAATCTTCTCTCTATATATATCGATAACTGATAAATAATTCTTTTTCTCGAGCACTTAAAAATCTCATGGTTCAAAACGCGTCATAAGGAAAACAAAAAAGAAAAAAAGAAAAAAGAAATACAAAAAAGCTGGCAAAAAATAAAGAGAAAACCTATCTTTTATAGATGCGACGCGTAAACGATTGTTTCTAAATGAAAATTATTCATTTCATTATATATCTTAGAGAAACCAAAGTTCAATAATTTTTTTCTTCTACTTAATTATCAACGCTTATAACTTTCTCATTACTTTTGTGATATTTTACAGAAAGCAGAATGTATTCGTTTAAACTTGCATAGTTCTTTTAAAAATAAAACTGAAAAAAGCTCAATCATAAATAGATGAGACTGTATTTTAACTATGACTGCTGAACAACATATTCCGACTTTCAGTAAATATTACATAGACATACAAAACTATTTCAATCTAAAAAATCCTAATCCACAAGAATTTGATTTTGAAAAACAAGGTAATTCATCTAAAAGATCACACTCTAAATTATCAACTCTAACTGAGACCCAATTTTTAGAATTGAGTACTGATGTACATGATGAATTACAGAGACGATCAAACAGTGATACCGAGCATGCAGAATCCCGTTTAAAACCTATAAATGTATTTCATAAAAAAAGAAATATAGCAAGAGAAAAATTGTCACTGTTATCTGAAAGTAGATTTAATGATTTATTAACTGACGTTATGCAGGAAATTGAAAGACGTGACTATTGCATAAAAGAAATCTCAAATGTAAAGGATGACTCCGAAGATCAACTTAATTGTAAGCTTGGCCAAGAGATTACTGATACAAGTACACCTTTGAAAAAAATCCCTTCTACCAATGCAAATATCACCAATCATACAAATAAAGAAGATACTATACAACAAACCGTGATAGCTCCAATCAAAGCTTCGATCAATTGGTCTTCTGATGAAGAAGAGGAAGGAGGAAACGAGGAAAATGAAGAAATAAGCGAAGAAGAGGATAGATATGAAAGAAAAACAGAAGAAAAAGAAACATCACTCTCATTCACTTCAAACTCAAAAAAAGAACTTAATACATTAGATCAAAAGAACATTGAAGATGAAATGAATTTTATTAAAGACCATCAATCTAACAAATTTTCTAATGACAATTCTAGAATCCAAATAGAAGAAAAATCTACTAAATCAACGAAGATAGACGCACCTCAAAAAGACATAATTGTATCTGAAACTATCTCCATAAACAAAGACATGAAAGTTATAGAACCAATATTTAAACAACTTGAGAAACAGACCTATTCAAAAGATGACGACGAATCTGACTTTAATACACCTTCAAAAACCACGCTAACAAACAACGAAACAACTACAGAAACATTAGTTATGAATGAACTAGATAATAGAAACGTTGATTCATCAAACACGGATTCAATGGAAACAATTGAATCGTTAAAAAATGAGAATTTAAAATTAAAACAGGAGTTGGAATTTTTAAGGAACGAAAATAACAATAAGAACAACAATTATAATGACCAGAAAATCCTTTCGAATAAACACAATCTACAATTTGATCAATATATTGATCCATCCGGCCATATTCCATTAGATTTAGTGAAAACTTTTCAAAGTTTAACTACTAATTTATATTCTATTATAAACGAATCAGACCATCGAACAAATAAGGAAGAATTAGGAGAAGATCTGTTCACCAAGATATTCCAAATATCTAAAAATCTTCAAGAAATAATGCTATTGTCAGCCATACCTGAAGCAGAGAATAATATAATCCTTTTACGAACAGCTTTATCACATTTGATCACATCTATAAGGTATTACTGTTCATTCAATGATTTATTACCGAAAATCACTGTAAATACAACAATATCTGATTTATGCTTCTCGTTTTGTAATCTGGTATCTGTTGTAAAAATTAAATATATAGATCCAAGAAATACTAAAATTGATGATACTGATTTCCTATTTAATCCAAATGAAGTGACTTTGGTTAATTCTGTTGATACAGAAGAAGTCTTATCACCAAATTTATCTTCCAAAGTAAAACCATTAAGATTAGCAGAGAAATTTCATGCTTTTGACAGTTCCACAAATTCTATAGATAGTACTAATAACAATTTCAGTAAAGATTTACTCCCATCAGAATCAAGTATATCGACCACAGCCAGGTCTACGCCAAACAAAGGACTGTTATATGAAAGAATAGATATTAAATCAGTTGCTTCATCTCAAGAGAAAAAAGAAAGTAAAAAAAATATACAGATGAAAATTCATAAGGATGGGTCATCCACTAAGCAGGAGACGTCCAAAATATTTGATCTGCATAACAATGAAACAAGGGGAAATCCTAAAAAGGAACCAGAAAGAAGCCATAGTTTTATGGATAGATTTAAAAAAGAAAAAATCGTCGATAGATTAATGCATATTGGCGCAAAGTAAGCTGCACTTAGTATATAAAATATCTAAACTATAAATATATAGTCATGAGATCTTTTAATAGAGACAATTACAATTCTTGTGTTATAAATGAATATATAACAAAAAAAACAATAAACTTGATATTTCTATCCATCTATCTATATACATATGCAAATAAAAATAAATCTTTGTATATAGTTAAACCAATCTATATTATTATTACTATTATTTTTGAAAATTTATGATTTCATTGAATAATTTAAAAAAATGATCGCCCTTTCATTTTAATATTATATACACTCAAATATCCCGCTAAAATTAAAATAATTGACACATTTCAATATAAAATACTCCTCCATAGGTTTGCTCGAATAGAATAATATGTGTATCTTATTAATACTATTTACAGTAAAGTAGACAGATGTCTACATGTGCTTTTTATATTTCAATATATATAGACATATAGATCGTGCAGTTAAGAAAAATCATTTAGGATGATTTATCATCAACACAATAATCTCATCTATTTTCTTGTATACGAGGTTTGTTACGTCTTCTAATGCGTCCTCTATTGTCATTATGAATTTTTAAATAACAATTTTTTTTTCGTTTTTCTTTTTTAAACTCTTATTCTGTATGTTCACGAAGCAAAAAATTATTAACAAATAACGATGCCTTTTCAACTCCATTTGTTAGAAGAATTGCTCCAACAACAGAATTTAGAACAGATGAAACAATTTTGGGTTCACCGTTGAAGATTTTAGTACCACTAGAATCCCTTTTTTTCCAAAATACCAATTCATGTAACCCTAAGGATTCCATAAATTTAAATAATTTTGGTTCCGCTAATAAATTCTTACCTTCATAAGAACCTAGTGTATCAAAATTCATACCATTAACAAGCCCACCAGAATTTTGAGAATCCGTTGACTTCATTGAATGTAAAGAGGCTTGTACTTTCAAAAAATGAGAACCTATAATAAACAACTTTTCATTATATGGAACCTTCCCATGAGCAAAAGACTTATGTGTAAAACATTGTAACAATAAACGATTGTCTATTTTAATGCCAAATTTATTAAAGGTTAACTGATTCCTTATCTTTGAAAAAAATTGAGATGCCTGTGACCCCACTTTCTTATTAACTGATTCATAAGTCAATCCGTAGGGGTTTAACATGTAACTTGCAGGATCTCTTTTAAGCCCCCGTACACGAGAGCCAGAATGTAAATAAGTTATTAATCGTATTGGCTCTCGACATGCAGTAACGGGTCCATTTCTGTTCACTGCACCTAACACTGACTTAAAACTTTGACTTGTAAATGCAGTTCTGTGCATACTGCTGCTGATACAACTTCCAAATATTCAATATTGAAACTGTCTTATATCTATAAAAACCCGAATTGGAAGCAAAAAAAATAGTACAATAGACTAACCAGAGATCCCTTTTTTATTTTATTTTTATTCTAGATGACTACTCGTCCTCTATGCTAATCTGTATGCATATAGCTGCAATTTATAAGTAAAGCCCACAAAAATAGGATGATTTGGTTCTTCTTTCTCAACCGCAATACTTCTTGTCATTTTAATTTCTTTTGATTTTTCTATTCTTATCCTCGAAGTGTTCATTCACTGGTTTTCCTTTCTACAAAAATCTTCTATTACAATTCCCGTCGTTTTTTTTTTATTTGTTTGTTTCCCCTGGCTTTTCAAAAAAAAAAAGTCTGAACCCTAAAAACACAAATAAAAACTTAGGGTATAAAAATGTGGTTAATCATTTTTAAGTATTTTATTTAGGGCCAGCATACTTTTTACCAACAAGAACGTCTACTCAATTTCCTCTCATTCCCCATTTAAAATAGTAGTGCAATGCAATAAAAGGGGAACAACATAATAGACCCAAGAAGACTAATGCCACAAAAAGTTTAAATATTTATATCTATATATTGTGTCTGTAAAGTATTTTCCAATTATCCTCTTTCCAATACAATATATCTAGGACTTCAAGTGATAATACAAATTTCAGTAGAGCAAACACCTTAACAAGTCACTTATCTTTATTGTGTTTGTTCTATATGGGCAGAACTATATAGTTTATTTAACACCTATACGCACTCAAATAAAGCTACGCGCCCAGTAGTGTATATATAATATATAAAAAGTAATGATTTCTTCTCAAAAATGGGACACTGAGTCTGAGGATGGTTGGAATATCATTAAAAGAAAGAAAAAAATACAAAATTTTGTACCAAAACATAAAGAAATAATACAAAACAAAAATACTTCGAATAATAATGAAACTCACTATAACAGATTTGTATGCAATTTTATCAAAGATGGTGATATTGATATTTTGTCTTCCACAAGTGATGAAACCAATTTTAATCTTGAGAATATAAGTATAAGCAATAATCATAACATTACTGAAGAATCAGAAATCATAAAAGACAAACTTATTGACACAAACACAAATGACCTGGTTTTCTCAAATTCAACATTGAAAGATACTGAAGTTTTACAACTCTCTAAATCTTTTGAAAGACCAAATCATGATACATTTAAAAAAAAAATTAAATCTTCATGTAAATCAAAGAAAAAAAGCATCAAATACTGTATAAGGAAACCATTTTTTTTGGCACAAATGTCTTCCTTATGGTTACGTATATCCTTTTATACAAAGAAATTTGGAATTCGACAAAATCATAGTAATAATGACCATCAATTAAATTTTGAAGAAATATTGGTAATTTTTGTAATATTCTTT
Organism: Kazachstania sp. Y4206; assembly: GCA_023629195.1. Lineage (NCBI taxonomy): Eukaryota > Fungi > Ascomycota > Saccharomycetes > Saccharomycetales > Saccharomycetaceae > Kazachstania > Kazachstania sp. Y4206. Next base: position 111,418 of record JAMAJF010000029.1, on the reverse strand, counting down.
TTTTTAAGTTTAGGTGTTTGGAAATTTTTCAATCTGATTATGATAGTATTATTTAAAAATTTTAGTTTTATTTCCAGTAAAGAAAAAGGTTTGTCAGATTCAAAAATGTCAAGTAAAATAATCACAACTTTCAATTGGGAAATTGATTTAAAAAATATACAAACTTATAAAAAAATGTGCATTGGAACGGACGATGATAACACTATAACTACTTTTACTTCTTCTTCTATTAGCGAGGACCTGCCCGATGATAATAAAGACATTGTATCCTTTGAGAGTAAACTTTATATATCCACCGTTCCAATAAAATATAGGACCACAAGTAAACAAATAAAAAATACTTGGAAGCCACAAGGTAAATATCTTATTGATTTTGACACACAAAGTATATATAAAATTGACACCATTAGTATTATGTTAAATTTTTACAAAAAATTAATTAGAGGAAGCAAAACGCACTACGATCAAATAAAACTATTATTTGAAAAAGAAATTAATAAAGACGTAAAAAGATGGTCTGTTTTAAAAAATCAAGTTGAAACTATAAGAAACATTGCTAAAGAAAATATTAAGACAATCAACTGGAAAAAAAATTTTTGGATTGACTAGTATAAAAATAAATAACAAACCAACAGCTTAGTATCACTAATAATAATAATATTTTAAAGAAATACCACCACACTAGCCCATATATATCTAAAATAATCAAATAAATCTCATATTCTAAATATTCTTTTTCATATTACTATTTGCCATACATACATAAATACATACATATATATATATATATCTAAGAACAATACACACATTATAATGATTAGAATAACTTTTATTTTTTTTTTATCTATTATTAAAAATAATGTTTAAATGATGACACATAAAAAAAAAAATAAGATAGGCAATACAATCCAAGACTCTTGAAGTCAAAAAAATACAACATTCAATGAGAATAACCCACAACAGTAAGCAAAAAAAAAGTACAGTGTCGTTTCAATATGAAACGATTGTTTTCTTAAGTGCACACTGTAAGTGATAATAAATGATGAGAATGAGCGTCTGTAGTCATTGGGTATATAGCGAACATTCTCAATATTATATTAAATAGATTTAGTATACAAAATTATAATAGAGTTCTTCACTTTCTTTCTCTATATACAACATAGAAATAATAATGTACAAAAATTGTAAATAAGATAAAAATAATGTATGATGAAATCCTTGGCTTTATATATGTTAACATTACACCATTTTCCTCTACGATCAGTAAGATATTTATTAAACAAACTCAGCAACTTTTGGTAACCTCTCAACAATTATTACTCAACAATTTATCATTTAGTGTCTGCTAAAATCTTATTGTTCTATCTATTTCATTATAGAACATCCTATTTCAACATACCACCCATAGATCAATTAAATTTTAGTAGATCCAATTCTCAGTTAGCTTGGCAAAAATTTTAACACTCAAAGGTTTCGTAAGAATATCAGCAACGTTTTGACTCGTGTTAATATAATTTACTGATATATTATCATTTTCAATTTCTTCAGCAATGCATAAAACCTTGGTACCATAAAACTTATTCTTGATTTTGAATATGTCTCTTACTTTGATTTGATGGAGACTAGTCTGACTGTCAGTTAATATTGAACATCTGACCTCCTTGTCTGATATAGCCTGAATTAGAACAACTAAATTTCTTAATCTTGGAATTGCTTCACAAATTGAATAAATTTCACTTTCGGTAGAAGAGGTGCATGTAATTGTTGACTTAGATGACCTAGCACCAATCAAATTTCCATTTAAATAATACATATTGCCAAATTATGATTTCATATCGTGTTGATTTGCAAAAGCAGCATCAGTTACAGCGGTTAAATAATTAATGTTAGAGTTGGGAGTCTTGTGTCATATAAGCTGTTTGTTCCTTGTTGACCAAATAAACTGAATTAGTTGTTTGGTTAGACTTATGACTTGTTTCGATGGATATAGAGTATGTCTAGTTAGCGTGTTGACATAATATAATATATCATATCTGTACTTGTAACCAACATATGAAGCTAAACCGATTGCTTTTTGTAGCCATTTCACCTTATTCTTGTACTCTTGCTCAGTCGAATAAAATTCCCTTTCTCTTATAATTTCATTAGGTGTTCCTGGAACTTTTCTACTCTTATTAAGGTCTACATGTAGATTCGGTAGTTTTTCTTCTAAAGATCTAGCCATGCCCATTTTCATGGATTATCCCTTAATATATTCTATTTCCAGACCGAGAATATCATATTGATTAATCTTTTGAGCACCGTCATTGACAACTTTGGTTTCGAACTGTGATTGGAGTTGAAAAATAAGGTCATTAGCTAGTTGACAATTATTAGTTAATAATACCATATCATCAACAAAAAGACATAATATCACGATTGGATCATTGATTCTTTGATAAAATACACAAGGCCATCCTGGTACAAAATTCATATAACAACTATTAATAATAAAATTGGTTATCTTCTTATACCAGTTTGCATCAGACTGTTTCAAACCGTAAAGTGATTTCTTTAGTCTATGCATTGTATTTCGTAATCCTAAGTGGGGTGGAGAACGAAAGTACAGTTCCTCTTCTAATGGAGCATACAAGTAAGCAGATGATATGTCTAATTGTATAATATCATAGTTGTTTTGTAAAGCTATTGATAGACAGGACATTAGAGCGTAATGGTGAACAGTGTTTGACATCAAATCTGGTTGGTAAGTCGAAGCTTTTTGTTGGTATCCCCTAGTAACTAACCTGCATTTGTGGCGACCATCTCGCTTGAGGTTAAAAATAAACATAGAATTAATAATTTTGGATTTATCTACTTCTGTAGCTTCAATAGTTTCTACCGACCAGGTACCCATTTTCATCAGCTGAGATATCTCTTTATCATATGCTTCTTGGAATTTTTCTTTTTCAATTGAATCCCTATTGTGTGTGATTGCTTGGGAATATTTTAATGGACCATGCTGGTTGTTCTCTTCGCTGCTGACATGGTTTATGGTGTGGCGTGTAGCAACAATGTAATTTACTGCATATGTTTTTGTAATTTTCCTACGTTTACCAATACGTGCCTTAGTTCTTTCATCCCTATCTCGTTTCTGCCGTTCTTTGGAATCAAGAGGTTCAGACATTTCTACATTGGTGTTCTTTTAACGATTAGCAAATCTTGTACCACCCAAGGTACTATTGTCAGCGTAGAAATTATCAGCAGGAATGGGGGTGAGTTTTAATGAAGGATTACTAGATGATGGTGTAGATGAGGATGTGGTATCAGTAGAGACAGCAGTGGGTAGTGGTGAAGATTCATCAGAAGTGGGTTGAGATGAAGGTTCAACAGGAGTTAAGGGTAGTTGATTAGTATCATTGATGTCGATGGGAGTGATTAGTTCCTCTGAATCAGAAGTGGTGGGATGAGTAGTGTGGCTGTTAGATGGATTTGAATTGGAAACAGTAGTGGTGGTGATATTCAAATCAGCGTCAGCATCATTTTGAATCAAAATTTTATCTTCAAAGAGTAGATCTTTGTTAACGAGGGAAGATGATTTAAGTGATGGGGATAGAGTAGATAAAACTGTATCTTCATGATTATCAGAAGGTGTGGCTTCAATTTCGTCCTTTGAAGATGTAGTATGTTCAAGTTTTGATATAAAAGTTGTGATGAGATCGTCGAATATAGAATCATCATATTCTTCATTTTCCTGAATATCGACGTCATGTTTGATTGGAACAAAATTGGATGAGGATACCACCCTACGTTTAGTTGGGATGTAAAATAAATAGCCATAAGATTCAGCATCTGGTATTAGAGCAAAACCTTTTTCACATCTAACATGTAATTTGGAAACAGTTTTATTGAGGTTAATGATGACCGGTTGACCGAATGGTAGCAGTGACTTGGTATCAAGTCCTAGTAAACCGACTTTAGACCGAGGTGAATCCTTCATAGAATTATTATAGATGGAATTACGGATAATAGTTGCATATTGTATAGCGTAATACCATAGATGGTGTGGGAGTTTGGCACTATTCATAATAGTACGACAATCATTCAATAAGGTTAAATTTAATCATTCTACAACATCGTGAGCTTGGGAATCACCTGCATTAGTATAAACAATTTGAATACCGTTTTCAGAAAGAAAAGTTTTTACTGCAGAGTTGGTGTATTCTGTTCCCCGGTCAAACTGAAATTTTAGTACGGAAGTGTTGAATTGTCGCTCAATAGTCGCAATAAAGGACTTGAGGATATGTAGGATCGTTGCACCATCTTTCCTTTTTATTAAATAAGTCCACTTAAACTTAGATGCCTCATCAGTGAAAGATATAAACCATTCAGGTTTTGTAGCCACAGTTACTGGTCCAAACAGGTCAGAGTGAATATATTGGAATGGTTTGAACGCCTGCTGGTATTGCAGACGTGAACCAACAATATGTGGTATTTTCCTGCTTTTTCCTTTTAGACAATCCTGACACTAAAAGTTGTTAAGATTGGATCAATCAACTTCATCTAGAGAGAGATTATTGAAGGCCTTATTTTTGATGGATGTATAGATTGATTGAATATTGACGTGACCCAAAATGCGATGAATTAGATCTAAAGGAAATTTAATTTTTAATGCATTTACAGATTTACGGTTTGCAGTAGATGGAAATACAATATGATGATTGGATAACCAATGTAAACCATTTGAGGAGTCAATGTTAGCTGCAACATCACCATTAGCATCTCCAATGGTGTTGAGACGCTCGTTTAAGAACAGATAGTGAGAACGAAGATCACTAGTAGATAAAATGGTATGATCAATTGTGGGTATGTAAAAAGCATGAATCTTTATTTGTCTGCCGTTTAATGTTTTTAAGATTAAATCACCCTCTTGATCATATGGGATATCCGTGTTGGAGCATGAGGTTATTTGAACAGATTCAGGATGAGAGTCACGAAGATTGTGCAACATCTCTTTATGTTTTACAAGGGTAACCGTGGCACCGGAACCTAGCATCATATAATATGCAGGATTTAGTGGAGTTGAAATAGGCCTAAATAAGGTTGGATTGACTGGGTTGTTTTGTTGAGGAGTAGAGGTGCTATTTGAATGGGTCTTAACTTGACTAACCTTCTTGGAATGAGCTTTGGTGGATTTGGCTTTTGGTTTAACTGTTGAAGAAACTGTGGTATTTTTAATGTTTGAAACGGTAGATGTGTTGTTTGCTCGTTTATTCACTAATAGATTTGTTGGATGCTGTTTTTTTGAAGAAGATGGAGGATTAGGAGAAAAATATGGATCGGAAATTTTTGAAGCTTGATGATAATATTGATATTCTCTCTTGATAGAAGAAAAGATATCGTTTATAGTATATGGGGTATCACTCTTAAAGAAGTGTTTAGGAATGGACTCGTAAGTACCTGTTAATGTGTCAAGAATTGTTTGTTTTAGAAGGTACTCGTGTGTTTGAAGATCCGTGGGGTTTAATTGATCAATTAAGTTATGAAGATAACTGGCAAATTGAAATGCTGGGTAGCCACCGTTATATTTTAAAGATCTAATAGTGTTGATAATAGTATTGACATTACTGCGTTCAATGTTGTATGTCATGGCTTGACGAATAACATCATAGGGATGCATTTGTTTGTGAAAGCATTCTTGAACCCAATCTGGATAACTGCTCTGGGGAACAAGAGTGAGAAATAAATTAATTAAACCCTGAGATTCTTCTGGCGTTGGATCTCTTACAGTACGATCGTGTGAATCAGGAACCAAATCTTTTAGACCAGAAGCAATCAAATGTTTTATTAAGGAGTGAACCCAGGAGTTAAATAGACCAACACTAGAGCAGTAAAATAGAGTAGTTGGAATGTATGAGTTAGGTCCTTGTGGGAGTGGGTTGTTATATATACATGAATGGTTAGGTGAACCTGGAAACATTGGTTGCTTTGGATTGATAGAAGAATAATATCCCGGTAGTTGACCATAATAAGGAAATGGTACATAAGCAAAACCAGTTGGTTGTTGGTAACCATTTATTGGAATATGATGGGCCATGAGTACCAGCATCAGGATAGGATGACTTCCCAGCCTGAGAAGGATTGTTAGGCGTGGAAGAACCGTATGGAGCAGATTGCTGGTCTGGAGAAACATTGTTTCCAAATTCCCTAGAGGATGGGTCAACATCCGTTGAAGCATTTAAATTAGGTTCCAACTGAGGATTGGATGGGGTATTGGATGCAGTGGAAGCATCTTGACTGGCATTTATGTTGAAAGCTTTAATACCAGCGCGCGTGGAGGGATTTACAGCACTAGGATCACTAGCGTGTCCAGACAGAAAGCTACCATGATGAGAATGAGCGCCTGTGGTATTTGGATATATAATGGACATTCTCAATATTATATTAAATAGATTTAGTATACAAAATTATAATAAAGTTCCTCACTTTCTTTCTCTATATACAACATAGAAATAATCATGTACAAAAATTATAAATAAAATAAAAATAACGTATGATGAAATCCTTGGCTTTATATATGTTAACATTACACCATTTTCCTCTACGAACAGTAAGATATTTAACAAACAAACTCAGCAACTTTTGGTGACCTCTCAACAATTATTACTCAACAATTTATCATTTAGTGTCTGCTAAAATCTTATTGCTCTATCTATTTCATTATAGAACATTCTATTTCAACAATAAACAACTATATTCATCTGTACAGCTCAAGAGTTGTCTTTCATTGACTCATTAAGGTTTCTATTCTTGTCATTTCTGGGGCTTAAATAATTTAAATAACCTGCGGAAATGTGGAAAAGAGAAAGCGGAAAAATGGCGGAATCAAAATTCCGATTATTGAATTGTTGTCAACTAAAAAAAGTAAAAGCGAATATTAGAACAATAACCAGGGGAAAAAAGAGAGGAAAAAAAAACGCTGAATCATATTAAAGATAACTTTTAGTTCTCAGGTGGCTCTACGATTAAAAAATAGAAGACCATTCTGAGTCTTTCATTACCATGTTGTATGTGTCTATATATTCATGGGGTTATCCAATTTACTGATAGAACAGAGGATAAGGAAGTTTAAAAGGTGATAATTAAACATTTTATTAGCCATTTGAATCCTTTTCCACTATATAATTGTTTTTTTTTTGTTTATAGAGCCTCACATCTAAGGGATCATCAAATAATATAGATATTGCTGGTTCGATATCTCTACAAAATTTCCCTAAATAAGTTAAAACAATATACATATATACGCCAATTTAATTATAGCTCTCTTCCTTTTTATTATTAATACTATTAATATTCAGCTAGCATGGTCTTGTCCGATTCATATATTCCATCTGATATCAATCCACTGAAACCCATTTCATCACATCCTAATACATCAAGTACGACTCGCTCCTTGAACGAATATAATGTACCCTCAGCTAGTGTAGAGAAAAGGGATTCCTTGTTGAATACTCGTATCCATAAGACAAGGAGTCATGATGTTGATTCACAAAATAATCCAAGTAGTCATAACAACAATAATAATATAGTAAGATCTATTACGCCACCGCTAGGTAACATATTCAACATTGACATTGTAATTGCTATTCACGATTATAATTTATTCCCACAAAGGCATTCCTTGTCTCCTAGTCCCACAAAGGCGTCTTCACCTGGATTCTTCAGATCTTCTTCTATATCAGCGGAGTCTACATCTTCCGCATCTCGCACCTCACACTATACCAATAACGATAGTTTCGCACAAAATAATAATAAGCTATCGTTCCAGAAAGGTGATACAATCTATGTCTTAAAAAAGTTGCCTACTGGTTGGTGGGATGGTATAGTTATTCAATATCCAAGTTACTCTTCTCATTATAACTACAACATTAATTTGGATTCCAATTTTAAAGTAATTAGGGGCTGGTTCCCTCACACCTTTATAAAACTAGTCAGAGAAAATGTTAGTTGTATCTTTAGGGTTAATAAGAGTAAAAACGACAATTTAGATAATAACATTAATAAAGAAGGAAAAGCAAAAGAAACTATAATAATAAATTTACCTATTCCAGCGAAGCATAGAAATAACTCTATTACTTCTACGAATAATACCATTAATAATTTTATTAGTTCAGGTAATGGTGGCATTACCAGTAGAAAAAATAGTAGTAATATTTTATTGACTAATTATTCAAGACGTAACAGCACTCAATCATCGGAAGAGCATTCACTACGAAATAATGAACTATCCACCACAACTACTAAAAGAGGCTCAATCCTTTCAACCAATCATACTAAAGCTCTTGACGATATGATACGTAATGACAATATGTACTCTGCATTAAATAATGGGAGAAAACCCTCAATCAAATCGAGTGCAAGATCAGATTCCAAATCTAATACCAAATTCATAAAAAATAAGAATGAAAAAATAAAAATCCTATCTTTAGAAGAGGTTGAAATGATAATTAGTAGCTTACATAGTCCAATTTCATCTACTTGGAATCCGGTTCCTTTAATTGCAAATAATACAGATAAAAATATCCCTCAAACTGCCTCACTTACTACTAATCTCTCTAATAAAATCATTTATTATAACAAGGAATTAGATATTTATTGTTCTGAGTTTCCATTAGTTTCTGTCAGTGACAATAAGTCAAATGCCTGTAACTCATCCGTATCATCATTGTCTGAACCTTCAAATGCATTACATCCAAAACAGTCTGCACAGGCAAAAAATCCTCCACCAATATACTTCCCATCAAATGACCACCTCATAGACCTAAGACCAAGAAATTTGGATGACAATGTCATCGTTGAGAATGCAGATGATAATGTAGAAAAGATTACCACATTACAGCCACCAATTAATACCAAAAATTCTACTGAGATAAATAAAAATTTAAAAGAAGACAATATATCTTCAATTGAGGGACCCAAAAATATAAAGGAAGGGGATAACGTATCCCCACAAAATACCTCATTTTATAGATGTGCAATCACGGCTCAACCTGGCCTATTCTATTATCATCAAAAGGATATAAAGACATGGATTGAGTTAGAAGATTTAACCTTATATTACATTAAATTGACACACAACATGATTTTAAAGAATGATTATTTCAATTTCAAAAAATTCATGGCAATGTTATCTAATATGTTCATCTTTACACAATTAATTTGCAGACTAGTTTCCAATGAAATACAGGCAGCTAAATGTGATAAAAATATAAAATCTCTGCTTAAGAAACTAATCAACTCTTTGTCCAGAATTAATTTAAATGCATTAGTCTATTTTGATAATTCTGAAATGGATTTTAACCAAGTTTCCAGACATCATGAAAATTTAAGAACTTCTGTGGGAAATACAACTATAGATTCATTAAAGGACAGAAATCTAAGCACTAGTACTGCTGAAACATTAATTGCTAGGACTCGTGCATCAATGGAATCTATTTTGTCCCCTAACAGCCAGAAAAGATATACTTCCATCACAGGTATCCATAAGAACTTTAACGGAAAACACATTTCCCATGCGGATGCTCTAGCTACTATGATCCGAAATCTTTTTGAAAGTATTGACCAAGATTTTTTTAAATTAATAAAAAATGTAGAACTTTTACATAGAACATTACAAAGCTCAATACTAAACAGAAATGAATTTCAAAATATCCCCCAAATTTTACCAAGATTCTTCCAAGTATCCTTTAGTGGTGGTTCCTGGACAAATCCATTTTCTAAATTTATGTATCCCTCAGAGTCCACCGTTTCAAATGCAACGTCTTTAAATATCTTCAATGAAAACAATAAATTGTCTACTGATGAATCAAAAAGATCATCCAGCACCGCTTTGCCACTAAAAATGGCGAATGCTATCGCCTTAGCGGCTGGTGTTAATATTCCAACAAATAATATAAATTCCAATACCAATAAGAACCCAAATTCGTTAACAAGTGACATGCTTGACCCTTCAGATCGTGATATTTTAAAAAGCGTATCTCTTGTATCACTTTCATCACTCAGTACTCGATATTCTCATTTTAAAACATTCACACGATCAAAAAGGTTCAAGAAAAAGACTAAATATCCATTAAATAGTGATACATTGATAACCATGAAAAAAATTGCGAATGAAATTCAAAATACGTTTAATATTAAGGAAAATGAAGAATATTTTATTTCTGAGGCTAAAAGAGATACAAGAACATTACATTTAAATTCAAAAACCTACGAACAACTCAATCAAAATACAACTTTAATAGAAATTATGGAGAATTTAGATTTGACGATATTTGTTAATTTAAAACAGTTGATCAAACAGCCAAATATAACAATCGATCACGAAAGCAAGGAATGCTTAAAACATGCCATGTTTACAATTGGTGGTATAATTGGTGAATTCTATGGCATCAAACAAGCTTTCCACAACATTTTAGTAAGCTTAATAATGACAGCACAACAAACTACGTTAAATGATCCCTATATATTTTCACCCATGAAACCGAATCATCCAATTGATTTCAATGAACCTATAATACTGGAGAGAATCCAGTTGAATAAACGTGCTGTTAAATTAGAAAGAAAGTCGAAAAGACTACTGAATCAATTGATTAAAGAGGATGTTGAATTTAATAATATAAATTTCTTGGATGATTTTGAAGATTTTTTGATATCATGTGAGAAGTATGTTGAGATAGCTAGTTTATCTTGCAAGATTGTAGAACATTTAATTGAAGAAAGGGAAAACCTAATAAATTATGCTACTAGAATGATGAAAAATGATTTAACTACAGAACTGTTGAAAGGTGAACAAAATATATGGTTTGATTATAGTTCAGATTCAGATTCTGATGACTCATATATTGAAAATCGAGAAGACGATGATAACATAAAATATGAATACAAAAAAGAAGGAACTGATAATAACGGGAAGACAAGAAACACTTCTATTTCCTTTATGAAAGAAAGTCAAGGAGTCATTGCAAGTAATAAGAGAATTAAACATAACTATGATATTGAATGGTATTTACAAAGTGAACACGACTTTGATTTAATTTATGATAATAGGGATCAGGTCAAAGGGGGCACAAAAGAAGCTTTAATTGAACATCTGACAAGCCATGAAATAATCGATCCCTCATTTAATGTTACTATGTTGATATCATTTAGAAGCATAATGACAACTAAAGAATTTCTTTACGAGTTGATATATAGATATAATTTATATCCGCCAGAAGAGTTAAATTATGACGAATATACAGAATGGATTGAAAATAAACTAAATCCAATCAAGTGTAGGGTCATTAATGTTATGAAAACATTTCTTCAGCATTATTGGAATCCATGTTATTTGGAAACTGGTCTATCCTCATTAGAAGAATTTGCTCAATTAGCTATACATGAAGGAATTCCTGGTGCTGATGATCTATTAGCTAAGATTAAGGAAAAATTATTAACTAACCCTATGGATCATACTACAACTAATATGAACAAAGATGACAAAAAAATATTAAATAAGGATAGTCAAACAGATATATCTTTCAAGGGCAGTAATTCTGATAATTTGAAAAAGGATAATACAGAAACAAATGCCAACATCAACAGTAACAACAATAATAGCAGCTTCTTTTTCAATACATCGCTACCCTTAATTAAATCTAAAAAGCTAAAACTTTTAAATATTGAACCACATATTTTTGCTACCCAATTAACTATTATGGAACATGAGTTATATTTAAGAATATCGATGTTCGAGTGTCTAGATAGAGCATGGGGTGACAAATATGGTAATATGGGTGGTTCAATCAATATCTCTAAATTTATCATGAATGCAAATCATTTAACTAATTATATTTCATATTCTATTGTGAAACAAACAGATATTAAAAAGCGATCTAGATACATTCAGTATTTCATTACTGTAGCACAACATTGTAAAGAGTTAAATAATTATTCTTCGATGACGGCTATTATATCAGCGTTATACTCCTCACCAGTTTATAGATTGAAGAACACATGGAAAAGTGTTCCAAGAAATTACACAAAGATTTTAAGTGCATTAAATAATTTGATGGATTCCAAAAAGAACTTTTCAAATTATAGAGCCCAATTGAGAGGAATGAAAGGTGTTGCATGTGTGCCATTTTTTGGTATATATTTATCTGATCTAACATTTATTGTTGCCGGAAACTCAGATTACTTGCATAGAAACAAAAATATTATAAATTTTAGTAAGAGAATTAAGATAGTGGACATTATTGAGGAGATACTAAGTTTCCAACATGTTCATTATAAATTGAAAAGACTTGATGATATTCAAACTTTGATAGAAACCTCTTTGGGGCAAGTCCCACATATCGAGGTTCAATACCAATTATCTTTGAAAATCGAGCCACGTACCAACAATAGTACCAATATGGTCGATCTTACTGGTAACAATAAAAATCCCATTACAGATAAATAACAACAACAACAACAACAATAAAAATTATCGATATGTCATCACTGATCTTATGCATAATATATGTTGTCAAGAGATAAATCAATATAGCTAAATACACTCATATTAGTATATAATATATGTATATGTACGAATCATAAATAAGTAGAAACCACAATTAAAGTTTTGCAAAGAAATATTATGTTCTCTCATCCTCTTCTTCTCAAAACTATTTCTGTATCACCACTGAATCTATAACCAAGCAACCCTTTATAAAAATAAAAGATACACATACCCGAACCAAAATAAAAAAAAAAGAAATTCTTTTGAGACTTATCCACTTTGGTCGAACGGCTGTAAATTCGTATTTAAAAATATCGAATTGCACAAACGGGAAAATAACAAAATCACAAAAAGGGAGAAGAATCTGGATTTATTTTAAAGTGAGCACAAACAACGCATAAGGGGAAGGAAAAAAAAAGTGTGTCAACTGTAAAGAAACAAGACAAAAGAAAGACAAAACAAAAAAAAATAAGCAGATCGCCCTTGAAACAACAACAATCATCAGGACACCACACTATACACGATTCCTTTCACCATGTGTTTTATATAGCTAAAGATAATCCCTGTACATACTAATATTGAGTATCACATTAACGCTACGTACAAACTTTGAATAGCAAACACTGAAAAATGAATAGATAAGAATCACAATAAGTCAGCAGCTGACAAAAGACAGTACACATCAAAATAAAAAAAAAAACCAAAAATCTTCGGAGTAATGGACTTTTTTTTTTCTGTTATTGTAAAAACTCCATGATATTTTTTGATTTAATAGCAATTTAATAACCGTAGAAATACAATAGGAACAAGACACAATAACCAAATAATAACAACAACCAACCAACAACATCAACCAAAACGTGTTGAATAGATGAGTGATAAGAACAAAATAATAATAACGATGTATTTGCTATGAGATACCCAACTTATCTTTTTTTTTTTTTTTTTTTTATTTCTTTAACTCTCATTTATTAGATCATTTGGTGGATGGAATTCTGTGTTACAGACAAAGATATTCCCCGTCTTTCCGAAAGTAAAAATGCCATTTATTATTACTCTTATAGCTATCTATGAATATTCTTTATCATTCATTATTTCCACTAGGTACGTTTACTGTAATTTTTATATCATAATATGGGGAAAAAAACAAAGAGCAAAGGAAAAGTATATAAAGAGATGGTTAATTTGCCTCAGAACATTTCACATTTACATTCGTTTTCTGTTCCCTTCCACCCTTACAATATTATTAGATAGAAGAACACACACATAGACGTATCAAACAAGCAAACGAACCAATAAAAATAATCATTCAACTAAAACAGAATTTTTTTTTTAAAAAAGAAAAATAACAGATATTTAAAATAGAAATGGTGCATCTGAAAACTTTGTTTAAGCAATCCACCATTAGAACCATTAAAACTACCTCTACCGCTAGCAAAACAAACGTAGGTAACAACATCAGGATTCCAAGTGTGAAAATAAACACTACTGTGTCACACAGTATGACAAATGACATCAAATCCTTGCAAAAGTCGCGAAGTAGTCGACCAAGCCAAAACCACAAAAGTCACACACCATCTTTAAGTTCTGATGATGAGTCCTTGGAGACTGTCATTCCATATATAAGGGTGTAAGAAGAGAAAAAAAAAAGGGAGTTAATAATTAAGGACATTACGTACAACAAGAATTTCCACATTCGCAATTAAAAATCGTCCTGCAATAATAATACTCCTGGACAGTGACAACAAGAAACCAAAACGATTAAATAAATCAAATAATCTTTATCTAAATACAATTCTCATGTATTCATAATTATACTCTTTACCAATATTCCTTAAATTGAACACTCATCAAAAATGTTTTCTTCTTCTTTTTCTTCTTTTTTATTTTTTGACCATTACCGTCATTACTCCTCTACCTCTCAATTTTAACATCTTTACATTCTCTACCTTTCCCTCCCAATCATTTACTTTATATATAAATATATATGTATATTATGTACAAGTATAGCTACAATGAAATATACGTTATCTAATATTTTATTACAGCCGTAATTTCCCATTTAGTTACCGCACAATGTTGAATATACATACATATATATGTATATATATACATATATAGATAGAAATCAAAGTGTCATTTTTAACTTGTTGGTTATAAGTAGTTCTTACCAAAGAGGAAGAAACAATAACAGAATAAAGAACCAATGACATAATAACCGTATACTTGTTAAATGTGCACGTGATACATCCGATCTTCGGTTAACGTTACAACAGCTATAGGATTTCTTTTTCCCTATTTTTCCGAGAAGTCGCTAAAGGTCATGCGGACCAAAGAAAAGCCAGTGTACTTTAGGGGAGAAACAATTTTCTTCTTTTCTTTTTGAATCATGCAAATTTTCATTGGTGAATCCCTATTATTTTGTTATTATTGTTATTCTTTAATTTATTTTTTTTTTCCTCGAAGAACATCCAAACAGAAGCAAACACAAAAACAAAAACAAAAACAAAACGTTACAGTTCATGATTAGTAGGAATTCTGCTTTAATAATGGTAGTGATGGAATATAGTTTCGTACACCTGTGCTCCCTCAATTTTTACTTCCAACTTTGGTCATCACAACTGTAATCTCACCGAATGAGTGGTGACAGTAATAATGGATAATATACAAATCGTTGTTTTTGTTTCTATTTTCCACTTCTCTCTTTTTCTTGAGTGTTGACACCAATGATGGTGATGAATATGTTGTTGTTATTGTTGTTGTTTTGCCTCTTTTCCTCTTGTATTACTCCTATGATTTTATTTTTCTTTAATAACTTGGTGTCTGCCTTTTTCATTTATTCGGAATTGTTTTCTTTTTTACCGCAGTTTGATTGGCCTTCGTTTCTTTGAAGTATTCTTTAAGTCATTTTAATATGTATATCTTGATATATATTCAATGAAGACAAGCTCTGGTTACTTTTGTTTTGAATAATACCTGTATACATCTCCCTCCCTCTCTCTCTTTTTCTTTTTTTTTTTTCTTTTTCTTTTTTTCTCTCTATGTAGTGATCACCTCCTATCCTACTTCCTCTGAATAGACAACTCCTTCATTCTTCTATCCACATAATTTCTCTCTTTTTCTCTTTCTTTTTTCTTTTCTAACCTAGTTGCCTCTTCTTATGTATTTAAACATGGCTTTTAAGTTTCCTTTCTCCTGTTTATTATCTTGTCTTTCTCTTAATAAATTCCAATCTCAGGTCTTACAGCGAATGCAAGAGAGATAGAAATCCATTGATAATTTTATTTTTTATTTCATTTTCTTCTTCTCCTCTCCTCCCCCACATATCTTTATTTGTACATACAATTGTTTTTATTTATTAACAACCTGCCAAAATAATTAATATTCCATACAATATTTATTTAATTTCCTACCTATTTATTTATTTATTGACTGATTAACTAATTGATTTCTTATTTATTTTTTGACCCTTTCGATAAATATATAAGCTACCCCTCTCTCAAATAGCGAACTGTGTGCATATACAAAAAATAATGTTATCTTCTCGTTCTACATCTATTTTAAAGGTCCCATTACGTCGTTCTTTAGCCACTGCCTCTAATTTGACAAGAGATTCTAAAGTTAACCAGAATCTTTTAGAAGATCACTCCTTTATTAACTACAAACAAAATGTCAAGAATCTAAAGATTGTCAAGGAAAAACTAAACAGGCCCTTGACTTATGCTGAGAAGATTCTTTACTCTCATTTGGATAATCCACAAGAACAAGATATCCAACGTGGTGTCTCTTACTTGAAATTAAGACCAGATAGAGTCGCCTGTCAAGATGCTACTGCCCAAATGGCTATCCTACAATTCATGTCTGCTGGTTTACCACAAGTCGCTAGACCAGTCACTATCCATTGTGACCATCTAATTCAAGCCCAAGTTGGTGGTGAAAAAGATTTAGCTAGAGCCGTTAACTTGAACAAAGAAGTTTACGATTTCTTAGCTTCTGCTTCTGCCAAATATAACATGGGTTTCTGGAAACCAGGCTCTGGTATTATCCACCAAATTGTTCTTGAAAACTACGCTTTTCCAGGTGCTTTGTTAATCGGTACTGACTCTCACACTCCAAACGCTGGTGGTCTCGGTCAACTAGCTATTGGTGTGGGTGGTGCCGACGCCGTTGATGTCATGTCCGACTTACCATGGGAATTGAAGGCTCCAAAGATCTTAGGTGTTAAATTGACTGGTAAGATGAACGGTTGGACTTCTCCAAAAGATATTATCTTGAAGCTGGCCGGTATCACTACTGTTAAAGGTGGTACTGGTAAGATTGTTGAGTACTTCGGTGATGGTGTCAACACATTCTCTGCTACTGGTATGGGTACCATCTGTAATATGGGTGCTGAAATCGGTGCTACCACCTCTGTCTTCCCATTCAACAAGTCCATGGAAGATTACTTAGTTGCTACCAAGCGTGGTAAGATTGCTGAATTTGCTAAATTATATAAACAAGACTTGTTATCTGCTGACAAAGGTTGTGAATATGATGAAGTCATTGAGATCGACTTGAACACTTTAGAACCATACGTCAATGGCCCATTCACTCCGGATTTAGCCACTCCAATCTCCAAATTAAAGGAAGTTGCTGTTAAGAACAACTGGCCATTGGATGTTAAAGTCGGCTTAATTGGTTCCTGTACCAACTCCTCTTACGAAGATATGTCCCGTGCCGCCTCCATCGTTAAGGATGCTGCTGCCCATGGTTTAAAGGCCAAGTCAATCTTCACTGTCACTCCAGGTTCTGAACAAATTAGAGCTACTATTGAACGTGATGGCCAATTGAAGACTTTCCAAGAATTCGGCGGTGTCGTTCTAGCTAACGCATGTGGTCCATGTATTGGTCAATGGGATAGACAGGACATCAAGAAGGGTGACAAGAACACCATTGTTTCCTCCTACAACAGAAACTTCACTTCCAGAAACGATGGTAACCCAGAAACCCACGCTTTCGTCGCCTCCCCGGAAATCGTTACTGCCTTTGCCATCGCTGGTGATTTAAGATTCAACCCAATCACTGACACTTTGAAAGATAAAGATGGTAAGGAATTCAAATTGAAACCACCATTTGGTAACGGTTTACCAGAACAAGGTTATGATTCTGGTGTGAACACTTACCAAGCTCCACCAGCTAACCGTAACGCTGTTGATGTCATTGTTGCTCCAACTTCTGAACGTCTACAATTATTAAAACCATTTAAACCATGGAATGGTAAGGATGCTACCAACATGCCAATTTTAATTAAAGCTGTTGGTAAGACCACCACTGACCACATCTCAATGGCTGGTCCATGGTTAAAGTACAGAGGCCACTTAGAAAATATCTCTAATAACTATATGATTGGTGCTATCAATGCCGAAAACGGTAAGGCTAATTGTGTCAAGAATGTTTATACAGGTGAATACAAGGGTGTTCCAGATACTGCTAGAGAGTACAGAGACCAAGGTGTCAAGTGGGTCGTCATTGGTGATGAAAATTTTGGTGAAGGTTCTTCTCGTGAACATGCTGCTTTGGAACCAAGATTTTTAGGTGCTTTTGCCATTGTCACTAAATCCTTCGCCCGTATCCACGAAACTAATTTAAAGAAACAAGGTTTATTACCATTGAACTTTAAGAACCCAGCTGACTATGACAAGATTCAACCAACTGACAGAATTGATATCGTCGGATTGAATGAATTTGCTCCAGGTAAAAATATTACAATGGTAGTCCACCCAGAAAACGGAAAGACCTTCGATGTTGAGTTGACTCATACTTTCAATGCCGAACAAATTGAATGGTTCAAGGCTGGTTCTGCTCTAAACTACATCAAAGAGTTAAAGAATCATGCATTTAAATAAGTTAGTTTTCAGGAGAGAATGAAAAATTTCACTTAGTATCAATAGTAAAAAGTATTATTTTATTTCTAATGAGTTTTACATTATTTTATTTATTTATTTATGTATTTATATATTTATATATTGATTATTTATTTAGCTTCTCTATATTGTTACATTATAGGATTATTTGTCAAGATTTGCATAAGTTGGATTATATTTATCATGGCTTTGTTGTTATCTCCCCAACCAAGTTTACCATAAGACATTTTTGACTTGCTTTGATGGTACATCGCTAGCAGTTATATTAAATAAACCATGTTTATTGTTGTCGCAGAATTTTATTTAAGGTCAATATCAAAGATTACATCTCCAATCAGATGGATACACCCATGCACCACACAGTTGCGACACTTTTCACACTTTTTATCATAAATCAAAATTAAATGTAATCACTATATAAGATGAATATATATTATATATATCAATGACATAGAGTGTTGGTCTGAGCCTCGGGTTCAATGTTAAAGAAGAATGATGAACAGAAATACTATACGGTATTGTACTATATGTTCCCATCTATTACTTCAGCTTGATAACTAACAAGGCATATACCAACTAATTTTAATGAATTCTCAGATAAATGGAACTCTTTGTTCCAATAAATTTTCTCCATATATTGATAATAAAATCAATGCTTTAAATCCCTGTTTCTTATCTTTAATATATGGATCACAAGCTATTTTATTTTGCATGATTGGTATAATTCAATTCTATAAACTGATTAGGTCCCAAACAGTGCCTCCGAATAATAGTAAAAATGCCTTCCGTGTTTGTCTCATTTCATCTTCTCATATCATACATCTGATATCTATCTCCTTCCAATTCATTTTATTATACTGCCAATTATATCTAACTGATTGTGAGAATATTACAAAACTATCAATTTCTATAAATATATTATTTATTTTATTTATTTCATTTCCAACACAATACTTGGTCTATTTTTACAGCATCTGTTCATTAGGAGGTCAACTATTTTATTATCTATTTCAAATAATATTTTTGTTGTACCAGTTAGGTCAAAGATTCTTCCACTATCCAAATGAGATATACAATCTAACAAAAGGTAAATACTCCGTTGTATTTGAAATATTACTTTTATTTAATTCAGCAAACATACTCTTTTATTTATCTTCCCTATTTGAACCATGGCCAGAGTTACAAGAGCTTTATAAAATCAATAACTGGTACCCAACTAATCACATTTTCTCCAATTTATTCTTCACTTGGATGAACCCTTTTGTAATGGAGACTTATAAAAATAGATCGTTAAAAGATCCAAATAATTTACCTTTACCACCAGTTGATATTAATGTAGCCGAAATAACTAAATCTCTTCAAAAAAACTGGGAAAGAGAAAAATGGAATAATTCTAATTCTCTATTATCTGCGATTTGGAATACCTTTTGGATTAAAATGTTGGTTGCCATTTCATTTGAAACTTTAAATGATCTTCTTACAATAATCCAACCCCAGTTCTTAAGGTTTTTAATTATGGGGTTTAATACTAATGAGTCAAAATATCCTGCCATTCATGGATTGTTCATGGCTCTAGCTATTTTTTTGGCAACTGTTTTATCCACCCTATTCAACAATCAATTTTATATCACTATATTTCAAGTAGGTCTTGGTATAAGAGGATCAATGACATCTTTAATATATCAAAAGACTCTTCATCTCACCACTGCAAATAAGGATGAGTTTTCTACTGGTGATATTATAAATTATGTTGCAGTTGATGTTTTAAGATTACAAAGCTTTTTTGAAAATGCTCAAACTATCATTGGTGCACCAATCCAAATTGCTGTGGTGTTATTTTCTCTTTACATGTTATTAGGAAAGGCCACTTTAGCCGGTATTATTCCTATGATAATAATGATTCCAATAAATGGGCTTTTATCAAAAAAAGTGAAGGCTTTGTCAAAAATTAAAATGAAGTATAATGATGCCAGAGTCAAGGCTACCAACGAAGTCTTAAATTCCATTAAATCAATTAAACTTTACTCTTGGGAAGAACCTATGTTGGATAAATTGAACCATATACGTAACGATTTAGAGTTAGAAAATTTGAAAAAAATTGGTATTACAAGTAATCTGATTCATTTACTCTGGGATTGTCTTCCTATCTTAGTAACTTGTTTTACTTTTGCGATATTTGCAAGTGTCAATTCTCAACCGTTAACACCTGAATTAATTTTCCCATCTCTTTCTTTACTAGTCATTTTGAATGGTGCCATTTCTTCGATTCCTCAAACTATCAACTCTATAATTACAACAAAAGTGTCAATAGATAGAGTGCAGAAGTTTTTGTCAAACAAAGACATGGATACTTCCTTTATTGAGTATATTAAAACACCTACCTCATCAGCAATAACTACCAATAAAGCTACCACTCCATCAATTGAAATTATCAATGCTACTTTTTTATGGAAAATACCAACTCCATCAAATGATACACTTTCTATTAGTGATGAAGAAGCTAATATTGATAGAACCCAAGTAGCCTTAAAAAGTATTGATTATTTTAAAGCACAAAAAGGACAACTTACATGCATTATTGGTAAAGTAGGTGTTGGAAAGTCGACATTATTAAGAGCCATATTAGGTGAGCTACCTTGTATTAGTGGTTCTCAAACGCTTGTTCCTCCAAAAGTTATTATCAGAGGGGAGTCTATTGCATATTGTCCTCAAGAAGCTTGGATTATGAATGATACTATTAAAAGTAACATTCTATTTGGTCATAAGTACAATGAACTATATTATAACTTGATACTAGAGGCATGCCAATTGAAAATAGATTTAGAAAGCCTGCCTAATGGCGATGATACATTAGTAGGTGAAAAGGGTATAACATTATCTGGTGGTCAAAAGGCAAGAGTATCCTTAGCAAGAGCTCTTTATTCAAGATCAGATATTTATTTACTTGATGATATATTATCTGCTATTGACGCTGGGGTTCGTCAAAAGATGACTGAACTAATATTTGACGAAGAAAACGGCTTACTAAGAAATAAGACAGTGGTATTAACAACAAATGCAATCAGTGTTTTAAAACATGCGCAAAAAATATATGCAATGGAAAATTGCCACATTGCAGAGGAGGGAACGTATAAAGAGGCTCTACATGATGAGGGAAAAAGACCTATTCTTGAAAAATTGATAAAAGAATTTGATAAGAATAGTGAAGGGGATACAGACGATGAAGATGTATCAGAAGATCCATCAAAAGACTTTGATGACGATATCGATGAAGAGGGTATGGAAGGGTTAGGCAATAACACGTCTTTTTCAAGGAAAGCTTCCCTTGCCACTCTCAAAACAGAACCATTTATTAAAAAAGTAAGCCCTGAAGATAAATCAGGACAAACTCAAGAAACAAGTCAAGTTGGTCATGTCAAAATGTCAGTCTATATTTCTTATGCTAAAGCTTGTGGCCTTGTTGGTGTCATGTTTTTCTTTATTTTTACGTTACTTACCAGACTTTTAGATTTAACTCAAACATTTTGGTTAAAATACTGGTCTGAAAAGAATCAGTTAGTGGGGGAAAATGAAAATGTTTTAAAATTTGTTGGAATATATGCCTTTCTTGGATTGACAACAGTTAGCTTTAATACCCTTAGAACCATCATTCTACTTTTGTATTCTACCTTACGAGCTTCGAAGAGGTTGTATGAAGCAATGTCACTTTCTGTTATTTATAGCCCAATGGAATTTTTTAGTACCACTCCAATTGGACGTATACTTAATAGATTTTCTTCTGATATGGATATGGTCGATACTAGTTTACAACATATTTTTATGGTATTTTTCCAATCGATTATAAATTGTATAGTAACAATTGTTTTAGTGGGTATTTCTCTTCCATTATTTTTGTTATTCACTACTATATTAATGATATTCTATATTTATTATCAACGATTATTCATTGTTCAATCAAGAGAACTAAAAAGATTGACTAGTGTTTCTTATTCACCAATTATTGCATTAATAGGAGAAACAATTACAGGAGTGAGTGTTATTAGAGCCTTTAAACATTATACTCTTTTCAATTTTAAAAACAATAATAAAGTTCAATTCAATATAAATTGTCTATTTAATTACAGATCTACTAATAGATGGTTATCAATAAGATTACAAACAATCGGTGCAATTACAATTTTGATTACTGCCTTACTAGCTTTATTGTCATTAAGATCAACGAAGCCTCTATCTGCTGGTATGGTTGGTTTATTGATGAATTATGTATTACAAATAACAACATCTTTAACATGGATTGTCAGATCTTCTGTATTACTGGAAAATGGTATTATATCAGTGGAAAGGATACTTGAGTATACTCAGTTGCCAAGGGAGGGTGAATCTATTGTTAAGGAATATCGACCAGATCATACTTGGCCACAAAATGGTAATATTGAATTTAGAAATTATTCAACGAGATATAGAGAGACTTTGGATCCGGTATTAAAACATATATCATTTAAAGTAAAACCATCTGAGAAAATAGGTATCGTAGGAAGAACTGGAGCTGGTAAATCGACATTAACATTAGCTTTATTTCGTTTGCTAGAACCAATTACTGGAACAATTATTATAGATGGTATAGATATCACTAAAATAGGATTATACGATTTACGAGCAAATATTGCTATCATTCCCCAAGATGCACACGCCTTTGAAGGCACTGTGAGATCTAATTTGGATCCTTTCAGCAGATTCACCGATAAGGAGGTAGTTAAAGCTATTCGTTTGGCCCATCTTGAATCTCATTTAGAAAGACTGTCAAACAACACTAAAAACGATAACAATCAACCTACACAGTTTAATTATTTGACTCTTGAAATAAAAGAAAATGGGTCAAATTTATCAGTTGGTCAAAAGCAACTAATATGTTTAGCCAGGGCCCTTTTAAACAAATCAAAAATCCTGATATTAGACGAGGCTACTGCGGCTGTTGATGTGGAAACTGATAGAATTATTCAAGAAACTATAAGATCTGAGTTTAAAGATAGAACAATACTTACAATTGCCCATAGAATTGATACTGTTATGGATAGTGATAAAATCCTTGTTCTAGACCACGGTGAAGTTAAAGAATTTGATACCCCACAATCACTTCTTTCTAATACAAACAGTATCTTTTATCTTCTGTGTAAAAAAGGTGGTTATATTAAACCAGATTCTAAAATAAACTAATTTGGTCTTACTAAGATCCCATTATTTATTTAAATCTTTCAAGTATTAATTTATAAAAGTATTACTATTGACATTTACTTTATGAGTGTAAAATAGATTGTCTTTAAATTGTGGATTATTACAGTAGATATCTTTCTTCCTTGATCTAAAAAAATTAATGGTCTCCTTTTATCTGGACCTCATCCCCTGCAAAACTTTATATATACTCTTTCATTAAAAGAGAAGCGTGAGTATATTTTAATGTTAATACTCTAAACGTGCGCAGATAAGATATATATGATTGTATAAGTTAGTTAAAAATTTCTCTATTTTAGAACTAGAAGAAAAATTCAACCAAGAAAACTTATGAAGAAATTGATTGTATTTATTACGAGACTATTTTTGTATATGTCACCTTTGTCATCCATTAATGATCAATTAACTTTTTTTACTAAAAATTTAAAACAACCTATATATTTTTATCAGTAACATTTGTTTAACTAGCTGAATATGTCGCAAACGGGTAGACCTCAAAAAAAGTGCGTGTAAAGTCTAGCCTTTTTCATAATATCCTAGATTTTGCTATGTTAGGGTTCTAATCATTGATCTAAAAAAATTAAGATTATCTCTATTTCTCTAAACTCTCTTTTGGAAATTTTAAAGGAAAGCCTTGTCTAGTGGAAATATGAGAAATTTATGTAGAGGGAAAATAAACATAAAAAATCGAAACATCCAGCAGGAAAAAAAGAGAAAAAACAACCAATAGTTATCAACAAGAGATAGTTGAGCACAAAGTGTACATTACATAATTAATGTTATTCATATGAATTTTGATTATCTTCAATTAATCTGTCTAATGATAGAGAGCAAGTGTATATAACTATCTACATGAATTATCGTTATCAGATACCATTTGCCAGAAAGGTTTTCGTCTATGATGATAAAAAAATAATGTACGTACAAAAATGAGAGCTGAGGGATTCGAACCCACGCATCCGAAGATACCAGAATGCTTAAGCAGGGAAACCTAAATCTGGCGCCTTAAACCACTCGGCCAAACTCCCAATACCAACGCGATGGCTCTTTTAAACCAATCTTAAATTTATAATTAAATAAAAAAGGATTAGGGTTAAAAAGATATTGTTAGGGCTTCGGAATGAATGTCATGAAAAGTTCTAGTTTGGATTTATAGGACTTAGGGTTTGTTAATAAATTCCATATAATTGTTGAATATTAAATAACAAAATGAAACATTAATGAGGCATTAATGAGTTAATTAGTGAGGGATGTGTTTACGGTAACAATCGTTATAGAACCTCAAATAAGAAACTATCAACCCATGGTTCATATATAAAGGACCATCATCTTGGTATCTAAACTTGTATGTTTGGTTAATTTATAATTATATGTAACATATTGTATAATACGAAAAAGAACAAGCAATAATCCTTTAATTCCCTTATATATATAAAGCTCTTATATACTTGTTATTGCCTTAACTATTCGTCCAATAGTCCTATTAAAAGAATTGGTTCTAAGTCCAAACTACAACAGTAGCTGTCGTAATATAAAATAATCAGATTCTTTTGTGTACTTCGGGGAAGCGCAAATAATATTAACAGTTATTCAAATAATCGAGACAGTAATCAACTATAGTCGATAATATAATTACTAAAACGGTTTTACATATTGTGCAGCTTTTTATCGAGCTAATATATTTATTTGAAGTTACTTCTTGTAACTTGCTCGTAACTTGCTTATTCTATTTATGTTTATATATAATATATAAATTATTTACAAGAAAAGGTTATGGAGGATGATCTTTTATCTTCAGAAAACGTTGTCCTTTTATATGTTTTCTGGAGCTCGATCAATTATTCAGATTTGTACATTAATGAGCTTAGTGACTCAAACCCTAAAATTTATTACATTAATTCAAGTACACTAGTGAATTAATAACTGCACTCCGATTCACTAGTTATGGTAATTGGGCACACTAATGATAAACGGCACAATTATTATGGTCGTTAGTAATAAATGTATTACTTATTAAAACTGTTGGAAAATGAGAGTTTATTACTGTCATTTCCATAAGAATTATTTTTAATTAGTTTTTCTGTATATTATGTGGTGCACAGATGTACCATAATATCAGAAAAACATCTTATTTTTCACCAAATATGTTTTTCAGAGATTCGAAAAGAAATGAAAAACTTAAAAGAAGAGCCAAAGTAAATAAAAGAATGTATACTGTATACACTATATAATAAGTATATACATGTATTTAGTACAAAACGCAAAAAACATCTATAACTTGATGATGTCTACCATTACCATGAATGATGAGGGCTCCAAATTCCAACACTATGATAACGCAATTCTAATGAAGAAACCTCAGTCCACTTTTTTCCCCAGCTTCTTCAAATATCATATTTTAAATGCACACATCCTTGCACTCCTTTCCTGTTAATGTATATTAAGTACAATTTTTTGATTATCACATTAGATCAGTTGGTTCTGAAGTCATAGGATACCATATGTCTTGATAAAACAATATGCTAAAAACTAACAACATCAACTAATAGCATATTATTTTAATGATCAATATAAGCCTTTGGAAATTTAGATTTTCAAACAGATTATTTGATTCAAAAAAAATATGAAAAACAATTTAGTCAATAATTGTGTTGTATTTATCTACCTTAATAATTGCTTGAAACATTCACCTTATTTGGTTCAAGGATTCTTATTTTTATGAAAAATATTATAGTGTAGTTTATTACTAGAACCATATGCAACTAAATAGTTTTAAAAAAGAACAAGAGCAAAACGTAAAAATTTTGCTCTTTATGAGGGAAATATTCTAAACACACATATACATAGCCGTCAACGGTTTACAGGCTCATTTTGTATAGCTTTTATTTGACTATTATCAATCTTTGAACGAGCCCATATATCTTCCAAACCTTTTTTGAATATATCAATATTGTAGTCTGCAATAGTCAAACAACTTTCTACATCTGCATTCTTAGGTCTACTTAATGCAACTAGTGCTAATCCGCGAATCATTTGACGCAAATATAGAATGACACCATTTCCCAATTCTGAAACATTCTTCAGTTCTTGATAAATAGGTTTACTTATGCCATCTTCATCGTTACTTCCTGGTCCCAATCTATTCTTGTATAAATCGAATAAATCCAAAGTCACATCTACAAACTCAGCACATACTTCATAAGTCTGAATATCAACAGGGTTGGAGTCAGTTGAGACATATATCTTAGAATTTATATCAAACAAAAAAGCTTTTTCTATCTTTGAATGTTGTATTAAGTTATCAAGCATATTTTCTAAGTATGAAATTTCAGGTATAAGTTTTTGAACAATTCTCGAGAATGCTTCATATATGGAATGATCAAAAATGGACGTCAAATAAAATGAGACTTGAACCCCGTCCAAGCCTAATTCTAATAATTCTTCACCAGTTCTTTGCATAATATCTCTTTGAGCATCCACTTTAAAATCTTCACTTAACCCATCTACTTTATGTATAAGAACCTCGATATTAATATTAGGATTAACTTTATATGCATAATCTATGATCATAGCTAGATTAGTTATTGCATTCATATATTCATCCTGCGAGTCAATAACATAGACTAAAGCACCCACACTTTTAAATAATCTTTCAGAATCATAACTAGGCTCGAAATAATTCAGTTGACCAGGTAGCTCCATCACTGCTAAATCAATTAACGTCGAAAAATGTTCTAAAGAAGGGCTTGATGTCGATTCTAAATATAGGGTATCCAGAGGTTGCATATTATGAAACACAACTTTACATATCGATGACTTCCCACATCTAAAAATAAAATAGAACTTTCAACCACCTATACACAGACGTATAAAACTACATCTAGGTATCTTGCTGAATAAAATAATAAGTAAGTCAATATATGTTAGTATTGATGAAAGGCTCAATGCTGGATAACAATTAATAAAAATATCAAGGGAATTCATCTTGTATTAAATTTAAATACATACCTTCTCAATCCCATAAGTAAAACCATAGCTTTGGAATCATTTTCTGTATAGCTACTTGCATCCATTTTTATATATACTAACTTTCTCTGCTTTATTTACTTTACATATTGTTGTTAACGTGACCCTCTAAAACCATTTAAGGATGCTTTTTGTGACAACAAGAAATGCCAACGACTTTTTTATTTACTTCTTATCGTTATGTTATTTTTTTTTGTTTGCTCCAGTTTGTTTGTCTTTTATTCTTTTATTCCCTTTTTAGATATTCCTATAAATGGAATCTTTATCCCAAAGTGGTAATTACTTCAAGTAAATAAGGCTAAATAGTATCTGGTTAGCTGATCTTGAGAATAATCTCTAAGAAATGGTTAGTGAACATTCTAACGCAATGTCAAAATGCTATGGCAGTTCTATTAAAAGACAACCAGCACTTTGAAACTACGTAACGGTATATGTAAATCTTAATCGATTATAAAGGTCGAAACAAGGGCACAGTCCTACAAATTATTATAGAATACTACTAGTCATCAATAATCTATTGTATCTCAATACTCCATTCTATTTTCCAAAGGACAATTTTTTATAAACTATTTTTATCTCACATACTCAGAGTTACTCTGCCAATTCTCTATTCTATTATAAAAAATATATATATTTGTATATACCGACTTTCTACAAGTGTGCTATTATTCGGATAATACACTATAGATTAAATAGGCTAAAATACTTAGAAACTATATCACTAATAAAAATTCATTATTTCTTTTAAAATAGAAATTAATATACATGTTTAATAATTATTATGTTTATATATAACGCAAATTAAAATAAGAGTTAAAAATTCTATTAAGTTGATAAAACATGCCATATCATTTGTTTAGTTGTGATGAAAAAAACAAACAAACAATTATTATTTAGAATTAAGTCCATTGCTATTATTGTCACGTTTATCATAATATTACATATGTGTTAATGTATTTTTTCTTATTCTATTGTTATTCTCTATTAAGAAAGGTAGATTATTTTATGCTCAGACAATTCATCTATTCATCATCACTGTTATTATCATCCATTAATGCACTAAACATATTAGTAGAAGCAGATGTATGCAATGGAGCAGGTTCTGGTTCCTTTTGTTGCATTCTTTGAGATCTTTGTGAATATGATCTGGTTGTAGTGAAATTGTCCTTGTCTTTAACGACAGGTGGAGGTCCATCTCTTCTTGAGGAGTTCCTATTACTACTGTTACGGTTGGAACGTCTAGAATTAGATCTAGAGTTTGCTTGTTTTAAAGCACGAGCCAGTTCTTCTTCCTCATGGATTTGTTGAATTGTTTTTGGACCTTGGTCCTGTTTAATACTTTCCCAATTTCTTTCTCTTAATTCTACCATATCCAATAACTTGAATTTAACTCTGTTACAGACCTCATCACCTTCAATAATTCGTTGCAATAACCCAAACAAACTGTCCAATAGAGCAGAACCTTCTAAAGTAGCAGCACCAGCATTGAAACTATCATTTTCAAATTTACCGCCAACAGTACTCAATAATTCAACGACAGATTCAAGAACTTCTTCTGATGGTTGGTTATTTAGATCTTTCATTAATCTACGGAAACATTCGAACATCATCTTACCAGTCAATAAATTCAAACGGTATAGATAACCTATGAAACGGACTAAACCAAGACCTCTTCTCTTAGCAGCTGCCATCTTATAATATTCATCAGACATCATTTCTGGAGCTAATGGTGTACCGTCTGCGTTTGTTAATAATTTATCACTCCAACCCTTTTCAAATTCAGTATGACATCTGACAACAAGGAAGTGTAAAACCAACTTTGGTCCTGTTATACCTGGATTAGCTTCATCAACAATTTCTGAATTTAAATCTTTAACAACTTTACCACATAACTGAGCATACATAGAGGACCAATGTGGTTCATCACAGGCCTTTAAGAAAATTTGTTCAATAACTGTTTTCAAAATATCACAATCAGTTTCCCATTTAGATAAATTGGCCAAGGCTAAAATATCAGTTGAAATCGGATCAAATTTTTCCAATGTTAATTTATTCAATAAAGATTTCATCTTTCTTTCAACTTCTTCCTTTTCAAGCAATTCAGTGACACCGTCTGGAGCCAATTTCTTTTCAGCCTTTTTAGCTCTAAATTTAGGAACCCATCTATTGGCACTTGGAACCAAGGGAGCAACCTCAACTTTCGGTTCTTCTTCTTCTTTTTTCTTTGGTTCTTCAGTTTCCTTTGGTTTTCTTTCAGAACGTTCTCTTCTAGAAGCATTTCTGTTTGATCTTCTATCATCTCTATCTCTGTCTCCATCTCTTCTTGACTTTCTCTTGGAACTTGCTCTAGAATCGTTGCTTCTGAAAGAATTAGATCTAAAGTCGTTAGTATTACTACGAGAACTAAATTTAGATGAATCACCATTTCCTCTAGATCTATTATTTCTAGTCATATTTGGTGGAATGATAATCTTTGATCTTGTAGATTGAACCCATTTAGAATCGGCGACAACATTTAACTTATCTTTAAATTGAAGTAAGAAAGTTGGACCATAAGTGTATTTAATGTGTTCTTTCTTATACTTAGGATCAGGCGATTCAAAAGTTTCAGGATACTTAAATTGATAAATATCTTCAATTGGTGAGACTTCATTCAATCTATCTAATAATTTAGTAACAGTCATCTTACCCTCTAAATCTTCCTTCTCTTCTTTTTCTGAATCCTCTTTTTTTACTTCATTGTTAGTTTGATTTTCAACGGTCGTATTAGATTCGACTGGAACTGTGGCATTGTTGACTTCTGAGGATTCTTCTTCTTCCTCCTTTTTCAGTTCTTCTTGAAGATTTTGCTCTTCAGTAGAATTAGAGACACTAGATTCTTCAGCATTTGTTGCATTGTCATCAGCTCTTACATCAGTTTCATTTTGGGATCGAGATTGAGCTTGGGCTTCTTGTTGGGCCTTTTGTTGCTTCTTTAATCTTAATTTTTCAGCAAAAGTCAAAACTTTCTTTTCTTCTTGAATAGAAGGATCTTGCTTTTGGTCAGACTTGTTTTGTTCCCCTTGTTGCTGCTGCTGCTGTTGTTGTTGTTCCAATCTTTTCTTTTCTAAAGCAGCTTTTCTTGCTTTAACAATTTCAATAAAGGATTTTTTAGTTTGTTCGGCAGTAGACATTGTAGTATCTACTTGTGGTGATACCTCTTCTTGTGACATAATTTAATGAAATATTAAAAAAAAAAACGATAATAAATAAATAAATAAATAATCTAGTCAAAATCAAACAACTGTGAATAAAATATGGTATTATTATTCTACTACAATGAATACTATTTCTCAATAACTTTTTCTTTAATTTTTTTTTTGTTTAACTAGAAAATTATAGATGTTTATTTCACTTGGGACCTAGATGGGAGAATAAAAGAACCAATGTAAAAATAAACGTGTACCAAGTGGCTCTAAAGTGATGAGGAATGGCGATAATTGCAATAAAAGAATAGCAAGTAGTTTTACTTAAAGAGACTGGACGAAAACAACAAGATAATAGAAACTCAATTATTTCACCATTTAACGATGTAAAAAAAATTTGACAGAGCATCGCCAAAATTTTGTTTTCTTTTTTGTCGATGGAATAAAAATTTACCAAAAGGGAACCAAAAAAAAAAGATAAAAGAAATATATCAAACAAAACTTAATCATTTGCTACGACAGAGGGATACTGTTATCACGTGCAATAATACATCTATTTGTCATATGACCAAGACACTTATTGAATGTAAAAACCCAATAGCAAGATACTAGGAAGAAATGACAAGAAGAGATGAGATATAGCGTATTTACTTTGAGCATACGGTTATCCCCCCCTCTCTTATTTATAACTCAACTGGATTGGACCCTCATTTGATATATATTTTTTGCTGGGACCCAGTCTTAGAAAATTTTGGTTTGTCTAACAGTTATACGGTCCCAAAAAAAAAAAAAAGAACTAAAATTCAACAAATTAACCTTATATTTTCAATGAAATTAGTTATCTCGCCTAACTCATCCAATATCCACTTTTTTAAGCTAATCTATTTTTATTGTTTATTGTTTATTACTTTATATAGATCAATCTATAAATTTTTTTCCTTGAGCTTGATAAATCAATTTTAAAAGATCGGGGAATCGTAAAAAGAAAAATAAAAAAAAAAAACAGAAAAAAAGTTGAAATTGAACAAATCATGCTATTTCTGCTCTTGTATTTTAGTTTACTTTCCTTATTTTACCTATTATATAAGTTTGTAAAAAGATAAAAATTGCGTATTGCAAACAAGCAAATCAATTTCAGTAATTTTCTTCAATCACATTATTGGATAAGTAGGAAGAAGAATGTTGATCCTGATAACAATGATGATAGTGAGGTGTTCATTTTTGTTTATTCAGCCAACTTTTTTTTCATCCTTTCTGTTTTCTGTCTTCCATTTTTAGTTTACGAAAAATACGCACTACGTCATAATAGCCCTAGTAATGATAGTGAGATATGAAACACCAAGAGAAAAAAGAAAAAGAAACAAGAAAAAAAAGAGCAAGAGAAAGAGCAAATTAGTGAATGATGTTCCCCTCCCCCTTCTTAAATTTCCCTCTCAACCTCTTTATCTAAGAATGCGTGTATGATGTATACATATATGTGTGACCAAACTTACATGGAGCGAAAAACAAACAAAGAAACAAAGAACCAAAGAAACAAATGGAGTCATACATACCCAATATTTACACCCATATTCATCCACAGTTCGGGTTCTTATCTTAAAAGTCTCTTAATTTTTTCTTGAATTTTACTGATCTTAATCTCCAAGAGAAAGAGAAAACACAAATACATACAAGTACACAGTAATACTGAGTAAATTTATTTGAAGAGGCTACTCAAAGAGAAACTGAAAGAGAACAAGATAGAGAGAGAGAAATTGAAGAAAAGTAGGTTGTCGGCACTATGACTAATAATTACCTGTATAATTCTCTGACTCACGTAATAGGAGTGAATATATACATGCGCACTATCTTCAGCCACAACCGTACGAATCATTACGCAAACACATACGGATGCGCCCATGAATGTATATGTTTATAAATATACATATATATATATATGTTTACGTGTGTTTTACCAGCGGTATCATCACAACAGTAAAACTTGCCATACTGAATAAACTCAACAGTCCCCATATTTTTTTTTCTTATTCTTCTCTCATTAAAAAAAACAAAAAAGAAAAAGAAACGAGCAAACCCAACGCCCCACGCCTCATTGCTCTTTTAGGAAAAAAAAGATAAAAACAGTAAAAGATAAGCCTGGAACAATAATAACACAATATTGTCGATCGATTAATCCAAATTCTAAAAAATTACAAACGAGGTGAATTTGATCCAATTGATAAGAAAATAGAATCGTACGTATACATACATATATATATATATGTATAAAATCCCTAGTACTGATCCTAGTCAGAAAACAAGTTTACTTGATCGGCTACATTTATAAACATTATATCTACTGTATAATTCATAAAACTCTAACAAACTACATTGAAATATAATAGAATTTAGCAGCTGTTGTGGTGGTGGCAGTACCAATAATAATAATAATAATTTAATTAATTAGTAAATCGATAAATCAATAATAATAAGAGTAACAATGTCAATGAGTCAAGCACATCAACTTTTAGCTGCATCAAATAAAGCAAGTAAAGTAAGACGTCTTTCTCGTGAGGAAATTATAAATAAAATGGAAAATGAACAGGATGCAATTGTCATCAAATTGTTAAGAGAGATCGATCAATTGAAAAGAGAAAATAATTATTTAAGAAGTACTATAAACTATTTAAATAAAAGACAAAATAGTAGCAATAGCAATACTAATAACAGCAAAAGTAATAACAATAATGACACCTCCAATCATAGGAATGAAACTCACCTACCTGTATTTGAAAGTGATGATGAAAGTGCTATTATAATCGATAATGTCAATCTAAATCTATATACACCTTCTCATTCAAGACACTCAAGTATAAGTAAAGGGTCTATCACATCCAATATAGAAGGGTATAATTATTTGTCCTCTCATGCTGATGTCTCTGGTGATTATGTTACAACCACAACCATAAATAATATCAATGGTGATATCATGGACAATAGAAGAAGAAGACGTACTTCCAGTAGTGTGTACCATAACATTCGTCGAACGGTTTTATTTTAAATTTATTTATTTTTATAAATTACTATTTTGACAAATTCATTGATCTATCTATTCATTATTGCGCATGTTTTACACCATCTAGATAAATATTCATCCAGTCTTTTTTTTTTCCTTATTCATTTGCCAGTTGTTAGTTTCTATTATCTAGGATTATATAATACATATATATATATATTTGATAAATTTACTACATAAGACACACACACATATATATGTATGTATGTATGTATAATACAATATAGTATACATTCATTTGCTTTACATTATAATCTATTCTTTATTTTTTTATTATAAGGTATATGATGAGTATAGGATATATATATATATATTAAGAGTTAATTCAATTAATCCAATTCGTCTAAGATTTTTTTAACTTCCCACACCTTACTACAGATGGTATTAACACTTCCTTGAACATTTTTGATATATTCTTTACTCAACGTAATACCCATACTATCACGGATCAAACTTCTTAATGATTCAATAGTGAAATTGGAATTAAATGAAATGTGTATGTCACTATTATCACTATTACTATTATTTCTTCTTCTTTCAACGCATTCGATTCTTTCACATAACTCAGATAATGATTTAATTAATGATTCAAGCGAATCTATTTGTAATTGGGGCCATTTGATTCTAAAAGGTTGTGAAATCGCTATTACTTTTTGTGAAGTCCTTTGGTGGTACTTAAACTCAAAGATCCCATTTTCAAAATATAATAGATTATGGTTAAAGATAATATCACCTTCTACATATTGATTACCGTTACCATTACTCATATTGATATTAATGGAATCTTTAGAAATAGACTGACAGCGGCCTACAGGCGAAACACTTTTATATTTATGATTATTTTGAGTGTCTATCACTCTATGTAATCCAATCCAATCATTAGTACCGTATAGTTCCTTTGGGATCTTCCAATGTACGATAATTTCATTTGGCAATATTACTGTATTATTTTTAACTGATAGCAATTTTAATTCACAATTAGTCTTTAAGGTCTTACTGACATTGTATAATGCATGCTCTAAAACACTATTCCAATCTTTACGTTTTGATAGAGTCATTTCATCTAAGGAAGTGCTCTTATTATTATCTTGTTCCTCGTCACTATCAAGAGGGGTATTCCTACCACTGGTTTTTAACAAATTTGTGATGATTAAACGCTCCATATTATCCACAATTTCACTTACACGTCTAATGGGTTTCATCTGAAGCAGGGTCCTTTGAACACCACTTTGTCTATTTGCATTATTGTTACCATATAATTTAATTAGATGGGGTCTTTCTATAAATTTGATTAATACAAAATTGGTTAATGTCCATAAAGCAGCCAGCAGAATATTATAAGAGCAGAATTGTGTCATTAAAACAGTACCCCAAACACCAGAAACACCTAAGACAGTCTCTGGATCATTCAAATATTTATAGATGCCTTGTGATGTCAATTTTTTATGGGTAATATAGTTACTTAGAAAGAAGTCACCATAGAACCAACCAAAATCAGAGATAGCTGATCTAATCTCTTCATTACACCAGATTTGTAAAGCACATAACAATAAGCCAAATATGATATCATTCATATAGCTTTTAATTGGATTTTCCATGTTGTGATTGCAATAACGCTGCTTCATTTGATTAACTGTTTGTAAAATTAATAGAGAATAACTTATAGTTTGACTATAGTTGTATAAAAATTGCCATTGCTGATAAGAATAGACTTGCGTGTATCCATTCGACAAGTACAATTTCGTAAACCACTTTGAGACATGTTGTTTCCATAGAATGACACTTATTAAAGACCATGATACTAACTTGACCATAAAGGTTAATAAAAATAGGGTGAAAGCAGATGGCTGGTATTCGAAATACCAAGCAATCAGAGATAAAATAGAAACCACAGTAGTGATGTCACCAATCCTTAGTTTATCAAAATTTTCTAACCAAAAACCAATAGATATTAAAGGTCTTGAATAATCATAATTTTCTCTTGTGATTAAATCATCAACACCACAATTACCACTTGATGATAAAATTGAACTATTAGAGGAATCTTCATTACCGTAGGTTCTCTCAATATGTGGATTCTCGACGTATTTTAAGAATAAGAATTGGGATAAATGGCCAAAAATGGATATTAAAAGAACCTGATAATCTCCACTGATCAAAGATAACCCATAATACCCTGCATAACCGATTGAATACATTGGATGTGGAGATATATTAAAGACACCATCAAAGATCAGTTCAGATCCCTTTTGTAAGAAAAAGAAGTCGCCCCAATACCATGCGAAATCTTTGACAACACGATGAGCATCCAACTTGACCCAAATATTGAAAAGAATCAAAAGCAGACCAAAAATGGATTTCCATTGAATCAGTTTAGAAAGATTATTAATGGGTAGAGATAGAAAAACATAGACCATATAAGTGTTAAAATCTTGCATTAAAATCAAGTCTACAAATTGTCTAAAGATTAGCCAAACGTTTAGTTCATCAGGATATGAGTAAATATTATTTTGTTCCTCTTTGTTCAATTTACTTTTCAATTCAAATTGTAATAATCTAGCCAGTTTTGAATTGGACTGATTTTTTTTATCAAATAATCTGTTTCTCTTTGCATAATTTGTTAGAGATTCGTAATGTGATTGATAATGTAAGATGAACCCAATACCGACGTTGTATGAAAGTCTCCAGAAAATATATTGTAAGATATAAAAATTTTTTGTAAAATTGGCACCTAATTTAATGTAAAGGACATAAGCCAAAATAAAATTAGATAGTAATATTGCTAAAACAATAATTTCAAAAAATGATTTCTTAATTGTTGGGTCAAATAGGGATCTAACCATGTCGTGAGTCACAGGAGGAGTGAATTCAACCCCTGTAGATCTAGTTATAGCCATATGACGATCAGTCTTCTCTAATTTTAAGGAAGCAGAAGATGATGATGGTGCATGCACAGTTGTGGCATCTATTAAGGACATAATCAAAACAAAAAAAAAATTATTAATAATGAAATATGAACTCCTTTAATAATATTTAAAACTCTTTGTTGAAGAAGAGACAATAAAAAGAGAGTATTAGCTATGATAATGATAATAGCAATAGTATTATAGGATTATAACAAAGTCTATAATGAATTACTTAACAACCGAAGGAAAAAAAATAATAGAACTAGGTTGAGCTAGTTATGATATAGTAATTATGAAGATAATTTAATGGTTGTTTGCAGATTGTTTTTATTTATCAACTAAAAGATAAAAATATAAGAAAACTTGTAACCGTATAATTTATCATACGTTGTTATTAACTAATTTGTATATTTGTAGTTATAATGTACAAAAGATAGGTTTAAAAAAATGGAAAAGGAAAAGGAAAGGGAAAGGGAAAAAAGAAGTATGTACTTTTGTATTCTATAATTTTATTAAGATTGACTCACACAAAACTGTATGTCTTTTTTCTTCTTTCTCTCTATCTCTCTCTCTCTCTCTTTCTCTATATATATATATATACATATATATGGATGAATATTCTCGAATATGTCAAAATACAGAGAATGGATTATTAAGGTTATTTGAAAAATTTAAAAACATTACCTAATTTGTATATATCTGTTAATGCCATGCCGGTTGTCCATTGATTAAATTGCCTTCTTTCTTTCTCTCTTTATCCAATGGAGTTACACAGATTGAAATAAAGAAAAAAATGAGAAAACAAAAAGAAGGAGTAACCCAAAAAAAAAAGAAACAATAAAAGATGGCAAAGAACCTCACAGATTAGTTTTGCTATATACCAGTTTTGCAGTCTCTAAAGTTGTGTTCCAAAGATTGTAAAGAAGTAAAACAGCAATTTAGTAAGCAACGATAGTAGTTGTCACAAGAAACACAGACGTCCTTTAGCCAGGATAAAAACTGTATGTCATTTCAAATTGACTCATGGCTGGTGTATATCTTTCTCGTAGCACGCGGCAAATGATAGCGGCAAATTTGCCTCACCGATTGTCTTTTTCTTTTTCCAGTTCTATTTCTATTTCTTTCTGATTACGTAATTCCTTGAAATCCTGAGCTTTATGTGAAATTCGGATCGTTTTTTGGTGGTCATCAGTTTTTTTCTTTTTTTTTTTTTAATCTGAAGATTTTTTGATCTGGAAATTTTTCCTTTTTTTCTTTCTTTTCTTTTTTCTTTTGCGCTTTTTTTTATTTTTTACATACAATAAAGTGGTACAATTTGAATTAGAGCAGTGGTAGAAGACAGTACTTCGATCCATGAATATAATAATATACGCATATGTTTAATATATCTATCAATTCAAATTTGGATATATCTAATTTGACACTAAGGTTTGTTAAGTTAGTAAGATAGACAAGGTAAATAAGTCCTTCTGATCAAATGGGGTTATCAGCAATAAGATGTTTTAGTAAAGAAATATATTAATGTCAATTCTACTTATTTCTTTTTTTCCTTGTTTTTTTTTAACAAACTCCGTATAGAGTTGCATAGAATTGTATATATATATATATATATATATATATACACTTTTTTTTTTGCTTATTTAATAACATTAAATAGGTATATGTGTACTAATTTGTGATTTATATATTAACTATTATTATGATTATCACTACTACTAGTCCCATTTGATAGTGTCAGATTTATACTAAATAATCTTTTCTGAGGTTATGGACCATTTTTTGTTGATCAATAGGCAACTGGGTTAATTGGTCATCTGTTAACGCCAGTACTTGTTTTATCATTTCTTGTTGTTCAACTGGCAGACTTTGTAATTTATTATAATTTATTGTCTTATTATTATTACTATTATTATTATTATTATTTATCATTGGTGCTGTAAGCGTAGATCGCTGTTGATTCACACTTGTTAATGGTGGTATTGCAGAATTATTATTACTATTATTATTGTTGTTGTTGTTGTTGTCGTTAGCAATTGTATTTGTATTCATAATAGGTATAGTTATGTTGTTGTTCATTGCAGGCATATATGATAGTGATGTCATATCTCCAGGAAATCCAAAGGGGACTGGAGGTGGAACCATACCCGGTACAACCATTTGAGATGGCGTAGCTCCCATTAAAATATTATTATTGTTATTGTTGATATTGTTTTGATTATTAGACATATTATTATATATTGGTAATGGTGTATTAGATATACTTGAAGGATTGGACGTATTGTTACCACTACCATCACCACCATTGTTGTTATTATTAAAATTTATATTCTGTAAAACATTGCTAACTATATTTTCGGTGAAAAATCCCATTTCAAGTAAAGCTTGTGCAATTGGGATAATCAAATTATTATTATTCCACAAAAACTGACTCAGTTGGTCTTTTTTAGAATGCCCTTGGTTGGCCAAAATCTTTAAATTCGATATAATTTCAATCAATTGTAGTGGTGGTATCTTACTTAAACTAATTGATATTGCATCATCATCTTTCGCTTTTAATAGATACTCCTTGAATACTGGCAAATGTTGAGATGCTTTACTTAAAATATCAGGAAATGCAATATTAGAATCTTTGTTATGTTGTGGGTTTGGTTTTCTTGGCAATGGGATAGTAGTGATCATTTGAAATGGCAATTCTAATGAATAACTCCAGGGATATGCATCTCTCTTCAATTCCAAACTTGGCTTGATTACTCCCTTTACCATATCATCTAATCTTTCTTTATAATTTGGGGGAATGATCTTTTCTAGCTTACATGGAAATTTTTCAATTTTAATCAGCATATTATACGCCTCCTGACACTCTCTACTCGATACATAATCATAATTGATATAAGTCAATTTTCCTGTTCTTGGATCGTTCTTGGTAGTAATATCTATGATACGACCTGACCCTGCAATTACTGATGTTACTGTATCTGAGGTCCAATCATTAGGTATATTAGTGACTTGTATACAAGTGGTTAAATTATCTGGGGTTAAAAGATGAGTTGATCTTCTTCTTCTTGGGTCTGTTGCCATCATATCCGTTTTTTTTTCTGTTTTAATTTTCTTCTTTTTTGGTATGTTGCGTTATAGTTTTTTATAAGTTGGTCGGTAATTCTAAAGCAAAACTTTGAACTGTTTTGAATATAAAAGTATTATATAGTTAGTTATATTTGTTTTTTTTATTTTTGTTTTAAAGTATTTTTTTTTTCTTATTGAATAGTTTCTTGCATTAATTTTTCAATCTTTCAAATTCATTTTTCTTTTTTTTTTTTTCTTTTTGGATTGTTTTATTTTGTTAAAGTAAGAAAAAAGGGGGAAACTTTCGAAAAGGATTCGATACTAAATAATCAATTGTTGTATATATATAATTATTAAAATTTAATAGTAAATATTTCAATATTACAATGTTGAATGTAGATAGGTATATATAGGTATTCAAGTTATAAGACTATGTATCATTATATATCTATATATATATATGTAAAAGTACTTTTTTTTTCTTTTTATTAATACAAATGCCAAAATATGATTAAAGTATGTTGAATACGATAAACGTTATTATTAATAAATGATATTTTATGTGTGTAGGGTTTTTTTAATTTTCTGTTTTTTTTTTTAATGTTTGACTAAGCTAAGTAACTTAGTAAGTCCATCTTGGTGACAATATGAATTGGTTTTAAACCATCAGTGATGATTGCAGATGAATTCTTCTCAAAGAAATTGTTTAGATCAGATAACTTTGTATTTTCGTCAAATTTAACAAATTTCTTCTTACCGGATTTATTTTCGTTATACGAGGAGACTTCATTGAAATTATTTAGTTTATTGAAATCAAAGTAATGGCCGGCAATTGAATCAGTTGTTGTAATATCACCATTAGAAATTTTTTTCAAAACTTGT
Organism: Kazachstania sp. Y4206; assembly: GCA_023629195.1. NCBI lineage: Eukaryota > Fungi > Ascomycota > Saccharomycetes > Saccharomycetales > Saccharomycetaceae > Kazachstania > Kazachstania sp. Y4206. Next base: position 70,652 of record JAMAJF010000029.1, on the reverse strand, counting down.
GATAAAGTGACCAAACCGGCTAACTTACCATCATGAGTTAAAACTGGTAATTGGTCAAAGCCATTTCCATTTAAAATCTTTACTACATCAGCTACTTTAGCATCATTGTAAACAGAAACGACGGGTTTCAAATTCAAATCCTTGACAATAGCACCGCGGAAAATATCCTTTTCTGTGTTAGTAGTAGCCTTGACACTTGGGTTGAATCTCTTCAAGATGTCATCATCCCACAAGTTATTAGTCTTCAACCATTCATCATCAACGAATTTAGTCAAGTAAGATCTGATGGAGTCTGGGAAGATGACGACAATTACGTCATCTTCGGTCAATTCTGGGTGTTCTTGACAGTAATCGACTAGAGCGCTGAAAGCACTACCAGAAGAACCACCAATAAGAACACCTTCATTAGAGATTAACTGACGAGCATATTTGAACGATGGTTTATCTTCGGTCTTATACCAGACATCGATTAAATCTCTGTTCAAAACTTTTGGAATAAAATCATAGCCAATACCTTCTACTTTGTATTCAGCTATTGGGGCATCGTTTAGGGATTCTGGTAAGGCCAAGATGGAACCAACAGGATCGGCACCGATGATCTTAATAGATGGGTTTTCTTCTTTCAAATATTTGGCAATACCAGTGATTGTACCACCAGTACCAGCACCAGCAACGACGGCATGCAATTGATCAAATTTATTCAAACGGGCCAGTTGTTCTTTAATTTCTCTACCAGTACCGAAGTAGTGAGCTTCTGGGTTTCTCTGATTGTTATACTGATCCAATATGATGGCACCTGGGATTTCCTTTTCCAATTTCTTGGCGACACCGATGTGCGATTCTGGAGAATCCCAGGCAGCCTCAGTTGGGGTTCTAATAATTTCTGCACCAAGGGCCTTCAAGACAGAGACTTTTTCATTGGACATCTTTTCAGGTAAAGTGATGATTGTTCTGTAACCTTTGATGGCACCGATTAAGGCTAGACCAATACCGGTGTTACCGGAGGTAGGTTCGATCAAAGTGGTCTTTTCTGGAGAGATGATACCTTTTTCTTCGGCGTACTCGATCATGTTCTTGGCGATACGATCCTTGGTGGAACCACCAGGGTTGTATAATTCTAACTTGCAGAAGATTTGTGGTTTGATACCGAGGGCCATTGGTAACTTTTTCAATTTGATTAGTGGTGTGTTACCAACTAAGTCAATAACATTGGTTCTGGTGTCTGTCATTTTTATTGATGGAAAGTATGAAAGGGTAAATACGGTTATAGAATTATTTGTGATATGACGAGTTCTGCTGTCTTGTTCTTTTTTTTTTCTATCTATGTGTAGGTGTATGTTCTGTATTGAAGTTGTATATTTGAGGCAAGAAGGAGAAGGAAAGCAAGAGTTTGGCTAAAAACGTATAAAACATGGTTCAAAGAATCGATGAAGAAGTATACAGATATATATATATATATATGTTTGATGTTTAGAACAAACGATAAAGATACATAATTGACTTAGAATTTAGTGATGACAACAATGACAACTATAAGAATAAGAATAAGAATATTGTTTGAAGAATATATTCGGAATGAACTGTGGTGGACCCATATTTCCGTTTTGGGCGTGAAGGGCAAAATTCTGGCAAGATATGCAAAAAGAAAAAAATGTTTGAACCCGACAGAATGCGAAGGGCAAAAAGAACTAAAAAAAAAAAAAAAAAAAAAAGAGAGAGAGAAAAGTGAAGAAAAGAAAAGAAAGAAAGGCGGGAATGACGGGTTTTAGAAAATCAAACAAAAGTAGATTAAACAAAACACAAAAGCACAGAGCTCTCAGGAAAACTTTTGCTTTACTCATCTCATGTTCTTTCCCTTTCACTTCTTATCTGGTATACAATGTCTTATAACTTATTTATCCTATGGAAACCTTGTATCTATCTGTTATCCGCAAAAAATTACACACTTTTTTTATAATAAAATGAAGAAGGAAGAAAAGAAGGAAAGGAAAGAAACAGAAACAGAAACACCGAGGAGGGCACACATTGATAAACGTTAATTGTTAATGTCAAGCATCTCTTTATCTTAGATTATTGGTGTATACGCACTCATACATACGGGCTTTGTTATAAAGAATTAATCATTTTTATGGGCTTTAAATGACTTTCCCTTCTTATTTTTTGTGTCACCTTCCTTTTAGAGAAAAGGAAAAGATACAAAAAATAAAAATGTAAGGAAGGAGAAGAAAAGAAAAACGTATTAAGACAGGAGGAGGAAGCACAGTTCTTTATGTAGCATGTGAATAAGTGAATGTGTGTGTAAGGAGATTATATTTTTTTAATCTTTTTTTTCTTTTATATTGTTCCCAAATTCATATATTTGAGTTAGCGAATGATCGGTGCATAGACATTAGTGGTAAATGACTGAAAAGAAGCTTATTCAAGAGACCTTTGATTATTGAGAGATAGTACCAGAGGCAATTATCAGCATTAACATTTGTTTTCTGTCTAATAGGTTGCATCTGGAAGAATAACAAGAATAACGATAATAACTAGGACTAACCTATTTATTAGTTAGAATCAACCAACTATACAATTTGTACGTGGTTATTGCATATAATTAATATCCATATATTAGTGTTTTGCTTGAGATAACCCCTTATATTCTATTTTTAAAACATATTAGAAGCAAATGTATAGACTGGAACGTTATACTAAAGTTTTTTTCTTATCTATTCATGTCTTTTTAATGTTTTTTATCCACTATTACACTTACTTTGAAAAGCATAGCTTAGCAACTTGTTCTGTTATACAACAAAACAAATGATGGTCTTCTCCGTTATATTTCTCAGTTAATAAAATTGTTATATTTACAAGCCTATCTTATTGTCTAAAAATCTTGATTTGTGTCTTCTCTTTGCCTGTATTTAGTTAGGTACTATTTTGAAAAGAGTAAGAAAATCTTAAAATATAAGAAAAAGTAGTATAAAAATTACATATCTTAAAATAAAATAAACAGATAAAAGTCCAGAAAATAAAAGAAAAAGAAAAAAAAGAAAAAAAGATAGATATATATATATATAAGAAAGGATCAGTAATGGTAGTTGTTAAAACTGAACCAAATTTGGATACTTCTTATAAATCTGAATTGGATGTTGGTCCAATTAAAGATCAATTCTTACTTACGCCTAAAACCGAGAAAAGTGTTATCAATAATAAACTTTCAACATCGAAGATCCCAAATAGCCGCCCATACACAAATAATAAAAATAAAACTATAACAACTCATTACAATAACAGTAATAGTACCAATATTAATTACAACAACAAGAGTGATAAGAGTAGTACAGTTAAAGATAAAGTTAATTTCTCTGACTATATACTTTCAACTTCAAATATTGGTAAAGATGATACAGATAACAATGCTGTGACTAATAAGAATGTGAAAACTCATAAGAATGATGCCATTCTTCTAGAAAATAGATCTTCTCCAGTTATCAAAACTGAACTATTCGACAAAAATGTATTTTCATTAACAGATATGAATAAAAAGACCATAAATAGCAGTAGTAACCACAACAATGAGGATAATTTAATGGACGATAGTAAAGGACGTAAAGTGAGGAAAAGATCTAAGATTGAAAATCTTAATATAACAGGTAAGTTGAAAACGACTAAACAATCACAAATGTCGATAAATAGTCATCTTGAGACTACAAATATAAAACAGTTTGATAATGTTGATAATATTCCCGCGGACCCAGGAAAGAAAAAAATTATTGATGAGTTGTTGTATGAAAGAAAAAATATTCTTGCTAGTGAAGAAGAGAAAGAAAAATTGTTTGTCGAATTGTTTGAAGATGTAGATCCTAACGAAGAATTAGATTATTGTAAAGATATAATCCAGTTTCCCTTGGAGAAATGGTTGGAATGGGGACATAATCTTACTATTGAACATGAAAATTTAATTGAAGAGCTTATGAAAACTAGGCTTGATCTAAGTTATAAATTCCAGATAATAACTAGGACTATGAGTGACCGATGTGACGCCTTAATAAATCAAGAAAATCATCTGGATGGTAAATTAAAAAAAATTAAAAGTATTGCTAAAAATATGCTTGATATATTATAACATATATATATATATATGTATATGTATGTATATGTGTCGAGATGTAATCAAACAAATTAACTAATTGCTAGCCATCTCCTTAGTTACAAGTGTTTTAAATATTAAACCATTAAGTTTTTCCTACTATATCTTCATCCGCTGTCTACTCATCATTCCAGGATTAGCTCAAGAAGAATTAAGTATTAAAGTCAGGTAAATATTTCAAACTTTATGAGTTATTTTTGATTTATATATTTGCTATAGCATTTAAAGAAAAGAAAAGAATAGAAAGGAAAATATACATAAATTATATATGATAAATCTAGTTTCTCTTTCTGAATCTTCTGTCTCTTTGAGCAGAAATGTTGATAACAGACAATGGTAAAGATAAACCTAAAGATTTAACTAAGTCAGCGGTTTGAGTATCAACGTTTAAGACACCGTTACGGTGAGATAAGTCTAAGGCAGAAACTTCTGGAACGTATTGATCCTTTCTTTCTCTTTCTTCTTCTTGTAACTTGAAAGAAATACCTCTGACTGGACCTTTTTGAATTCTTTTCATTAAATGGGTGGTGTAACCAGCGATCTTGTTTCTTAATCTCTTGGATTGAATGGTAGCGATCTCATCACATAATCTCTTGTTAGTTTGGAAATCCAAAGTTAATTTTGGATAGTAACGTTCAATCAAAGCTTTGGAAGCACGCTTAACGGTTTTAGTTCTAACTCTACCCTATTTGAAAAAGAAAAAATAATAATAACGAAAAAAAACACAACAAATAAAATACATATTATTAAATTCGGCGAATAAATTAATATTTATATTAAATTTAATTATATCGTGGTTATTTTTTTTGTTAGTAAACGAAGTTCATATTATAAAAGTTAAGGAGACAACTTTTTTTTCAAGTAGTAATCACTCTTTAGAAATAATGTGTTTGCTTTCTTCTTCCTCTTCATTTTTGTATTTTATTGCTTATATCCTATTTGTTTCACAAAAACAAAGATTTTTATAATTATACTCTCCAGACGTACTGCTTTTAAAAAAAAAACATTAATCAGTAATATACTTCTAAATATACAATAGTGTTACATCATTATTATCAAAAAAATCACATTACTTTATCAGGATATTCTTTTAATTCCTCATAAATTTATTCTATTTTAAAAGCATGTCTCCAACTCCCTTTTCTTTACAAAACTACTGTAACTGGGCTTATTCTCTTTATTTCATTTACGTACCATTTTTGTATTTGCAAGTGTCGGTTTGCTTTGACCTCAAAAAGATTAATTGTAACAGGCTAAATCGCAATAGGCTACTCCCTAATAGTACCGCTTCGCACAAACACTAGAAATATTTGTTATAATAGTGAATTTAATGTTATGGTACACCGGTGCTCAATGATCGATGAACAACCACCTACACACAATCGCTTGTGATTACCATAAAGGACTTCAAACAGTAAGGACAACATTAGTTACAATGCAAAGAACACAATCAGTGAGCTTTCTCGCACGAGTAGTCGAAGACTGCTAGTTAGGTCACACCAGAAAACGAAATTCGAAGGACTTTCCCAGGTTCCAAGGAATGTAGGAGTTGATTGGCAGGAGTTACTTGCAAGGAAATTCCTCTCCGAAGCAAACTCTTGTTATCATCAGACAGATAAATTAAAGACTGGGACAAAGACTCTCGCCTGGGCCTACTGTCTATTAACGGATGAATCAATCACTGCAGCAATTGGGAAGGAGGACGTTGGCGAAGAGCATGAAGAATCTGTAACGCCATCTCTGTTTGGAATTTGTTTGTGTTCAGAGCTAACTTATCCAATTTTTCTGGAATTTACTTTTTATCATTATTTAAATGCTTAACTGGCATATCATAATAACAATATTTTCCTAAACCAGTAATACAAATTATTAAAGAAAAAGTAAATATTTTACAGTTAGTTGGTGCACGGATGTACCAGTCTCCAGAACTATTTATTTTACGGAATATGTAAAAAGGACAAGAACAGAGAAATTTTCCCGGAATTGCTATTATTCCGCTTCTTTTCCATTTTCCGTGTATAGTATAAATATTTTTTGAAGAAATCGAGAATAACCAAAAAAAAACAAAAAAAAAAAAGAAATAAAAAATTTGAAGATATTATCATGGAGAAAAATGGTGTAAACAATAATAAGCCATACTACCCGTAGAGGGTTTGAAATTCTTGCGTATTGACTAAGTTCGAAAACAATATTGTGTGCAGTTCAATAAACTCCATCACATATTCATCTTTTGGTTAGAAAGTCGTTTATTTCTAATCTCTTTAATAGCATCTTTGATAATTTGCATTTTATTCCCCCCCCACTTTCTTTTAAACTTAACTTTTTCTTTTTTTTCTCTTTGGTCTTCACAAATGTCCAATAAATTCCATTGTGATGTTTGTTCATCTGACTGTACAAATAGGGTAAGGATCACATGTGCTGTTTGTCCAGAATACGATTTATGTGTACCGTGTTTTGCTCAAGGTTCTTATAATGGGAATCACAGACCATACCATGATTATCGGATCATTGAAACTAATTCATATCCTATCCTAGTAGAAGATTGGGGCGCCGATGAAGAATTACAATTAGTTAAAGGTGCACAAACCTTAGGGTTAGGTAATTGGCAAGATATTGCAGATCATATTGGATCTCGAGATAAAGAAGAAGTCAAGGATCACTATATTAAATACTATATTGAGTCACCTTACTACCCCATTCCTGACATAACAAAAACTATCAATGTTTCACAAGATAAATTTTTGGAAGAAAGAAAAAAGAGAATTGAAGCTTTTCGAGAGAAACCATTGGAGCCACCCAGGAAACCTATGGCCTCTGTACCAAGTTGTCATGAAATTCAAGGGTTTATGCCAGGTAGATTAGAATTTGAGACTGAATTCGAAAATGATGCAGAGGGTCCAGTGAAAGATATGGTGTTTGATTCAGATGATCAACCTTTGGATATCGAGTTAAAATTGACTATATTGGATATTTATAATTCAAGGTTAACTACCCGTGCAGAAAAGAAAAGATTGTTATTTGAGAATGGGTTAATGGAATATAGAAAATTACAAGCAATTGATAAAAAAAGAAGTAAAGAGGCTAAGGAATTGTTTAATAGAATTAAACCCTTTTCTAAATTGATGACAGCTAAGGATTTTGACGATTTTCAAAAGGATCTATTGGAAGAATTGGACTGTAGATCTAAAATCCAAGTATTACAAGAGTGGAGAGCAAATGGTATTACTACAAAAGAAGATGGTTTAAAATATGAACGTGATAAGCAAGCAAGAATAGTAGCGTTGGAAAAACTTGGAAATCTAGATTCGCATACATCGTTGGCTAATGGTATAGTTAACAGACATAGAACTGTTACGACCACATCAACACCTACTGGAACTATTCCATCACCAGCATCAAAAGGGTTGGTAAAAGACCATTCATCTAGTAATAATGAGGCAAGTGGAAGAAGGAGAACAATGACTGTAAGTGATATTCAGCATGGTTCAGATTATAGACTATTATCTCCCGAAGAGCAACAACTATGTGTACAATTGAAAATGTACCCTAAACCGTATCTTGCAATTAAAGAAGTCATGTTTAGAGAGTTACTACGGTCGGGTGGGAAGATGCAAAGAAATGAATGTAAAGAGTTATTGAATATTGATCCATTGAAAGCAAGTAAAGTTTATGATTTCTTTCTTCAGCAAAGTTGGATGTAATCTAAGTGTAATAATCGACATTATGTACCAAAAAACATATGTACTTATATAATATTCACATTTCTCCTCAGTAAAATTATGAATAAGCATTGCATGTCATGTTAATGGTAAAGGCGTCTTCTCAAAGATAAAAGAATGGGCTTTTGAATGGGCCTATGTCGTTAGTATACCTTCACTTACAAAAAAGAGAGTAGGATAGCTGAAGGAGGAATATAGGTCTAGAAATATATAGAAAATGTTTGTATTTAGATGGAATTGTTCTAATTGCTTTGTTAGTTATTTCTATTGGTAGTGTTTTCATATAAAAAGTACTATATATAGGTATGTAATTAGCACATTCGCTTTTATCTAAATATATGGTTTATATTATATTATTATTAATTAAATGAATATTGTATGAGTTGTGTTGGCGCTTTACTAAAAGTGCTTGGAAAATTAAATTCAATATTTTATATTACAATTTTTTTTTAAAAAAAATATGTTGATTTTACTTTTATTTCCCTTTTATGTAACTAGAATTTTATAATTTATATAGTTTACCAAATATGTAGAATGTGTATTACAATTTTTTAACAATCAAGTCAAGAATATTAACTCTAGAGTCTTCTTCTTCTTCTATATTATCAAGGAAGGTGCTTTTAATGTAATCCTTATATTTGGTTTGTAGCTGCTTTGAATCTTTTTCTGGTAATTTACTTTTATAAGCAATATATTTCTTGACAGATAATTGGAGTTGATCAATATCCAAGTTTTCCAAAGTCATATATCTAATGTGAAGTGTAATATCAATAAACATATTCATTAGATAGTACTCTGGAAACTCTTCCTTTAATGATATTTCATGGTGATCAGATTTCCAGTATTGTAAAATATGGTTAATTAGATAGTCTCTTTGTAAATCTTTAAATTGATCAAACAATTCAATATATTTTTGAGATTCCTTATATAGATATTCAATGACTTCTTTTTTTAATTCTTTATTAGTCGTTTTATCGGCTACAGCATAGTAACCTTTTTGTTTTTTTAAATAATGTTCACCCAGAGATTTCATAGCAATGTCAAAAATAGTTAAGGCAATATCACCACGTAATGCAGGATTAGTCTCTTGAGAACCCAACATATTCATATCAGCTTCTGGCAATTCATTTAATTTATCCTTCATGGCATCACCAGTCGATATTGTTTTAATATTTGAGTCTTTGTCATCATCTTCTTCATTTTCGTCATTTGCTCCTTTTTCCTTAGCTTCATTCAACATATCTAATTCTTGTTCTCTTTCATTGATTAAATTCATAACTTTTCTTCTATTAATTAATTTGGTTATAAAATTTAATTCAAATTTAATATATTCAAACCACAATTTTGAGACATCAGGATTAAACCTTAGCCCATTTTGGAACACACTTCTACAACTTTTGAAATTGGCATGTTTTTCATATTCATATTTAGCACAACTAATCCATATATCAACATTATTTGGATGTAGTTTCAATAATGTGTTGTAAACAGAATGAATTTTTTTATATGAGGTGGATACCCCCCGATTCTTGAGGAAATTTAAATACATAGCCCAAAACTTAAGATCTTGCGGAAATTTGTTGGTACCGCGCTGATATATAAACCCAATTCTTTGAGGGATAGACCAATCTGATATACTGTTTGTTTTATTTGCTTGAAGAATTCTATGGACTCTTTTGACACGTAATTTTTCCACATTAGTCTCGTATTGAATGTATTTCACGTAGTCATTTATGCTGGATCCACGAGAATTTAGACGGTGTTCAAAATTAGTTCTTTTCTTCATTATGTTGGATACTTCATCTTTGGTGAATACACCTTTATCCACTAGATCATCTAGTTCAGGAATAAATTGTTCTAAATAATGTCTTGTTTTGGTTGACATGTTTTAGAAATTATAAATTGTTTATCGGGAGGGGAATGTTGGCACGGATATTTTATGAAGGTAGAAATAAACTATCTTGTTGTCGATAAATAATGTCTTTGTTACCGTATAATCCATATAAAGAGAAAAGATGAGATGAGATGATCATCTTAAATTTTTTGTAAATATATTGAAAATTTTCCACTTACTGTAAGACAAAAAGTGAAAAAAGAAATGTAGAAAAAAGTTAACAGACTGTTTTTACATCTGTACATTATTTTTCTGTAAAAATCTTAGCTACTTTTTGGTAATATTCAAATTACCCGTTATGAAAACCCGTATGTGAAATATTTTTCTATTTTGTGTTGTTTCATCCTTTGCGTCCTTATTTTAAAGAATTGCCCTAATAAAGTTTTCGCTTGGCTGCTCTAATCAGAAAGAAGAAGCGTGGGGGAAAGGTAGAGCAGAATCTTTTCTCCTTAGCTAATATTCTTCTGCCTGGGAAAGGAGATAGTGCCACTGCAAGATACGCTAAACATCATAGGAGTTCAGGGTAGTTTTCCAATCAGCAGATGGAATGTCTTCATCCAAGAATGATCCTGGCTAAGTAGTACCAGCCATACCTCATCCAGCCATAACGTTTATTCTCTTCAAGAAGTTTGGTGGATCATTACTGCTGATTGTGTCTGTAGATGCGAATACATGGCAACAAACTACCCCCCCACTATCGCAGATGGCTTTACTCCTTGGAACCTGCGAGAACATGGATAGGTCTGGTTCTGTTGTAATGTGGGTTTAGTGAGTAGTAGGTAGCAGAGTAAGGTGCTAATATCGATTGTAGGATATGGATAGTAGCTGGCACTGTATCAATGTGTGACATCCCCGTGGTATTGTCCACCATAAAGTAATAGACAAAGACGGCTTGTTCAGTACAAAATGTACGTAGCACTTGAAACTGTCACTGCAGGCTACACTTAAGCACAAAGACCTAAGTAGCGTACAGGAAAAGCCAAGAAAAGATGTCTTTAGTTGTCCAAGAACAAGGTTCCTTCCAACACATTTTACGGTATGTTTATTTAAAATAAAAAGAGAAAAGAACATAGATCAGACATGATAGAAGAAGTACATTAAGAATCTAATAAGGACGGAGTTTGGTATTTACATAACCAATAAGTAAAGTAGTCATAATTCATATGTAGTAGTGTTTGCTAATAGCTTGTTAAAAAAACAATATTGTGGTTTATTATTTTGATCGAATAGAATGAATAAATTTCACAGAAAAAGGCATTAAAGTACATTTATTGATAATATAAGGAGATATAAAATTTTTAACAAAATGGAATGAATATAAAAAGTAGATTGACATTACATTAGTATAATTATAATTAGAAGATGTGTGTTGTTTAATTGCTTTCTCTGTGTCTATCTTTTAATCTTACCCAAACGAGCATATAAAGTTCTCTCAACAATTAAGAGCATTAATTATACTAACAAAATAATTTATTTTTTTATCAAAAATAAAAAATAACTGTTATATCTTTTTTTAAATAGTTTGTTAAACACTAATGTTGATGGTAACATTAAGATTGTTTACGCCTTAACCACCATTAAGGGTGTTGGTCGTCGTTACTCTAACTTGGTCTGTAAGAAGGCTGATGTTGATTTATCTAAGAGAGCTGGTGAGTTGACCCAAGAAGAATTAGAAAGAATTGTTCAAATCATGCAAAACCCAACTCACTACAAGATTCCAGCTTGGTTCTTGAACCGTCAAAAGGATATTGCTGACGGTAAGGATTACCACTCCTTGGCTAACAATGTCGAATCTAAATTAAGAGATGATTTAGAAAGATTAAAGAAAATCAGATCTCACCGTGGTATTAGACACTTCTGGGGTTTGCGTGTTAGAGGTCAACACACCAAGACCACTGGTAGAAGAAGAGGTTAAAATCTGGAAAGGATTCTCATTATTTAGTATTATATATATATATATAAAATAACATTATACTTAAAGAAACTTTTTCTCACTTTCTAATGTCTTTTTCTTTTTCCTAGTCCTTTTTTGATAAATATATATGTATATCAAAAGGTTTTTGCCGTGTATGGTAGGTTGAAGAATAAAAATACACGAAAATGTAATGCAGTATAGTCGTAAGTGATGTGTTAAATGGGTAAAGAAAGGGAAATAATAAAAATCTTCTATGTTTATTTAAAAAAAAAAATTTTTTTAATTGTGTTATATATTAGTTAGTCTCTTGACTTCTCTCTAAAAGTTATCCCAACTTTAAAGCAGAAATATTCATAAAGTGAAAAGTAAAGTAAGCACATATGAAAACGTTTAGAATAAATCCATCTATCACCATGTGACAACCCAAATCAGAGGTAATGGTTCCATAGAATAAGACGCTATTGTACACAAGTGTATATAAGAATATCTATTAATAAGGATAATGAATAAAAAATCAAAATGCAAATGAGGTGGATACATATATATATATTTAATCCTGCTAAACTAAATAATATAAGTAGTCTACTGAACAAATTTTATCAACTGATTATCTGGAAAAACTGTAAGGCTCTCAAATTTTGTTCTCTTCTCATATATTGTCTTTGATTTTGGAACCAGACCTGAATAGCCTTTTCAGACATATTACACTGTTGTGCTAATGACAGTCTTTCCTCTTTCGAAGGTGCTTTGTTCTTCCTGAACGCTTCCTTCAATATTTGTCTCTGTTCCTTAGTAGTTCTTCTTCTTCTACGAGAAGTTGTTTGGCTACTGCTATCAGTACTGCCAACTGGAGACACAGTTGAAGGTCTTCCTACTATAGATTTGGCCTGTATACCAGACTTCTTCATTATGGTACCATTCTTAGCAATGTGGTAATCGTTGGATTGTGGTACAAACGAAAAGTTTTTCATCATTTGTTGTCTAGTGATAGAACTATTTACAGAGATTGGATTAGTCATTATCTTTCGACCCAAATTATTATCCTTGAATATTAAAGAAGAAAAACTACTTGAAGATGCAGAATTGTTCATTGTATTGAGTTCACATGGCCTAAATTGAGTGGAAAGATGTGGTAACTGATATTGTTGATCAATGTTTGATACAGGTACAGCGCCATGAGTATAGTTCTTAATCACAGGGCTAGAAGAACGGATGGAGGTACATATGGGAACAGGTGTTGTGACAGGAGTTTGAGTAGGCGAATTTGTAAAACCAAGTGGGGGTAACACGATAGAGCTTGTAGTTGCAGAAGAAGCGACGGACGATCTCTTAGTGGTAGTGCTTGGTGTTGACAAATAATGAGCAGATGCATTTGTTAGAGGTGCAGGAGCAGCATCAGTAACTGTAGCACTTTCTAAATTTGAATTTAGCATACTCTGAATAGATGGCAGTTGGGTATTAGAATTAGTCAAAGATCCAGAAACGCTCAAATTCATAGTTGGAAAACTCTGGATATTATTAGAAGAGATAGTGGCAGCGACAGGGGCAGCAGCACCAGCTGAAATTGTGCCAGTTGCTTGAGGCACACCAACGTGAGCAAACGGCATTGCTGATGATATAAAAATAGCAGGACCATGATAAGGTTGGCCTAATACATTATAACCTTGGGTAGGAAGGGTAGCGGCAGTAGTGAGCGCAGCACTACAAGGTGGCATTGGATAAGTGATTGCAGTATTAATATTTGAGTTATTAAGCATCATCATATTATTATAAGTAGATAGTGTGTGTGTGGGGGTGTAGGTGTTCCCTTTTTCCTTTTTTTTTGTTCTTTTCTCTCTCTTTTTAGGGTTTGAGAAGCAAAATAAAAAGCTAAAACATGCAAAAATGAAGAAGAATCTTTTAAAAGCGATAAAGAAATTTAAAGATATTAGCTAAGTAGAAAAAAATGTAGGATTGCAGACTATAGTTTGGGTGTCTGTGTAGATGGTCAATGAAAATGGCTAGGAGTCTTAGTTGGGAGTGGTTATAAATGATGGGGAAAGTTAAAGCTGTATAGATTATATTCAACAAAGTTCGATATGGACTATAATTTCATGACTTGTGGGTCTTCTCGATAAGCGAAAGGAGGGAAGAAGGTGGAAGTGAGAGAGACAAGGGAGAAAAGAAAAAGAAGAAGGAGAGGGGAGACGGAAAGAGAGGAACCGTTAGGACGAGCAAAAGAATTGTGTATCGAAGGATTGCTTTTAACTTGAACAAACTTAGCGTTTCCAATTGCGTTTCTTTTATATCTTGTACATTAGATGGACGAGTTTCATGTTTGGGAAAAGAGAAAGAAAAAATTTAAGCCAAGAAAAAAAGCACACAACCAGCAAGAGTAAGAGACAGCAGAAAAACTGGAAATTCAAAATCTTGCGTTATGTGAGTGATGAACAATCTTAAGTATGTACGAGCTAAGGAGAGTGGGAAGTGTGACAATTTTCTTGAATAGGAAATAAATACATAGACAAAATTCGGTGGTATTGGAAACATTATTCTTCCTGTTAATAATAGTAACGACGTGGATATTGTAAATATTGTAAATGGTATGTATTATTGTAAATGGGGGTGTATTATGAAAATCTATTTGTTTGTCTGTTTCAGATTGTGTGCCTAAATGGGAATGCATATGATAGTGAATTCTATCATTTATTATTTATTATTTTTTTTTGCTAAAAGTAAAAAAAAGATCAGGACAAAAATATTTTTGCTGTTTCATTATAATGTAATTGTAAACAATAGTCTATCTACAATAAGATGGAGATAAAAATAAAACAAAATAAGAGAACGGGCTTATTTTTCTTAGATAAAACAATACGTCGAGATACGATAAGTATAAAGTTAAGTTTTTTTTTTTTTTGTAATTTTTTTCTGTGCAATTTAGGGTAGAATGAATTATGGAGGGAGGAAGGAGGATTTTGGAAAAATTCTCTTACGTATACTTCAACGACATATGGATATTTGGAAAAGGGGCTTTTTTTTTCGGGTTTAACAAAAGTTTGATTTTTCATGTACTTCATTTTGTGGAAACAAGAATGAAAAATTTTGTTTCTGTTTTGTTATCTCTTTTGATTCTCGAAAAAGTAATATTTTTGGTATTTGTATGTAAAATTCCTCTTTCCTCTTGAGATAAAGGACATTAATGAAAACAAAAAAAATAATGATCATAGGAGGGAGATATCAAAAACTTTGGGAAATTTCAAGTAAAAAGAAATAAAAAACAAAAATAAAGAAAAAGAAAAGAATAAGAAAAACAATATGAACAATTGCTTCCTATGTTTGAATAGATGATATAATGGAGAAAAAATTTGTATTATCTTGTAAAAATGATCTAATGGAATTTAAAACATCTCGTATATTATTACTCAGGGTTTTAATTCAAAACATTTTTTTTTCCTGTTTAACCCTCTATTTGCAAAAAGCTGAAACAGGCATAAATAAGTAAAAGATAAACTTGTATACAAAATTAGAGGTAAAAATCTATAATATATATTATTAGTACTAAGAAAAAACGTTCAAATAATGAATTCAATTCATTCAACAACTTGGTAGTCTTCTTCTCTTGGCTCTCTATACTATGTCTTGGATAAAGCCATTTTCTCAAATTTTCTCTTTTTTTTGGATAATTTTTTTTTTAGTTTTTTTGTTTTTCGGGGTTGATGAAGCAACACAAAAATGTAAAAGAGTGTTAACCCTATAAATGTTGTAATTTAAAAGAATAAAAAAATGTCTTTTCTATAATGAAACCTAATTGTCTTGATGTCGGGAGTAAATCCATATGCGGTTGCAAAGGCTAATTATTAATCTATTGCTCCAAAAGTAGAAATAGCCGTATTTTTACCTTTACAGTTTGTTACACAATTCGGAGGATGGAGAATTAGCGAAAAAAGAACCGGTGACTAGTAGTAGAGTATTGATAATGGCTGATAAAACGGTTTTGAAGTAAAATAAAACAAATGCTGATATCACAATAATAGACATGATTCAAGACTTAATTCTTTTTTGTTTTTATTTTTAGAATATAGTGAATAAAGTAGACAGAAGAAAAGAAAAAAAAAAAAGAGAGAGAGAGGAAAAGGAAAAAGAAGAAATTTTAAGGCAATGAAAGTAGTAGTATATCATGAGTTTGTCCATGATTTCTATTGTCTTTCTTGGTTGTTGAGGAATTGTCTGTTAAGCCTAGAGTGCTTGCTGTCGAATTGTAGTATTATAGGGGATAGTTAGCAGAATTCTAGATAAGTGGATTGTTTTCAACTAATTAGAAAGATAACTAAACATTTATTGTTATTTTTTTTTTTCGGAAATGTGTAACCTCTGATGTGGTGTTGAATTCTAATTAGTTATTAAGCAGTCTTCTTGCAATAGAATATCAACAGTTAGAAATGATCTTTGCTACAAGTATTATGTACGATAAATCTTCCACCCCCCTCCTTTTCCCTTGTACAGACATCATGAGCTTAGAAGTTACTTGTAGGCTTTTGTACGTATCGATTTCTGTTTTGGGATCTTTTACGTATTGGATGATATAATTTTATATGTTTAACTGGAGAAGAAGAAAGTCTAAAATATTCATGATCTATTTTTTTTTATCAACACCTTTTTTTTTATTTGCTTATTTACTTATTACGTAAGTTTTAAGATGTATTAATATAATAAAGTAACTTTGGGTTCTTACGTGTATATTGTTGAAGAGCAATGAGTGTAAAAATAAGAAAACAAAGGATTTTACATCTTTATTATGAAATAAAGTTAATTTTGGTTATAGAAAAGAAAAGTGGCCTAGTTTATTTCGTGCCACTTATTTAATATTATTTTGTATTTTATTAATTCTTGGCAAGATTATAATGGAAAAGAAACAAAAAAAACAAAAAACAAAAAAAAAGTAAAAGTAAAAGGAAACACATTCTTTGTTTTTTATGCAAAGTCTATATTTGTCAAGATCACAACCCCCTCCCCCCTAAAAAAATTGTCCCGAAGATTACTTAATAATGGAACTCTTTTCGTAAAAAAAAAAAAAAAAAAAAAAAACAAATAAAAAAAAAGAACGAATCAGAAAAAAGGATAAAATTCGTCATTTAATATTACCGATAACACTAAAAGGCTTTTGAAGCTTTCAAATGTCCAAAGTTGTTAAAATCAGTGCAATATAGACAAAAAAAAAGAGATTTCTTGAGGCGTCTCTATCAATTAATTAAACGATCACTAATTTCTAATACCCTTTGTTTAAATTAAAAACGGGCATGACTTAATCTAATTACTTTTCATTAGCTAATATAATTAAGATTAAACTTTGCCAGATATACTATAATTCTACACACATATCTATATATTTTAATTAAAGTAATGGAGTTAAAGGGAAGACTATATTATCTTCATTTCTATTTTTATTTTTTATTTTTGCAGATAGGACATTATTACGATCTATCTTATTTTTAGGTAGCAAATTTTACATATCATACACTTGTTAATGTATTTTTGCATTTTTTTTTTTTTGTTTTTGCACCTGCTCCTAGGCACGTAAAACAAGTAAAGAAAAAAACGTTTGGGTAATTTTTAATAGTATCTCGGATTATCCAAATATACAAAGTTGTTGGATGCATAAATGTATTTTGTTCATTATATCTTAGTATAATGGTAAAAGAATATAAAGGACTACTCTGTTCTAAAATGGAATTAAAAGAAAAAGCAGAACAAGGTCGAGAAGTGCTTTCAATTACTCGCTTTCTGTGAGTAATTTTCTTTAAAAGTCGATGAAAAAGTATTTATCTAGAGGAATTGTTGCTGTATATTGCATCTAATATCAAAATGTCCTTTTTTTCTCAGGAAAGAAGACTAATTTGTCTACATATCTATGATAAAATGGTAGGGGGATAAATCAAGACTTAATTAAAAACATTCGGCTTCTCATTTAATGAAAAAGGTGTTGTTATGTTGGCTTTTCTTTAGAATATTAAGACTTCAAGAATTTTAAAAGAAAATTTGTTTGTAAACCTATTAAAACTTGTATAACAGAGTATTCTAATGTACGTCAACAGAAAAACAGCAGGGATTAGAAAGAAACTTCAATCCACAGTACAATTCCTCTTGCGTTTATAACCAATATTAATTAATACAGGCGTTGTATTACTGGGGCAGGGGAAACTAAAATTACATAAGATATCATTCTTTGAAAAGGAAAAGATACATAGTTTTGGGAGAGGAGAGATTTGTAGCCTTTATGTAAGTAACATTTTATTTTATTGTACTACCTTATTTTTGTTTTTCTTTTTGATTCTTCTTTTGTGGGCGAAGGAGAAAAAGAGCGAAGGTGAAAAAAATTCATTCGAATGGGAGATTTGTTTCAAGTAGGAACCAAGTAGGATAGGGAAGTACGGGGAAGAATATGAAACAATTTTCAATAAAAGGCAATGACGAGTAAAATATATCATAGTATGTATTCTTGGTAGCTTTGAAGTGAAGATTATTATGTGTTTAGTGTAATCAAATTAAATGAAAACACTCCAGTAACTTAAAAAAAAAAAAATAAAAATAAAAATAAAAATAAAAATAAAAATAAAGATAAAAAAAAGAAAAAAAGAAAAGGAAGAGGAGGCTTGGAAACCAGCGTTTAGTTTAGTTGTTTTTACTCTTTCTCTTTCGTTCGGATATGGATTCGAGGTTAAGGCTTCTTGCGAGTATTGGGTTGTTTTTGTTTCTAACTTTCTTTATATTTTGCCAATATAATGGAAGTAATAACAATGGAAGGAAAAATATATTTACCATTAACGAAACTATTAGTACTAATGGTGTGAAGAAAAAATTACATGGACAGTTCTTACACATTACTGATATCCATCCCGATGATTTATATCGTGAAGGCAATTCAATAGATTCAGTGTGTCATTATCCTATAGCAAACAATGGAAATAATGATGGTGAGGAAATTGACCATAATCATTGGGATTGGGCTCCCAAGTTTGGGAAACCCATGTCGGGTTGTGATTCGCCTATGATACTAATGGAATCGACCATGAGCTGGATAAAAGAAAACCTAAAGGATGAGATCGATTTTATCATCTGGACAGGTGATAATATGAGACACGATAATGACCGCAATCATCCCCGTTTAGAATCTGCAATATTCGATATGAACCAACTTCTTACCACAAATTTTTACTCCCAAATATGTAAAGACCAAAAAAATAATAATCCTAGGGATTTAAAGATTGATTTGATTCCCAGCATTGGTAATAATGATGTTTTTCCACACAACGTCTTTGCCATTGGACCAACTTTGCAAACAAGAGAATTCTATAAAATGTGGCATTGGCTCATACCGGAAGAGCAGCAAAAATTGTTTGACAGATACGGATCCTTTATGAGAGAGGTGATACCAGGGAAATTAGCAGTAATATCAATCAACACCCTATATATGTTTAAGGCTAATCCACTAGCAGATAACTGTATGAAACCAAGTGAGCCTGGGTATCAGTTATTGATCTGGTTAGGCTATGTTCTTGATGAATTAAGGCAAAGAGGAATGAAAGTTTGGTTGTCTGGACATATACCACCACTTAGCAAAAATTTGGAGACGAGTTGTTTCCACAAGTTTACCTTATGGACACATGAATATAGAGACATTATCATTGGTAGCCTGTATGGTCACATGAATATGGATCATTTTGTTCCCTTAGATGGTACTGAATCAAGGGATTTTTTGGTTAATATATATAATAAAGACTATGATCCATTTGTAAATGTGCAAGATACGGATCTTCCATTTTTGATACAAGGATCAAAACCAAAGGGGAAAGAAATGTATATGGAACAAATAAGAAGTAATATATTCAAAAAAGTGGCCAAAAAATTGTCACCAAAGAGAAGAAAGAGAAAAGGTAAGTTGCCTAAGACAGCAAAGGATTTACAATATAAATATTCGATTGTTAATGTTGCCGGTTCTGTGATACCAACCTTTAATCCATCAATGAGAGTGTGGGAATATAATATTACAGGGCTGGAGCAATTCGAGATGAGTAATTCCATTGAATATGAACCATGGGACAAGTTTTTTTCAAAAGTTGAACAAATTATCGAAGAAGAAATTGGAATGGAAGTAGGTTCGGATTCAGTGAGTAAAAATGATAAGACCATTCCACGGAAAATGCCGAAGAATATGGAACTAGGACCGGCTTATGAACCACAATTATTTTCTCCTATAAAATTTATCCAATATTATGCAGATCTAGACAAGATTAACAAAGATTATTATCAATATGTTAAGGATGGAATGACCGAAGAGCAAGCAGTAGAGAAAGCATTTAAGTATGAAATTGAGTACACGTCAGAAGATAGTGAACCGTTTAAAGGGAGATCACTTTTTGTTCATGATTATATGGAGATTGCAGCTGAACTAGGTACTAACGATGAGCAATGGAAACTCTTTTTACATAAGGTTTTTGGAGCAACTGATTATAGAGATGAATAAAAGGATGGTAAGGAGAGTTGTTCTTTCAAACATTACATTTGTATAAATATATACTTTTGTATCTCTACGTAGATATATATGTGGATATTTGCTCAATAATGATAATGATAATTATGATGCTTTTGTATATACCTATTAGAAAGATTATGGTTAGTGTTACAATACATTCTGAATTGTTTGTTTATCGTTTTTTATAAAATAAAATATATTTCTATGAAGTTAACTATTTACTTATTTATTTATTTATTTATTACTCGAATATGAATTTCTTCATTTCTTCGTAAGCCCTTTCTAAATCATCATTAACAATGACTAAATCATGAGCGCCAGAATCGGCATACTCCATTTCAGCGTAAGCAGCACCTAATCTTCTTTCTAAGGATTCAGGTGTTTCAGTACCTCTGCCTTCCAATCTTTTTCTTAAATCTTCAATAGATGGTGGTGCAATAAAAAGAAATCTTGCATTTAAATCAGTGTTTTTGACAGACTTGACACCTTGCATATCAATATCTAAGATACAGGTTTTGCCGGAATTAATAACATTTTTAACGGAATCTACTGAAGTACCGTAATAGTTACCAGAGAATTGAGCCCATTCAATGAATTTAGAATCGTTAATCATTTGTTGGAAATTTTCAACAGTGGTGAAATTATAATCTTTACCTTGAACCTCGCCTTCTCTTGGCTTTCTTGTAGTAGAAGATACAGAGAATCCAAAGGTATCTGGATATTCAGCAAATAACTTTTTCAAAAGAGTGGATTTACCGGTACCACTTGGACCAGAGATAACGATTGGGCGAGACATTGCAGATATACAGCTAGTGCAGAGGTGTTTTTATTTGAGTCAGATAGAAGTGCAAGAAGAATAAAAATCGTAAGAAGTGGAAATGTACACGCATTACGCGGAATTATATAACAGAAGGTTGTTTCAAACTGTCCACAGATCTTTTGCTTCTCTTCTATTTATTAGCAATAGTTGATGCTTTTCTCATCTTGTTCTTACTTTTTTTGCCTCGAGGCTTTTGCATTTGCCTTTAGGATAAAAATTTTTTTTCTGTCAATTTTTCTGCATTAAACAGAAAATAAAAAAAAAACAACGAAGAGATTAAGTGAGATTGAAATTAGAACGAAATTGAAGGAGAAGTGGAATCTGTAAGATGAAGTATAGGTTGATGTTACCGGATCTATATTTGTTTGTTAGTCTGCTATGACCGTATAGTATTTGTTCCGTTGCTGGATTCTTGTTTACATCGGTTAAGTTGGTGGTAAACAAGCATCCTTGACATACGGTATTATTTATGTCAGGTTGAGATATAAGAGGATGTTCCACACATCAAACCAATATTATTGATTATCTTATTGTAGAATGTGTTAAGAAAAAGACAGATAAACCAAATTTTTAGTGGATAAAGCAGATGTTTCTGGGATCTATAATTTTTTATTGATGTCTTATAGCATATGAGGTGATAATCTGTGTATAATTGTGTTCTTCATTTTAGCTTGGTCGTGCAATATGCATTTATGTGTGCTATAAGATATATGTGCATATGTATATCACTGCTTTCTCTTGCAGTCTCTCCCTCTCCTTCCTTTTATGTACTTATTTACTTTTGTCTTCTATTTCAACGGATTTAAGTAGCTTCTACAAATTCTTGCGTTTTATCTGTTAAATTGAAAAAAGAGATAATGGCGAAGAATAATAAAGTTATCAGTTAATGAAAGAAATTACTCAGGGAGATAAAGGGGGTAGCTAAAAAGGCAGATATCTAGGTGGTCTACAAAACGTGTCTATCAGTCTACATATATACACACTTTTACACATTATATATTAACAAACTTCTATATGATGACTGTAAAATTACAAAATTACCTCCTTATATTATTTATCAAGTTTACAATTTCTAGCGCTATAAGCATATTATCTGGGAAAAATATTCCTGATGATGACAATGAAGATGAACTGTTACCTATGCCTGATACGCCTGATACACTCGACCCAATAATAAGTGATCCTGATGCTGATCTTAATCCTGTTACAGAAGAAATGTTTTCTTCATGGGCTCTATTTATTATGTTATTTTTACTAATATCAGCCCTATGGTCAAGTTATTATTTGACACAAAGAAAAATTAGAGCAGTTCATGAAACAGTTTTATCTATCTTTTATGGGATGGTGGTTGGTCTCATTATTAGAATGACACCAGGCCACTATATTCAGGATATTGTCACTTTCAATTCCTCTTATTTTTTTAATGTTTTATTACCACCTATTATTTTAAACTCAGGTTATGAACTGAATCAAGTCAATTTTTTCAGTAATATTGTATCTATACTCACATTTGCTATACCAGGTACATTTATATCTGCAATGGTCCTGGGTATTATAATATATATATGGACTGCATTAGGATTGGAGAGTGTAAACATCACTTTGGTCGATGCATTATCTGTAGGTGCTACATTATCTGCTACTGATCCTGTTACCATTTTGTCCATCTTTAACGCTTACAAAGTAGATCCTAAACTATACACAATTATATTTGGAGAATCTTTATTAAATGATGCCATCTCCATTGTTATGTTTGAGACCTGTCAAAAGTTCCGTGACCAGCCTGCAGGCATATCCCCGTTTTTTGCTGGTGTCGGATTATTTTTGATAACTTTCACTGTATCTTTGATGATTGGTGTATTTATTGGGGTTTTGGTAGCTTTAATTTTAAAACATTCAAAAGTAAGAAGATACCCACAAATTGAAAGTTGTATTATTCTCTTAATTGCCTATGAGTCCTATTTCTTTTCCAATGGTTGTCACATGTCAGGCATTGTATCATTATTGTTCTGTGGTATTACATTAAAGCATTATGCCTATTACAATATGTCAAGAAGAACACAGATTACTATTAGATATATCTTCCAAGTGTTAGCAAGATTATCAGAAAATTTTATCTTTATTTATCTTGGTTTGGAATTGTTCACTGAAATGGAATTAGTTTATAAACCGCTATTAATTATTGTAACATCAATTTCTATTTGTGTTGCACGCTGGTGTGCAGTTTTTCCATTGTCTAGATTTGTTAATTGGTTGTACAGAATAAAAACTATTAGAGCTACCAGAAGAGAGTTAAGAACAAGTCTTGCTATCCCAGATGAAATCCCATATAATTATCAGATGATGACTTTTTGGGCCGGGCTACGTGGTGCTGTCGGCGTTGCTTTGGCATTAGGCATCCAAGGTGAATACAAGTTTACCTTTTTGGCTACAGTATTGGTTGTTGTTGTATTGACTGTTATTGTTTTTGGAGGGACTACAGCTAGTATGTTAGAGATGATGAATATTAAAACAGGTTGTATAGATGAAAATGATGAGAGTGATGACGAATTTGATATTGAGGCAACTAGACAAAATATACCGTACTACAATAACATTAATACTGATAATAATCATGGCAATGAACGTGGTTTTGTTGATACCTTCAATGATAATCGGATAGTAAGACAATCATATTCAGACGATAACATTGATTTTCCACAGTTTACAGCAACTGATAATAGTCTTGCTAATGAACAAACAGGTAATACTTTTAATAATTACAGTCAAGATCCAATTTTATTCCCAAGAGAAGTGGATAATTTTAATGTGGAATCTCAAATAGAATTAGATTCTGCTAAAGGTCAAAGTGATACTGTCACTCCAATAAACGGTTCAAGAATTGAAAGAGAAAAAGAGAATTTAAGGAATAAATTTAATGGAATATTTAATTCTGACTCTCAATGGTTCCAGGCGCTTGATGATAATGTATTAAAACCAGTGTTCTTAGATAATCCTGGAAATGCTCCAAATCAAAGTAGGTCGAATACGCCCTCCGTACTTGGATTTAGAAGAGATCAACGATAATTGGGTAGAGTATACCCACGAATTTAATATATGTATATATGTGTATATAATGTTCTTGGTTTATTCTTAATTCAAATATAATTATTGGATTTAGAAACACATTATTACAATACACTCTATTATTACTCATAACAAATATTTTATAATGTTGCTATATTATTTCTTTTAGTTTGGTTGTTTAGAAACATAAAAAGTTTTTCTTTTTTTTGCTAAAGAAGACAGATTTAGAAATATTGTAAATGAATGTTAACTTTACATCTTAATATTAAGTATTGTTTACTTTTATTCGTCTTGGTATATTCCTCTTATTTATAATACTTACTTGTTACTATTGTATAATCTTACGGATTTTGGTCGGATTTTTACATTCCGCTTACTTCAAGTTGTGGTGTTTTCCTTTCCAGAAAAAGAAATTTGAGTATAGATTAAGCAAACATTTTAAATGTAATTTATTAATAAGACTCTCAAAAGGTGGTAATTATTATGTAAGACTTTTTTTTTCACAAGTCTTTCTCATTCGAAGACAAGGAACTTCCACTCTAATAAATTACTTGTTTTTGGTTGTTATTTTTTGTGAAGTGATATTTGTAAGTTGTTAATAGCTATTTTAATCAGTTGGTGGTTTAAAAGAGTAACTATTGACCTTAATTTAAAGGATAATAGATAATAGATATAAATATTTTCTTTATTTACCTAAAAAGAGGTTTTACATTGATTCTTTTTGTTTTTTTTACTTATATTGAAGTTTGCACTACGAATTGAATAACTTCATACCGTTTATTTAAAGGAATTTCTTTGTGTCCATAAGTAGTTGTTTTTAGTTAAGTGTGAAAACATTTGTGTTTTATTAATATCGTAATGATTAAACTTTCACGTTTTGAAAAGCTACAGAAGGAACAAAATGCATTATCTTTTAAGCCTATAATTGATGAGTTAATGAGTTCGGATTTGGAAACTTTTTTGTCTAAGGTTGAAAAGATCCAGGAATGGGATAGACCGAGGGAGGATTTATTTATATGGATTCCTGTCTTGAATAAGATTGATTCCATTCTGTCTGAACTTGTCAAAAAATACAGTTATTCTGGAGTTGATCCTAAGATAAAGGCTATTACATTGGTCTCAATGGATTTACAAGATGAAAATACAGTGGTAATATTAACTGACTTCACTTGCAGGCTTTTATATCATACAGAAAATAGATATATTTATTCTTCAATTGATGTTATGAATGATTTATTGAATTGCCCCAATTTTAGAGTAAAATATGGTGCTATTAAAGTACTTGCCATTATTGGTGAAAGATACGTCATTGCTCGTGAAAGATTGGAAACATTATGTAAGTCAACATTGCCTGAAATGAAAAAGAAGGCTCTACATTTGGCTTTGGCTTTACCATCTTCGGTGAGTAACGATGACGGCGAACAATTCACATTGGTAGATTTGTTTTTTAACAATAAAAAATACCCTTCCAAGTGGTCAAGATTCAAGTTTACTTATTATAACAACTTACCCAGTAAAGAAAATAATAATACTCATAAAACAAATTCACAAAATAACGGATCTTCAATGAGAAAGATTATTTTTAACAATGATGATTTAAAAAAGTTTTCTCTGAGGCAGTTGTTTGAGAAAGGTATGGAGGTTCTTCCACCAGAAACATGGTACAACTATTCTCTAAAAGTTACAATAGCTAAAGCGTTTAGTGAGGATACCCCTGAAAATATTCAATTAAGGAATATTATAGTTCAAACAAAATTCATAGCAGTAGCATTTATAAACACAATTTTCATTCCACCTCATGTTAGCTCTAAGTTATTTGAAGTTGATCCATACACATTCAATTGTCTTACGGATTTTATCTTGTTAGCTGAAAGTCGGATCCCAGGTAGATTAAGGATAGATGCACTGTTTGCATTAGAATGTATTTCTTTGAAACATGTTTGGTGTTCTGATATTATGAGAAATTTGGGCGGGAACTTATCACATGGGGTTTTATTTCAAATTTTACGTCAAGTTGGTAAATTAATTAGAAATGAGACAAATAAAGGTGAAGCTTTTAATGAGGAATACAATGTAAGATTTTTTTATTTGATTTCAAATTTGGCAGAAGTAAAAACATTGCATGATTCTTTGTTGGCAGCGGGTTTAATACCTTCATTATTAGAAATCATTTCAGCAAAGAATAACTTATATAGAAGAACAAAGGCATCTGCCACACATTTGTTAGAAGTTTTTATTAATGATGTGGATTCCACAGCAGAACTGATCAACTATAATGGTTTTACTTTGATAATTGATTTTGTTACTGAACAAGTTAATATTGGATTAACAGATGTAAAGACTGAAAATACTTTGCAACTTTCCACAATTGATTTTCTTATTCCGTACAGACAACAAGCCTTTATCAAGAGTTTATTAAAATTGGTATTAAAATTACTTAAGATAGATTCTGGTGATAGAATTAGAAATTTAATAGATTCCCCTATCTTGGGTTCATTATTGAACATACTAAAAAATATGGAAATTTTTGGTTCTACCTTAGTATCTTTTACTCTTGATGTGATTCAAAGAGTTATTAATAGTGAACCAACTATATATACCGTGCTAGTTGAAGCCGGCATAATTCCATATACGATAGAGAATTTTTCAAAATTCATTACCCCTCATTCTGAATTACTATATTTATTACCTGATGTCATATCTGCTTTGTGTTTAAATTATGAGGGTTTACAAGAGGTTAAAGAAAAAAATCTTATTGATTTTCTATTTAAGGCTATCTTAGACCCAAAGTATGCTAGAGAATTATCTTGGAAAGAGGAAGCCACAGATTTAGGCACAGCTTTAGATGAACTGGCTAGGCATTATCCTGATTTAAAACCTGATATTATCAAGTCCTTTTGTGAAACAGTCAAAGAGATTCCATCTCATTTAAATTTCAACGTTGTATTTCTTCATAAATCTAAGTCAGGTGGAACCTGTTTTTACCACTCAAGAGAAGAACCTGTATTGAATAACGAAGAGAATGGAACTCAACTGAATTTTTGGGATGAACAAGATTCTAGTGTAATAATAGACTGTTTTTCAAATTTACTATACGGAATGACTTTAGATAATTCAACTTTAGATAAGTTGCCCGAGGTTTTGAATCTAGAAGATTTATATAATGTTATAATACCAACTAGTGCACCGTTTGATTACACATCCTCACAAGCTATGTTGAATATTACAGATGTTCTTCAAATTCTTGATGAACATCGTTCTGGTTACAATTTTGTGGTATTTTTGGAGCATCTTCATAATCGTTTAGGTGACATTAAGGGATTCTTAACTTCCCCAAATGAAACAAGTTACTTTTTAGGTATTGAGAAAGATGATCAAAAAATAACACATGCAAGTCATGTTGTTGATAATCTTAACAGCATATCTTCTATTTTGCATATTATCACAAATGTTTATGTTACTTTGATGACTTTATCTAATACAAGAGTTCAAGAGATTATTGATTTTTTCCAAAAAGAAAGTAACTTAGATCTTTTAACTAACTTGAGTATGTTATTTCAGAAGGCAGCATTGGAAGAGATGTACATTCGCTCTCATTTACCTGATGAAGTTGTGACATACACAACACCCGATGTATTTGGTCATACACCACCCATTCATATTCATCGGACAAAGCCGGTGAGAAATGAATTAAAAGACAATTTTACGTCTGCTAAATTTAAAAATACATTTCAGATCAGAAATATACTGATTAGGATACAATCCTGTATTGCAATGTTATTAAGATGTTTCTTGAGACTAAGTCATGCTACATCTATGGATTTGATATCTCGGGATAAGGTAACTGAATTGAGAATTTTTGAGAGTATTATTCAACAACTGTGTGCAATGGTGGATGTAGCGGCCAACTTAGGGAATACATCATATATATTGGTATTACTGCATTTCAATACATATGTCATGACTTTTCCAAAGACTACAATTGCTACTACAGAAATAATTCAAACAATGCCGGTTTACTTGTTTTATCAAAAGGGAGGTTATCAGCTCTACACAAATATACTTTTAAAATTTTTCAATATGTTGACAGAATTTACCGATATGGAAGTGGTAGAAAAAATTGATTATTTAGAGGAAAGAGAGGAAGTTTTAATAGTTAGTGTAATAACAAATATTTTAACATTCTTTAACAAATGTATCCAACAAGAAAGTATGGAAAGCATTCGGACCATATCTAACTACTATGTGAATATTGTTGATTATAATGTTACTAAAAGTTTAATGAAACGATTGAAAATACGGACTTTGAAATTATTATCGATGTTAGGACAAATATTCAATATCTTTCATTCAGTGAAAAGGCCAATTCCTTACGGTGTTTTTAAGCAAATTTTAACTCTTTGGAAAAATTCCTATACCATGAATCATGAAACAGATTCAGATAAATTATATATGATAGAATGGGATCTTATAATTCCTTCAGAAAGAAAAGTTTCTCTCTTGGTAAAAATTGGTGTGGATGAAAATGTTGCTAGAAATTATTTAGAAAATCACAAGAACATGCTACCATCAAGTGAGTCAGAGTTATCTATTATATCCCCCGAACAAAAAGAACACTTCAAGTCACTTCTAGAGTTGGAAAATTCAATGAACCCCAAATTGTTAAATGATGAAGGCATAATTGGTAAGGATCTTGAAGAATTGAGAAAAGAGGTATATAATGAGAATTTGAAAACGAAAATTTTTGATATATTACCATTATATCCAAAGCTAGTTAATGCTATTGCTAAAACTCTCATTCAAATATTTACATGTCTTTCTTTGCCTATTGTAGATTTTACTCATGCCATGTTGAGTCAAATTCAAGTTGTAGGTATTGAGGATGAATTTAAAATTTCATCATTTGTTCATTTGTTTGGTATCTTTTTGAATGAGGGATTTGTATATCAGCAGTCAATTAATTTGATGGATGACTTTGTTGTACACTTAGAACAATTATTAAAACCCAAGTATGTGAATAAGATATGGTTTTCCAAGTTTTTGTATTGTTATGAACTAATTTTGTCTAAATCTGAATTGCCTACTTATGAAACCCCCGCAGAAGGTATATCATTGCGCTATAAGTTGGTTCCTATGCTCCCTGTATATAGAATTAAAGAAAATTTAAAGCTAACTATATTTAAAAGTTTGATTAAAATTGCAGAGATTTCAAACTTTTATTCAGCTTTAGCAGTTTCAAGAGTACTTTTAATATACGCAAGAGAGCGCCCTTATGCCGTAGATATTATTAATTCTGGTATTGTTTCGAGACTACTAAGAGCTGTTGGTACATTCCAAAAGTACGATAAAATTAACTTCCTAGAATCATCTTTTCTTTTATTAGTTAGACGTTGTTTTGAAACAGATGAGTACGTTTCTAACATTATAACATCTGAGATTGATAGAAGCTTTACATCTAGGACATTAGGCATCCAAAAAGAAAAAGAGCGCGATTTGGCTAGCTTATTAGAAGAGAAACCGCATGTTGTTATGAGAAATCCTACTCTTTTTATTAATATACTAGCAGAAACAGCACGTTTTGATGATTTTGGGTCAGATGATGTTCTATTAAATTTTACAATGAGACGTCACCAAGAGTTGAAAAAGTCAGTAGCTGAAGAACCTTCTGGAGATTGGCAACCTTCCACGCCAACAGGAATCATTCACTTATTATTGAGTCAGTTAATGGCAGCTGCTAAAAAGGATTGGATTTCAGACCCCCCAACTGATGCTGGTAAATCAAATGATATGGATAAAGACACAAGGCACAATCTAACAAAAAATCATGTTTGTGCATATATGATTTTTTTACTGAAGATGTTAGCTGAACTAATTAGTAGCTATAAGCAATGTAAATATGAATTTTTAACTTATAGTAGAAAGAATATGTATACAGAAAGACCTCGACATAGGTCTACTGCTCTAAATTTCTTTCTATATCAGTTGTTAGACAAATCTTCTTCACAAGATCAAAATAAAGAAGAATCTAAGAGGAAAGAAGTTATTAGTATGTTGGTAAAATCTGTTTTAGTTGGTTTTCTTACTAGTGTAAACGATGCAAGTAGTGAAACGGTCGATCCAAAAAAAGTAGATAGTGATCTTACCTTTATTCGTAAGTTTGTTATTGAGGCATTGGTGAAAGTTTTAAAATCTGCTAGTAGCACTTCAAAACTTCTGGAACAGAATGTCGACAAATTGGATGCTTGGTTTAACATAATTAGTTCAATGGTATATGTGCAGGCGCCATATCTAAGAGTAATGATTGATTCGAATAAAATTGAGGCAGACCGTTATCAAATTTGTCGTTTAATGATAGATCTTAATATCCCAGCAGCTATAACAGAATGTATGTCCAAATTGGATCTTAATTATCCTTTCTGCAAAAAGTTATATAATGATGCAGTTGAAACTTTGAATGCAATTAATTCTACCAGATCAGATTTTGCCAATTATTTTAAAGTTGAAACTCATGAAGAAGATGTTGATATGGAGGAAGAATCTGAAAGAGAAGAAGTACCAAACATGTTCAGAAATTCTGCTTTAGGAATGTATGATGTTGAAGATGTGGAGGACGAGGAGGACGAGGATTCATTAATTGGAGACGATGAAGGTATTGCATTTGTTAATGACGATGATGAAGGTTATGAAGTCGTGTTTAGCGAAGATGAAGTTGATGAAAATGAGGGAGAAACTGCTAATTCTTTAAGTAGTGGTAGTAGTGTTGAAGAAATTGTTTTTGAAGTTGAACCTGATGAATTAAGTGATGAGGAAATGGGAAATGTGGAATCTGAAGATGATTTTTCAAGTTCAGAAGTTGAAGGGGGTTATTCAGGCAATGATAGTGGGCAATTTGATGATGAAGTTCAGAACTATGATTCAGATATAGATATAGGTATCAGTGATTGCTATGAGGGAGAATCAGACTGGGAGTCAGGTCTTACTGATTTGACAACCTCGGAAGAGGATAGTGATACAAACGATGATAACTACGAAGATATATCACAAGTTAGATTAGGTAACGGAAGAGCTGTATGGTCTTTAGGAAATGGGGTTGAGCTTGAGGAAGAAATTTCAGATGAAGAAGAGCAGGGTGTTTTCCACGGCATTCAACATGTTTTCAATCCAGATGATCAGCTACTATTTAGAGTTCATGAAGGTAATAACAGAGAACATAATTATCAGCGTGTATACCGTCGTCATCCAAATTCCTCTATGGTTCCACCATCTATGTCTTTGTTGAATGGTAATAGAAGGAATCAAAGTAATCTAATCAACCCACTAGGGCCTAGTGGTCTTGAGCAGGTAGAAAATGATATTACAGCACAGTTAACCACAGTTGGAACTGGTGTCCGTCCAAGAACAGGTCGTCCTCATTTCGCTGATGTTTTATTTTCAGGAGAAGTACTTGATGAACGGATATTGGATGGAATTGTGATGAAATCTTCATTAGCAAGATGGAAAGATATTTTCGATATGTTTTATGATTCCAAAAATTATGCTAATTATTTAATACCTTCGGTTCTTAATCGTCTATTCAAACCAAGTTTAGAAATATATCAGTCTAGTCAAAGGAAGAGACAGGAAAGGATTGAGAAGTTAAAAAAGGAACGTATCAAAAGGCAAAAGTTGTCTCCAGAAGTTAGTATTGTAGACAATCATCAGATATCAACTGATAATAATTCACCAGTAAACTCTACCCTAGATTCTGTAGGTGTTGGACAACAAGGTAATCCCCAATTGCAGGAGTTGGCGCCTATCTATGTTGATATTGAAGGTACAGAAGTTAATATTGCTGGAACAGATATTGATCCAGAATTTTTAAATGCATTACCTGAGGATATGAGAACAGAAGTATTTGTTCAACATATTCGTGAGCGTAGAGCTGATGCTGTACATGGAAATACTTCTTCTAGAGAAGTTGATTCAGAGTTTCTTAATTCTTTGCCAGAAGATATTAGAAATGAAATACTTGAACAAGAGGCTGCTGAACAAAGATTATCAAATGTTATTGAAAGAGCTAGTGAGTCGAACATTGAAGAAAATGAAGATTTTGATATGTTGCAAGATGAAGAGGATAATAACGTTATTCATGAAATGTCATCAATTCATGATACCATGGAACTACACGAAGAGCAAGGTAAAGAAGAGAAAAAGAAGCAAGAAAAGATATATTTTGAACCATTAATAGACCGTCAAGGTACAGCTGCATTGATGAAGTCTGTGTTTATTGTTCAACCATATATTCAAAGAGAGATTTATCATGAACTTTTTTTGAAGTTATGTTCTAGCAAGCAGAATAGGAATGACATTGTTAACATTTTATTAATGATTTTACAAGAAGGAGCCGTTGATCAAAATTCTCTTGAAAAGATATATGGTATGATAGTTGCTAGATCTCAGGGTAATACAAGAGTTTCAAACTCAGCAATCAAGCAACTTCCTCCTGATACAACACCACTAACTGTTGCAAATCAGGCAATAGAAATACTTCAATATTTAATTGATTCAGACTCCAAAATTAAGTTCTTTTTTATAACAGAACATGAAAACTTATTGGTCAGTAAGAACAAAAAAGATGATTCCAAGATGAAAGATAAGTTACCAATAAAATATTTATTTTCATTGCTTGATAGAAAGTTAATAACTGATGAGACAGTATTGATGGACTTATTGACCAATATTCTTCAGACATGTACTAAACCGTTACCTGCTATTTTAAAAAATAAAAATAGTAACATTTCCAAGAGAAAATTTAATATACCAAGTTTTGATGCCGAAGAACTATCAAATATTGTATCTATTATTAGATTTGACAGTTGTAGCACAAAAGTATTCCAACAGACTTTAAATATACTTCATAATTTATGTGCTGTAGAAGGATCATTCAATATATTTACTGATGAACTTTCTAAAATCGTCAAGGATACAGCAGTGGTATTAATAGATGACATTAAAGAATTAACGAAAGAAGTTGAAAATGCAAACTTTGGAAATGAATTAAATGTTGATTTAGTACAAAAGTTAACCCTTCCTAGTTCTGAGCAAGCAAAACTATTGAAAGTGTTGACAGCTGTAGACTATTTATATACGCACAAAAAGGTGGAGGAGAACAGCAATGCTGTAGAACTAATTAGTTTGTATAGCAAGATGGATCTAGGTAAATTGTGGCTATCATTAAGTAGTTGTTTGTCAGCATTTGAAAAGAAGAAAAATTTAAGTAAATCAGCAACTTTGTTGCTTCCAGTTATAGAATCTCTGATGGTTATTTCAAAACACTGTGGTATGGCTAATAGTGGGAGTAAATTGATCCCTTATAGAGAAGAGAAATTAGAAGATTTGGAAAATGTGGATGTAGAGAATCTATTTGTTCCATTCACTGATCAACATAAGAAGTTATTAAATCAAATGATTCGTTCTAATCCAAAATTAATGAGTGGGCCATTTTCATTATTGATAAATAATTCAAAGGTATTAGACTTTGATAATAAAAGATATTATTTTATTGCTAAGATACGTTCGGATACACATGAACGCCCAAAACTTCCTATTACAGTAAGAAGAGATCAAGTATTTTTAGATTCTTATAGGGCGTTATTTTTTAAGACCAATGAAGAAATTAAAAATTCTAAATTAGAGATAACTTTCAAAGGTGAAAGTGGTGTTGATGCAGGTGGTTTAACTCGTGAATGGTATCAAGTATTATCAAGGCAAATGTTTAATCCCGATTATGCATTATTTTTACCTGTTGCGTCTGATAAAACTACATTTCATTTAAATAGAACATCTGGTATTAATCCTGAGCATTTATCATTCTTTAAATTTTCAGGTATGATTATTGCCAAGGCTATCCGTGATCAATGTTTCTTAGATTGTCACTTCAGCAGAGAAGTTTACAAGAATATTTTAGGTAAACCAGTTTCATTAAAGGATATGGAATCACTTGATCCCGATTATTATAAATCTTTGGTATGGATCTTAGAAAATGATATCACTGATATTATTGAGGAAACATTTTCAGTTGAAACAGACGACTACGGTGAACGTAAGATTGTTGATTTAATTGAGAATGGTAGAAACATTGCTGTTACTGAAGCCAATAAACAAGAATATGTTAAAAAAATTGTTGAGTATAAATTAAACACCTCAGTAAAGGAACAAATGGATAATTTCTTGGTCGGTTTTTATGCTTTGATACCTAAGGATTTGATTGGTATATTTGATGAACAGGAAACGGAGTTGTTAATTAGTGGTTTACCTGATATTGATGTGGATGACTGGAAGAATAATACCACGTATGTAAATTATACTGCATCTTGCAAACAGGTTAATTACTTCTGGAGAGCTGTGAGGTCATTTGACGTTGAAGAGCGTGCCAAATTATTACAGTTTGTTACTGGCACTAGTAAAGTTCCATTAAATGGATTTAAAGAATTAAGTGGTGTTAACGGTACTTGTAAATTTTCAATTCATAGAGATTACGGATCTGTAGAAAGGTTACCATCATCTCATACATGTTTCAATCAACTGAATCTTCCAGCTTATAGTTCGTATGAAGCTCTTCGTAGTGCTTTGTTACATGCAATTAATGAAGGATCTGAAGGATTTGGGTTAGCATAGATTACTACTGAATATTTATGTTAAATTTATAGTTTTATTTTGTAATATTAATATGCAGAATAGAGATTAATTATTTTTTCAATTTTTTTTATAAGAATAAAGTATATGTAAGGAACCTAACTGGAAATCCAGTAGATACGCAATTCCGAGGGTAATGCCTGAGTGTTTGGGTGGAGGATTGGTACAGCCATGTGTGTAGTGGCTTGTATAAGGTATTGAATCTGATAGGAGGATTTCCAGGGAGTAATAATTATATCAGATCTTGTCAAGAGGCCTTTGATTATTGAGAGATATGCCAGGAGTAATCATCTTATTTAAATACATCTTAGTAATGATATTAAGAAGTAACTCTTAATATCATACAGGACTAAGAAGAACAACAACAAGAAGTAACAATACTACATCAGGGTTATTAATTAGTGGTATATAGAGCTTACATAAGAGTGTTTATATTTATACAAATTGATATGATTCATCCTGTTGAAATAGAATGTTCTATAATGAAATAGATAGAACAATAAGATTTTAGCAGACACTAAACGATAAATTGTTGAGTAATAATTGTTGAGAGGTCACTAAAAGTTGTTGAATTTGTTTATTAAATATCTTACTGTTCGTAGAGGAAAACGGTTCAATGTTAACATATATAAAGCCAAGGATTTCATTATACGTTATTTTTATCTTATGTACAATCTTTATATATTATTATTTCTATGTTGTATATAGAGAAAGAAAGTGAAGAACTTTATTATAAGTTTGTATACTAAATCTGTTTAATATAATATTGAGAATGTTTACTATATATCCAATAACTACAGGCGCTAATTTTCATCACATCCATTTACATATAACAACTCTTACAGTATTATATTTAAATGTGTTCTTTTTTTGTTTATATTTTGGTATCAATTTGTTCATTTTAAGTAAAGAATAATTTGTTAAAAAAACAAAAAAGGAAAAAAAAAATATCAAAGCATAAACAAAATATAAAGGTTATCTCAAATAACATACTAAAATATGGATATTAATTATATATATAAACACTTACAAATTATATAATTGATGGATTCTAACTATTAAATAGATTAGTCCTGGTTATTCGGGTTATTCCTCCTTCGATTAAACGTATTAAATAGAATACGAATATTAATGCTGATAATTACCTTTGGCACTATCTCTCAATGATCAAAGGTCTCTCAAGTAAGCTTCTTAGTAATTTACTACCAATATCCATCCAACGATCATATGTTTGTTCAAAAACACTCACAATCTTGGGCCCAGAGTTTCAGTTGTTCCAACTCCTTCGCCTCGACATTAGACGTTACCCGCAGACAATGTATTTCAGGATTTCCAGTTAAGACTACTTATAGTAGGATGTATCATCTTTTGGAACAACTAATTTTTTATCATAATTTATGATTCTTATTTTAAACTTTCTATAAAGATGGATATTTCACTGGTTGAAGAAAAAATTTCTTATTTATAAATGTAGTAGAGGAAAGCATAGAAAATAAATTCAAGATAATCAATATTCAATAATATATATAATTATGCATTGTTTTTTTTATCTTTCGTTTTAACAAACCGAGTGGAGGGAAAATATATACAGAATATTTATTTACCATTATTGGACACAGTTATTGCTAATCTAGACTAATTACAATCAATAAAGAACCTCAGTAAGTATATTACATGGTATATCTAATATTACCCAGAATAAAAATAATTTATTTGTGGAACTTGTTCCAAATCATGTACTTTTATTGCTGGTGAAATTTGTAAAATTAATTTTAATGATGATAATATATAGGAACTAATATGCTAATTAAAAACAAATTTTGCACTGTTAAAATCATTTTATTGGTGATGTAGCTATTTTTTATCTCAGATTGACAGTACCTATTTAAAACCTAACAATAAGTAAATATATGAAATGATTTAATTTTTAACCTAATCTTGAACTGTTTCTATTTAACTTTTCTATTTAATATTTCCCAGTAGTCATTAAATAGTTTAAAACATATATTTACGTGATATTTGTACTATGTAAGGGTACCTTCAAAGAGATATATTCTCATTAAAATTTTCATAATGATTCTGTTAACACCCTTGAATTTCCTCATCTTAATCTATATTATTGGGCCCTTAAAATATGTCATGACCTCTTATTATCAAATGATAAATATGTTTTCATACTGATACAGAGTATCTTTCTTTCAGAATTTTACTATTAAAGCAGAAAATTACAAGTTGATTGGACGACTATCCCTATGGTAGGATATTCATATAATTTTCTTACGTAACTCATAAGAAGATGCATGTACGGTGCCACCGAGACTGATTATCATGGTTAAGTAATAAAGTCATTAGCATGTTTATTTTAATTAAAATTCTTTAGTCTCTTGTATATGGAATATAAAAATGGATATATATGAATAAAAAATGTATTTACATAGGATATTCGCAAACAACTCCTAAAATTCTTTTCTTTATCGTCCTTTCCTTATTCTGAAAAAGAACTTTAACTTCTATACAAACAATTTATTCTTTCCTATTTCTTTTTAAACATTTTTCTTTTATTCAATTTGCAATTATTATAATTCGATAATACATATTAGTTTATCTTCAATTATTATCTAAATTATCCATAAGCAGTCATTCGACATTCCTAACAAATTTCTTACGGCAAAGGTAATCAAAAAAATTACTAATTTTGCTACACACCACAATAGAAAAGAAAAAAACTAGTCATAGAATATAGGATAATCTCTCTATCATATACACATAAACACAATATACATAGTTAACTGATACATAGTTACAAATATTTGTGAAAATCTTCCGAAATAATCATAATCTCTATATTAAACAACATTTCAGTTCTCTTCTTTCTCCTTATACGACCAACATTCCAATATTTCACCATTGATTTCAGCAAAAACAGTTACAATCTCTTTGTTATCCCTTAAAACTTTAACCATATCTTTCCAAATCTTCTTTCTTTCATTTAAATCAACTACATCCACCAAAACAGTATCTCTTATTTGCAACGTATGTAAAAAATCACCATCTTTATGATTTC
Organism: Kazachstania sp. Y4206; assembly: GCA_023629195.1. Taxonomy (NCBI): domain Eukaryota; kingdom Fungi; phylum Ascomycota; class Saccharomycetes; order Saccharomycetales; family Saccharomycetaceae; genus Kazachstania; species Kazachstania sp. Y4206. Next base: position 32,856 of record JAMAJF010000029.1, on the reverse strand, counting down.
CAGTTTGAGTTCTCAACTTTTCTATAGTAACATTTACATATTGTTCAATTTTTTTTTTATATGCCATACATTTTCTCCTCTTACTATTTATTAAAATAACCATGGACAAGATTAATATGAATCCTACTAGTATCAATTTATAGGTCTTTAGAAATTCTGTTATTTGATTACCGTATTTACACCACAGACTAGAATATTCTTGCGAGATAGACCTGATATAAACGTCGATGGTTTCACCATCGTTACTTTCGATGTTAAAAAATTCTATCTCTGGAATTCCGTCTAATTTTTTTGAAAGTGAATTCCATAATTCCTCAACCTCATCTTGTGTCCACACTTGATCAACATTTTGATCAAAAATATCATGTAGATGACTATATGGAATACTATTTCTTTTTTGATTAATCCCTTTACCACAATTGAATGATGCATTTCTTCTCCTTAATAATTTTACAAATTCATTCAACATACTATCAAGAAATTGAGTCTTTCTAACATCTGGAATACAATATGGACTCAGTGGAACTAAATTATATAACGAAAATAAAGGTACAATTTTTCTATATTGTGATTTGCAAGTGAGCCTCAACTTTGGAAGACAAATGGCTTCATCGGGACATGGTAGACACTTTGGATTAAAAGTATACAACCAGTCATCAATGACATTTAAGTCAATATTAAATTTAGCTGCGATATACTTTTGCAAAGTAGCAGGAACTATTGGTTGAGGTGGCAATTCTGCGCCACAATATCCAATTCTGATTCTTTGTTCTCTATACCAAAGGATGAACAGTGCTGCTGATGTGATAAAGATAAACACAATTATATTGAACAAAGAATGTTTTATTTTTTGAAAATCCAATGTTCTAGGAGAAGTACATTTTGTATTCTTCTTATCAAGCAACGTATATTTCTGCCCACCACTCTCATTTACCGATTTCGAAGTGGAGATGGATGATTCCCTTTCATTTTTTTGGTCCTGTTTCTCAATTTTTGTATCTGTGTCAATTGTAATACTAGCATCCTCACTATCGGTTATAGTGTCAATATCTTCCTTAGGAGATACTTTTGTAGAATCTTTATTTTGGACACTCACCACTTCATGAATCTGATTAATCTTTTCAGGAATGGGAGTTTTTTCATTATTCCTAAGGTCATTGTGTGTAGTACCATCTTGATAAAGTGGAGTAGACGAATTGGGGGTGGATTCAATTTTTACCTCATTTATTAAATTTTTATCCTCTGTTGCATTTCTCAATAGAATTGCAAATTCTGGAGAAACTTTTAGTTTTGATAAATTTGGAAACATTTTTTGTTTTTCTATAGTTTTTATTTCTAATATGTTTTTATCCATTTCATTACTGGACTCAATAAAAGAAGAATTATCATCATTATTACTACTACTATCACTGTTATTACTAATATTATTAATATTATCATCATTATTTTGTTGTATAGCTTCAACAATTGTCTCAGGAATCATAGACGATTGGATTTGAGTTGATTCATTTTGCTCAGTTTTCAATTTTTTTTTCTTTCGCTTTCCACTGTTTGTTTTCACTTCGTTGTTATCTTTAATCTTATCTTTATCAGTTAAAACAGTGTGTTTAATATCAGCTTCAATTATATAATTGTCATCTTTGTCATCTTCTACATGTTCTCTCTTTCTTTTCTTTTTATTATTATTATTATTATTATTATTATTATTATCTGAGGATTCAATTGAAGTTGAATCCTTTAAATTTTGTTTTTCCAAAAAGTGCTTCTTTGTTTTTTTAGCTTTTGTAATTTTTTTAATCCCCTTTGAACTTGGCTTGGTATCTTTATATTTATCTCTCAACTCATCCAATTTAGGCACTATTTCACTATTAAACAGCCCAATCAACCTAGATTTCTTAACTTTTGAGGGTAAATGAACGTTATTATCAATCAAGATTCCTCTTAATTGTGCCACAGTGAGACTCTTTGGATCAAAACCTGGTTCCAAGAAAGAGGGATCCATTTCTTTTTGTTTGTTTATTTGTTTGTTTGTTTTTTCTTTCCCCCCCTTCTATTTTGATGTCTTCGTAGAGTTAAACAGCGACAACAACCCCAACAGTACCGTCACAAAGGATAACTAAAACAGATTCTTGTGTTCATATAACGTGACCTAAAATTATTGCTGGTTATCCTGTTTTGGTTGGACAGTTATTCTTTTATTATTTGTTATTATTATCTTTCGTTTTTTCTCCTCCGTCGCTGTCGAACAAAAATTTTTTTTTATTTTTTCTTTCTTTTTTTTCGCTGTTTGACGTCGTTGTTTTTGTTTACTCGGATGTACGTGGTGTCTGGATGTCTGGAAAACACTATTCCACGTGACTGTCGCTTCTCTCCCCCCCTCTTTTCGTCTTCAAAACACGTGCACAAATTCTTATGAGTACATAAAAATTTACACGTATACGTATATATATGTATATTATAGATATTATAGATATATACACGCTACGTTTATATCATGTTTTACTGTGCTAATCGATTTGTGCCTTCGATCACTTCCTTGTCGTCCTTCTCTGGCTACAATGGTTTCAACAGTCATTGTGTTTTAAGTGGCCATAACAACACATAATTCTTATTTCTTGTAAATAACAACAACCACATCCCTCCCCAAAACATACACACACGCACACACACATCTATCCATCTATATCTATCTCTATCTATCTATATAAGCGTCAAATATTTTTGCTTCTTTCAACATCTATATAAATAGACGTAGTTCATGGCGCTATCAGATCTAAAAAAAAATACACACACATACAAACACAAGTTGACTGTAATAAAGTTTATAAACAATAAAAGAAGAATTTATAAGATTGAAAGGAAACACTAACGAATAAAACTGAGTTATACAAAGAGATCACTATAAGATCACATATCACATAGACAGACAGACAGATATATATATATATATATAAATAATATCATTTAGTTATTGTTAATACCACGCTTACCACTAACTTTTCTCATCCTCCCTCCTCTTAATAAGTAATCAAAATGAATGAATATGAAGAAGAAGAAAACAAAGACATGTGTCCAATCTGCAAGACAGATCGTTACTTGTCTCCTGATTTGAAGTTTTTAGTCAACCCGGAATGCTATCATAAGATCTGTGAGTCCTGTGTGGACCGTATTTTCAGTCTGGGTCCTGCTCAATGTCCATACAAAGGCTGCGATAAAATCTTAAGAAAGAATAAGTTCAAAACACAGATCTTCGATGATGTCAGCGTGGAGAAAGAAGTGGACATAAGGAAACGTGTATTCAATGTTTTCAACAAAACTTTGCAAGATTTCAACGGCAACTTGGACGAATACAATAAATATCTAGAAGATAGAGAAGATATAGTGTACAATCTAGACCATGGCATCAATGTGGATAAAATGGAGGAGAAACTACGCACCTACGAGGAACTGAATAAACAGTTGATTCAAGCTAATCTAGAAAGATTCAAACAAGACACGGAATCGTTTAAACAAAGACAACAATTTGAAAAAGAGATGAAACTAAAGAAAAGACTGTTGGAGAGACAAATTAAGGAAGAGGAACGTGCAAATAAAAGGTGGGCCAAGAGAGAAATCGTCAATAGATTAACCACATCAAATCTCTCTGTAGATACCAATGAAGTTATAGATAGTGTCAAAAATACTGTTAAGTTGAAGAAATCATCTGCAAGAAGAAAGTTGGAAGAACTAAATAGAGTCTTACAGAATAATCCATATTTCGGAGCAAATATGAATCCACAGAATAATAAAACAATGATGATGATGATGATGCAAAGAAGACAATTGGAACCGTTTACCCCATTCAATGGTGATAGAGACTTGAACCAAAGATATGTTGTAACAAGAGACCAATATGAGGACCCATTCATCCAGGATTTAGAGAAAAGAAAAGAATATACAGCCTCCGGGTTCCGGGTGGATTATACATATGATAGATTATTGAATGAAGCATTTAGAGGATTAGGATGTATAATATCAGAGGAACTGGCATAGTAAGGGATTACCAACCAAAGTGGTATTCACATCCTATATACCTATAGATATTCCCATACAACAAATATATACGTATAGGTGTATTATATACTAATATGTGTTTGAATGTATATTTATATCTAAGCACATGCTGCTATGGTTTAAATCTGTACACCACGCTATATATACATCTTTTGGAATTTCAAAAGCTTTTCTTCCATGAGAACAAAGCAAAGAAGAAGAAGGAGAGGGGAAAACAAGAAGAGTACAAATGAAGATATAAAATCGAAAAAACATGAATATTTGAGCAGAACTGTAATCTATATTAATGGATTGTTAATAGTAAAAAAGTTCATACTAATCAATTTTCATCTTCTCATCCTCTTGTCTTCTTTTTTTCTCTTTTCCTCAGAAAATAAAAGACTTATCCTCCCTGACTACCCTCTTCCATTCCAATAGAATAGTAACCTTTTTTTTTTATGATATCCACCAGGTAATATCATATCAAGAAAGGAATAAGAACCAGATCAAATTATGCTACCTATTCAAAGATCACTCTATATAAGAAACAAAGGGTCTTTAAACCCTTTTTGTCTTTCATCTTTCTTAACATTGATTACAAGAGGTAAGAGAACTAAAGCTAATAAAAATGGATCAGAGATTTCACCACAGATGCAACGTGTAGTGACCCAATTGAGTGTGATGAGTGCGCGTAAAAAGCAACCCAAAATGTTAAAATTATCAAATGAAGACTTAATCAAGCATCAAACCATCGAGACAGCATGGTCTGTCTACCAAGATAAACTAAATGGTCAAAGAACGTCAAAGTTAAAAAAACAATATTTCGCTATTGAAGAAGCCATGAATAAACTTAGGCAGATCAACCCAAAATTATTTGAAAAATGTAATATTGATGAAAGCGGGAAATTTTTCCCTATGGAATTAAGAATTCCAACAGATTATCCACCAAGAGAAATATGGCACTATAACTATGCACCAAAAAAAGAATAAATATATCATCATTTCAATTAAAAAAAAAAGAATTTATTCCTTTCTCTCTCCCTCCCTCCCCCCTTTATCTTTCACTATATGTATATGTATATTTAAGTTAATAACGTATTGTAAATAGTTTAATTCATCATTTATAACCCAACCCAACTAAATCTTTTATTTCTTTGATTACGCAACAATTTATGACCGAATTTCTTATTGTATAATTCGATCTCATCTCTTTGTAATCTTTGGGTATGACCTGACAAATTAGTGACCACATTTTCAAATATGGTTTTGTCTTGAGTCAAATCAGTTTGTAATTTATTCAATCTTTTTAATTTGATCATCAATAGATCTATAACGTTACATAATTGATCATGATATTTTTGTAATTCATCGTTTGTCATCTCTTCAATATCACATAGAGTGGTATCACCACTAGCACTACTGCCGCTGCCACTACTGTCATTACCTTGATTCAATAATTTTGGGATCTGTGTATTTAATTTATCATCATCACCAACAAAGTTATAATCATAGTCATGATCATTAGTCGAATGTATAGTATTATTTTGATTATCATTTTCCCTCTTCGCTTCTAACTGTTCCTCTTCCATCCTACTATCATGACTAGGCTGGGTAAACCTTGGGGAATATATGAAATTAAAATAATCTTTGAGTATCATTGTGTTATAATGAATAAATTTTTGATCAGATTCCAGTAAATGGCACAGTTTGATATAAAGTGAATCATCCAATGGTTCTTGTCTTTTCTTTCTCCTCATCGAAATATCAGCATGTTCATTTTCTTCGTTCTCTTGTTCCACACCTAATATATGTAAAAGCGTAGATCGTATATATGATTGCTTCCAATTGAAAAGTTGTGTATGTAAACGACCACTAAATAATTGTTCATAAATAACATGAGGTCGTTCTTCTTCGATCAAATCTTCTAGAGAAAACAGCTCCACATCTGTCTTGTTCTTATCCTTCCCATTCTCATCTGATCCTTTTCCTCTGTCACCACTATTTAAGATGAGGCTATGCTTTTGATCAAAGAGCAAAGTGAGACAACTATCTAGTTGAGTGGTTATATAACTATCCTCATCTTTTTCTTGATCCTCAACTGAATTATCTATTTCAACAGAAGCATCTGAGAAATTACCAAAATCACTATCACTATCATTCTCCAGTACCAACACACCCTTAGTAGATGATACCACAGGCTCAGTAGAATTGTCCTCACTTATGTTCATTGCATCGATATCCTTCTTCAATTTTATATCTTGGTCCATTTCTTTCTTTATCCTCTCAAAACTCAGTTTAGTGCACACAAAAGGCGTATATATATATATATATGTAAAAGAAACACAATTGATCTCACTTCACCTAACCTCAACAAGCAATCAACAACAACCCCACGTGTATTGTGTTACATCTGGATCCAGAGATGTACAGCAAAAATATTGCATAAAAAAATCAGCTATTCTAAGTAGAATAGACCCACTTTACTTCAGCATCATTTCTTTGTATATTAACATAATTCTTTCTGTGTACGTTGTTACCGAATGTGGTAATATGACAAGAAATTTTCAATATCGAAATTTCTTGTCAAAAGGCTCAAAGGAAAAAAAAGGAAAATGCAATTACAGATTTGTTGATCTATCTAACTTCATTTGATCTGTTATTTCCACAACGTTGTTGTTATGTGCTTGTCTGTAGTAGGTGTATTTCTATAGTAAGAGAAAGAGAGAAAGAGAGTGTGTGTATCTGCATGTGTGTATGTTTCTGAGTGAGTGCTTAAGCAGGAGATCAACAATTTAAAAACAGCAAATCACTAATTTATCACTGGGGTTTATGGATAAGTAGGGAACCCGATTGATAAAAATAGAAATAGACAGATCAATAAACTTATCATTTTATTAAGACTCTTTGTCCCTAAATTCCATTATTTATTTATTCCTATCATACCCCACTAAAGAAAATCGTTTTTCCTATTATTTTGTATTTTTATTTTAATTTTTATCTTTTTTTGGTTTATTATTACAGCTTTTTTCGATATTCTAGTTAAATACTATAATATAATCTTTTGGAGGGCAACATGGATTCCGATAGTTCCTCCTTTGAAGACATCTCTTCATCAGGTGGTAAAAAATTTATTGCTCTGGAAGTTTCTGACTATTCTGATTTTGATGACGGCTATAACAACATCAACAACAACACAAATACCAATTCAATATGCAGATCACAACAATCTACAAAGACAATTCTTTCAAATAGTAATAAAAATATAAATTATACCACTTCCATTTCAATCATTCCCCAAGATTCTGAAGATTTACCCAATATTGATAAAAATTTACTTAGAAATGATATTCCTCCATTTGTATTATTAAGAAGACCAGCAAGTAGAAACAAAATTAAAAATAGAGATAAAACTAAGAGATATTCTATGTTTATATCAACAGATACTCATAACAATCTTTCTACTTCCACTGATAATAATATTAATAATTCTATCCTCACTTTAAATAACAGTATTATTGCTGGAACTACTTCTACTACCACCACTACTACAACTGCCACAGCAACCACAACCACAACTAGCTCTAGAACTACAAATGATACCCCCAAAAGCGAGGAGAAAAGACGTTGGTCATTCATATCAAATCATTCCTCTAATTCTAAGAAAAGGTGGTCTACTTTATCATCTTTCACTTTGGATTCTGCGTCTTCAAATAACTCACACAAAAATCATAGTCATAACTCCCCATCTACATCAAATAAAAGACAGTCATCGTATAGTCTCAACAAAAGATTCTCTACTGCAAGTAACATATCCGTAGCTACCACCACCACAAGTACTAATAATACTGATGTTATATCATTCCATAATAAAAGTACAAGTATTGATAATATCTCCATTCACACACAAGATAAATCTATTTCATCAATGAAAAGATCTTCTACTGGTTCTTCTTTAAGACAATTCTTAAATAGTTTTGTACCTTCATCTTCATCATCTTCAGATCATAACAACAATACAATTGATCCTAATTATAATAAAGAAAATAAATTTCCAGATAAAAATAACTTTTTTAAGAGCAGATCACATACAAACACCGCTATTTCTATCTCTACTATTTCTAATCATCCTATGGATAACAGAAACCCATTACAAAGAATTAATCTTAATGATCAATATATTAACACTGCTAATAACAATGGTGCTCCACACAATAGCTCTTTAAGTAATCGTCATTATATTAATTCATCATCCACATATAACCTGGATGATGATACCAATAGATTAAACCATTCAATGGAAAATTTATCGATTAAGTCTAAAAAATCCAGTATTTCTTCGCTATCATCTCAATCCTCCTTATCTAAATGGAAATTTTGGAAAAAAAATAGCAACAGCTATAATTACTCCACCAATTATAATCATAATTATTCGACCTCTACATATTCTCACAAGAGACAAAATAGTAACTTTGAAACCAATCATAGCCTGAAGAATTCTACTAGTTCTTATTCACTTAATATATCGTCATTTTCTACAACAAATAATAATAGCAACAACAACAATAATAATCTATATTCGAATAAAAATTTACCACACTCTAATTCTACAAGGACTCTTCACAACTATTTAAATGAAAGGCCATTATCTATTTATTCTCATGATACAAACAAGTTAAGAAATAAAAGTAATTTATCTGACTTCCATAAACCATTCTATAAGAATAGTAATGGATCCATCACAAATTCAATACACAATATAGCCGATTTAGAGAACGAACCATCGATTTATTCTAATATAGACCATAATAATAGTAATCATAATATATCGTCTTTAAAGAAAAAATCATCCGCTTTGAATTTAACCATATCTGGATTAAAACATAGAACTTCACAACATAGTCTAAAACATAAAACTTCACATTCTTCATTACAAAAATTCAAAACAAGAAGAAAATCAACTAATGATGACGGATCAAGTTTTTTGACATCCACTTCGTCAATAAATTCAGGACATAGTAGTCATAATGGTGATAATAGCAGTAATGGTGTTGGTATTTATGGTTCTACTAGTAATCCAAGGATTTCTTTGCCTATACCAAATCAAGTATCTCGTGATAAAATTAGAACGAAATTAAGAAATTCCACATCGTTGTTATCCTTAAATTCTAATGTACCAGTTGATAAAAGGAAATACGATGAGACTATTTTGAATCAGTTGTTGCAATTATGCACTGTGAAATATGTCATTGATTCAACAGATTTGGACTCTGAAGGTAATAAAAATTTAGAGACTCTATCATCAAATCACTCTGTTCAATTATCTAGTAATGTTTGGAGATCAAGATCGACGATAGACCCAAATCAAACAATAATTTGTAAAAAAATTGTTTTATCTAATGATGATAATGATATTATCTTAAAAGAATTACAAATGTTATCACTTTGTAAAACAACACCTGGTTTACCACAATTATTACAAACTTATATAGTTGGTAGTGCTTCTTCTCCAGCCCAAACTACCAGTACGACAAATATGGAAATTTCTACTAATGAATATGTTAAGACATTGTACGTGTTTTTAAAAGATCATGGTGATCCAATCACTGAGGTTGCAATAACAAGTTGGTCACAATGCTTAAAAATCTTTTGGCAATGTGTTAATATATTATATGTTGCGGAAACTAAATTTGAATTTGAACATCGTAATTTAACACTAAACCATATTTTAATAGACAAAAACGGTACTGTAACTGTATGTGATCTATCTATGAGTAGAGCCAACTATGGAGATAATACAGTTTTATTTACAAGACTAGATCACCCTATTTTTTTCAGAAGTGGACAAGATTTCCTATTCGACACATATCATTCAATGAGATCAATATTTATTCAACAAGGTGAACAATGGAGTAAGTTTGAAGCAAGAACAAACATTTTATGGTTACGTTATATTGCAAAGAGTCTATTTACAAAGCATATAGATAATGAATCAATGGGCCCTGAGAGAGAACAATTGGTTAATATTATATCTTTATTGGACCATTATAATTCATTCAATGGTAATAGCAATAAACGTGGGTCCTTTATTTTTAGTAAAAGAAGAGACTATGATATTAAATCATCAGGTGACCTTTTAAGATATAAATAGATTATTTAAAATTATTGATAAAAATAGGGAAATATACTAATATGTATCTATATATATTTCATTCTTTAACTTTTTATGGAACAATAAATAATTCATAACAATTTTTATATATACATCTATCATCACCATATAATAACTATTCCATACCATAGCATCGATCAAACTATACACAAATTCTTTCAATCAACGATCATTTACCATCAAAATTCATTAGAAATGAATTGTAACATTTATCTTTAATTAATTGTTTATTTTTCATTTGCCGATTTTTGTAATAGAGAAATGATTCAATATTTAAGAAACTAATGAAAACACATGAATCAAAGGTAAAAACAAATGATTAACAACCCTATACTTCAGGTGAACAGAGTCTTCTTTAAAAATTAAAGAGTATATCGAATAACCGTATGTTCAAATTAGGGAGGCGGAAGAAGAGAATAAGATGTTAATACTAAAACTGCCTTGGCTAAGACACAGAGAAGAATCAAGAAATTATGAAGTTTACACAGTAGATGTAAGTCCTGATGGGAAAAGAATTGCAACAGGTGGGTTAGATGGCAAGATTAGAATATGGTCTATGGATACAATAAAAAAATTATGTCAAAATAATAATATAACAATTGATGAAAGTGACAAGATGCCTATCGCTAATATGAGTAGACATACGGGGTCTGTGACATGTGTTAAATTTTCACCTGACGGTAAATATCTAGCAAGTGGTTCTGATGATAGAATTCTATTGATCTGGCAATTAAGCAAGGAACACACTGAAGAAAAACCTGTGTTTGGTAGTCATGTTGTAGAAAAGGAACATTGGACAGTAGTTAAAAGACTAGTAGCTCATGATAACGACATACAAGATATTTGTTGGGCACCAGATTCTAAAATACTGGTTACTGTTGGGTTGGATAGATCAATAATTATTTGGAGTGGTTCCACATTCGAAAGATTGAAAAGAATTGATATAAACCAATCTCTAGTGAAGGGTGTAATCTTTGATCCGGCAAATAAATATTTTGCGACTACATCAGATGATAGAACTTTGAAAATTTTTAGATACCATAAAAGTGGCAATATATCATTTGCTTTAGAACACATAGTTTCAGAGCCATTTTTTGCTTCGCCATTGACTACCTACTTTAGGAGGTTATCTTGGTCTCCTGATGGTCAACATATTGCTGCACCAAATGCTACAAATGGACCTGTCAGTTCCGTTGTAATAATTAATAGAGGTAATTGGAATAGTAGTGTAACTCTAATTGGTCATGATGCACCCACTGAAGTTGTTAGATTTAATCCTAGACTTTTTCAAACAGCTAGTAAAAACCATAATAATAAAAGTGGAAATAATAGCAAGAAAAATAAGAATATTGAATCAGTATTAGCAACTGCTGGCCAGGATAAAACATTAGTAATATGGAGTACAAGCAAGGCAAGACCTATTATTGTTGCTTACGATATTGTTAACAAACCTATCACAGATATGTGTTGGTCTCCTGATGGTTCAATGTTGGTTATTACCTCACTAGATTCAACTATCACTGTAGTATCATTTCAGTCAAATGAGTTAGGTATGGCTATCCCATTGTCGCAGAATATGGAACAACTGCATCGTTATGGAGTGGATAAAGATTCCTTGGAGTTTCCAGAAAGTATAAAGCAATTACTGTTGGAGAATAAAGCTAAAAAAGAAGAAAAGACACGTATAGAAAATCCAAATAAAAAATTTGATAAACCACACATGATCTTAACAACCAACTCTACTATCTCGCCTTCTTTTGATATTACTACTACCACTAGTAACACAGCTACAACTACTGCAACGGCATCTGCTATTACTGACATTAGTACATCTGAAAACCAACAAAATAGAATTACAAAGAGTAATGAACAATTATTAAAAAATACAAAAGTCAATGTACTTATACCGAAACGTAAAAAAGATAGTATTTTGAATAAACCATTGACTGAGAGTAATGGTAAAAAACACATTATTCCTACTTTGATCTCATCCCCGACAAAAAGGAGACGCGAAACCCTTTCATCACCCACAGAAATGTCACAAAAAACAGCTAATACTATGTCAATAAATAGTAAATCCAAAAAAATTACAGGCAATAACATATTTAAAGGCTTACAAGAAAAAATGGGATTTGGATCCATTGATATTCCAAGATTGGGTATTCATACCTTAATTATGGGCACAAAGGAAAGAATAGGAACAAGTAAATATTACCAGGAAGATGACAAAATCACTGAAGAAGAGGATCAACTTAATAACTTTAACAATTTAAATCAACAAGCATTGATAGATATAAGTACTAAGATTGATAAAGGCGATGAAAATGATTACATTATGACTTTAAATAGCAAAATTACTCCAGAAAAAGTATGGAGTGATGAACCAAATACAAGATATATTGAAAATCCTAGTGTTATTCCAGATACTGATGTAGTATTAAGCGAATGTGGTGATATTAATAAAGAATTCCATGTTTTAGAAATAAGAAATGGTGTCGAAAGAGCCATTCAATTTGACAAAGAAGCTTTAATTGAAAATCCAACAAGAGTTTTAGGCTATTCACAAGGTAAGAAAACCCTTGAATTTTTCATACCGGAAGTCATATTGGCGGTAGTTGGATCAGTGTCTTGCAAATGTTGGTGTTTTGCAACATCAAATGGGTCAATCTATATCATATCACATTATGGACGTTTAATGCTACCTCGTATTAGTATTGGGCATAAAGTCGTCAAGTTAACAATTGAAAAATCCCATTTAATAATTCTAACTGAAAGAGGATTGATATATGTTTGGAATTTAATCAGTTTAAAAAATATCCATAAGAATATACCCATTCTTCCAGTGTTGAATAATGAACCAATACAAGGCCATAGAGTACGTATAAATAAAACAATTACTCATATAGGATTAACATCTGATAAAAATCAAGATATCACAATACAATTAACAGCAACTGTAGGTGAATCTATATCAACAAACTACACATGGAAGAATACCTTAGGCTGTTGGGTTTTACAAGAAAAGGTGTGAAAAACCTATCTATTGAAGGACATTAATCATTTATAGATTATTCTAGATATCATTTTTTTCTTAAAATTCTCTTAATAATATTTTATTCTTCTTTTGCATTGTTGTGTACTTCTTTATAAAGTAGTCTTTGGACAAAATTTAACAATTTTGGAATGTATTTGATAAACTTATCCCATGTTTCTATTTTGTTTCAAACAATTAAAGCTTGTATGAATTATCAATAATTTTATTTTTTGCAATATTAAAAGAAAATCACACATTGAAAGGAATAAATAGTAATAATATGAATATGTCAACATAACAATATAAAAAGGGGTTTATCGATATACTACTTATTAGATATGTTTTTAGATTGATTTATGCATGATATAATTTATGATACTACAAATCAAGAAGTAAAATAAATAATCATGACGCTTAAAAATTTGTCATTTGAATAAATTTTCGACAGAGTTTCAACACATACCATACTTCTCGGTTTGAAATTTACCTAAAAATTTTGACAACTGTATATTTTTTTAGTTTGAACTACTAAGTTGTCAGAAAGTTTAAAGAATTCAAATGAAGGTATTTTTTGGGGCACTTCAGGGTAGGATCACTATGAAATTAAGAGAAGAAAGATTTATATAAAGTTTATTTTTATAGAGAAATATTTAGACAGAATGAAATATCAAAACTTTTTTTTTTTGCTGTGCAGTGTAGCCCATATAACATTATTGAACAATAAATCCTTCTCCATTTTGTGATAACTATTCTATTCTATTTTTTTATATGAAACCTTAAATGTATTCAGTCAACTGAGTTAAATTCTTTATATTTAAGCTATACTAGCAGAGAACTTATCATAATTTTACTTTATTTATCAATAATTATTGTATCCTATAATTGAATCATTATTGCATTAATACGATATTATGTTATATAAAAACTTTATATTTTGATATATAGTATATATATATATAATCATTATTTTAAATGTTCTTCATCAAAGTATAGTAAACCTTATCGAAAACTAAATAGTCTCTTCACTCTTCATGAAAAACCAAAAGGATTTGCAGCGCTAGCATTCATAATATTGGCCTGACGCTGTTGTGGTTGCTGTGACAATTGAGGTCCATTTCCAAATCCAAAACCAGTAGGCTGAGTTTGCAACATTGGCTGTTGTGTTACTATTGTGGGTGTTTGTGAAATAGACGTATTCTGCAAACCTTGAGCTAGACTACCTATTTGATTGTTAACCAATTGTGGTTGTTGCATAACACCACCAGTCCACTGATTCTGAGATAGAGGTGCAAGTCCCCCAGTTTGCTGTAATGTTATCCCAAATTTTGATTGTGGTTGGAACCCACCTGTTCTTTGTAGAGGCATAGCACCACCAGTGGTTTGCATCCCAGCCAATGAAGTTTGAGGCATAGTATTCATCATTGGATTGCCAAATGAAGTTTGAGGCATTATATTAGCACCACCAGTTAATTGGTTACCAAAACCTGTAGTAGGCATTACATTTGCACCACCTGTCATTTGATTATTGAAACTTGTTGTTGGTATAATATTGGTGCTACCGGTTATTTGATTGCCAAAACTCGTTTGTGGTACACCATTTACATTCCCAGTTATACTTTGAGTCATAAAACTAGTTTGTGGAACAGCACTTCCAGTGATTTGTAATGGTAGCATAGCACCTCCAGTAGTAGAAACTGGAATTATACCACTACCAGTCTTCTGAACTGGCAATACCGAACCTACAGGTGGTAATCCAAAAGAAGTATTTGGAATACCACTAAAGCCACCTGTAGTTTGTAAAGGCATCAATCCGCCAGTTACCTGAGTACCGAATGTTGTTTGAGGCATAATACCACCGGTGGTTGTAATTGGCATTAAACCATTAGCAGTCTTTTGTACAGGTAAAACCCCACCTGTTAATTGAGTGCCAAAAGTAGTTTGTGGAATGCTCATTCCTCCTGTCTTTTGTAGTGGCATTACCCCACCAGTAATAAATGGCATCATCACGAAACTAGTAGAAATTGGTAACATATTGTTACCTCCCGTTTTAAATGGATCTAATGGTACAATTGCTGGACCACCCGTCAAAGTACTTGTAATATGTGGCGCTTGTGTAGAATCAGATGTGGACTTAACTGACTCTAAGTTATCCAATTTTGGTGCTGGTACTGTAGACTCAGTTGCATAATTTATAGATGTTGCTGGCGCAGCTTTTTTTGGTGTCAATGGTTCTAAATCTAACAATTCTTGAACAGATCCGGTAAATTCATTGTTGCTAACCACTAAGTTAGGTTGAGATTTGGAAGCTGGTCTAGCAGTCCAAGAATCATCATCCACAATATTTGTTGGAGGTTGAGTAGCTGGAGCAGTTAATTGAGGTTGTACTTGATGGGAAACATTATTACTTAATTGTGAACCTGTATTATCCTTTAGTGATCCATCTGGTTGAGTAAACATATTGCCAGTTGGTGCTGGTTGATTTTCTCTTCCAAATTTATTATCAAGATACTTCATGACTCTTACAATATCACCTTCACGTAAACCTAATGTTCTTAACATAGAAGAATTAATGTCAGCTTGCATATCTTCAGTGATTTGTTCTCTATCAAAATTAATTGTGTATCTTTGACAATTGCTAACATCAACACCACAGTTAAGGAAGAATTCAAACCAATCATAATTATTTGTTTTTGTATTTGAAGAAGTGCGTCTTGTAGAACTACGACGATCCACATTGTTTGACACATCTGGCCTTGGGGGCTTTGCAGGTGGCAATTCTTTTTGTTGTTGTAGACGTTGTCTTTCCTCATCTAATAATTCTCTAGCTTTCTTTAATTCTATCAATTCTCTTTCTCTTAACATTCTGTCACGTTCTTTTTCTTCCTTTTCTCTAATTCTTCTTCTTCTTTCTCGTTCCTGTTCTCTTGCATCCTTACTAGAGGAAAGTCCACTTGTGGTGGTGTTATTATTAGCATTTGACTTAAATTTATCCAAACTAAAACCAGTAACTCTTTCTACATAAACCAAATCATCTTCTGACAATTTCTCTGCTGCTACGGCGATCTTGACACCATTAGCCTTATGCAAGTGGATCTTGCCATCAGCACAGCCAATAAATTGCGCTTCAACTTTAAATGTACCAGTTCTATCAACCCAAATACGAGATTTCTTTGGATCTGGGAAAGTCTTCTTACTAGAATTAGAATCAACATTTGCAGAAGCGGCAGACGAAGATGCTTTCTTCTTATGAGAAAATGAATTAAATCTACTTCTTGATTTTTTCTCAGATATATCTTGATTTGCATCAGACTTCCAAGTGCCTGAGTCGATAGAGAAGTTCAATCCACCCAGAGTAGAACTTTTTGCTTTGGATGGGGACTTGGAACTTGACCCCTTAGCCACTTTTTTAAAAGAACTAAAAAACCCACTACTGCTCCTCTCAGGTTTATTTTGCGATCCAGTCATCCGTTCCACAAATTGAGCTGGAATAACACCCCTTTTCCCTGTAGACACATTTTCACACATCCACCAATCTGGTGATTTTTTGTCGTTAACAATATATACAATGTCACCTTCTTTAACTGTTAATTCATCATGAGATTCAGCAATAAAATCATATAAGATTTTACCCTTTTTTTTAATCTGAGATGCATTTTCAATTTCTTTCAAACCTGCACCACGGGATGCGCCTTTATATTCACCTAGGATCGCCATAATTTCATTACATTTGTCATTACTACCAGTATGTAATTCTAAATTCTTATATGGATCCACGAATTCCAAAAACATATGTTTCTTTTCGTGATCATAAGAAACCAACTTATCTATAGTCCATTCTTGAGGGACAGAATCTTTCTTACTTGGGATAAAAGAGATCTTATTATGACCGATGGCTAATTTTGCTTTATGTTTCTTACGACCATCTATCTCTTGGACATTCCAAGTCTGATAAAAATCATCTTGTGGTTCATCGTTATCATCAGTATGTCTATTATAATTGTCTGTATTTATATTTCTTCTGTTTTGGGAGTATGAATTATCATAATATCTGTCTTCATCACCAGAGTAATATGATGCACTGTTTCTAGCTCTTTCCCTGTTGTCCTTAGGACTACTATCCATACCACTATTGTTGTCCATCATAGTGGAGACAGGCCTCATTGGTTTTGGAGGTGGAGTGTCTTCTTCTTCTTGTGCTTCATTTGTATTATTTTGACCATTTCTTTCATTATTTTTAGAATCAGGAAATGGTTGAGAATCCACATAGTTAGATCTTGCATTGTGTTGTGGTGGTGGTAAAAAATTAGAAACAGTAGCCGGTGTAGTAGTAGTAGTGGTAGTAGTAGCGGCAGCAACAGCAACAGCAGTATTATTGGTATTGATGGCAGCAGCAGCAGTAGAAGTATTATCACCAATAGGTTCTACATAGTTGCCCGGTACAAACCCATACTCGTTAGAGGTATTAGATTTAACAAGGATCCAATCAGGGTCTCTATCATCGTAGACATCAAATGTATCATTTTCATGAAACATCAATTCCTCGCTTGGGTTTTGTGGTTGTTCATAGTCATATAGTGCTTTAACATGAGAGATCACTGGAGCCTCTTCAATGTAGTTTGAAGGAACCAACCCTGTAGGTTCTTCTGTATCTGTACCCAAAAGTCTTTTCTTGACGGTCCACCATTCGTCGATATCCGATTTAGCCAAAAGATATAGTAAGTCATTTTCTTCGATAGCCAATTCATCCGTAGTCTGGGGTTCATACGAATAAATAGCTTTATAAATACCAATAAATACAGTCATCTTGACTTGTATGGATGGAATGAAATGTTAAAAAGGGAATAATATATAAATACACGTTTTTTTGACCACTAACCTAGTCAGACAATTAACCTTTATAAAATATTTTTAATAATACTGTCTTAAAACGGTTTTGAGAGTATCTTACAAACAAGCAATTGCAGACCTACCTATAAGTTTTGATTATCATACCCCTATCAACTGATCAGTCAATCAATCAATTTTTCCATTTATCTATGCATCTGTCAACCTGCACAAGTTCTTCCTGTTCCTGTTTGAAATCCAATAAATTCTCCTTTCTGTCTTTTTTTCCTCTCCTTCCCCCAAAAAAAGAAGCCTTCTCCCGGGTAACCTTTTACAACCTACAGCATTACAATGTGATCTGTATCTTTGACTGTATACAAGTATCTTATAACAATATGTATATGTAAATTATATATATATGTATATATATGTATGTGTAGATCTGTATACTTACTGCAGGGTCTTCTTTTATTCTTATTTTCTTTTTTCACTTAGTCATTTTACAGTTATGTTGCAACAATTGTTTCATTCTATTAGGACCAAAAAATCTACCATTACAACGGTTACAAAGTACTACTTTTCTAACAACTTTACCATCTGGTTTAGTCCATTGATACACTCTTTGATTGTGTTCCAGATCCGATGGGTCGATTTCCTTTAAGGAATCTTTCGTTATATTATTGCTGTTATTACTATCACTATTTTCAATTTTCTTTGGAGCCACTGAACTACTCTTTATATTCTCTACAGGTTGTATAAACAAATCATATATCTGTAACGACTCCTCACATTCCAAAGCTTTGTGAAAATACTGGGCAAAATCTAGACTCGTCAAGGATTCTAATTGTCTTTTAGGTATATAACTACCCAATAAAGTATGACTCAAATCATGTTGTGCAACTTTAATCTCTTCCATATCAACTTTCCCACCCAAATACCCGTGCAGATTAGGTCTACGAAGTCTCTTTGAAGCTTGTTTGTTCTGTCCCTTGACATCTTCTTTTGTTCCCGTCTCTTTATCACTATTAGCATCACCACCATCACTACTACCACTTCCATTACTGTTATTATCATCTTTTATTCCGTCTTTATCCTTTTCTCTCACGTTCCTTCCACCATCCATACCCTCACTTCGGTCTTTAGTCAATTCAACTAATTCTTGTCTTGTCAACACTACATCTTGCGATTTCTCGAATGCAGCTAGTCCTGCAATTATATCATAATAATTCTTTTTGGCCACTGGCTTCGATCTTATATTTATTCTTATACTTTTACTATTTGGAACAGATGTCATATTATTATTATTATTATTATTATTATTATTATTATTATTATTATTCTTTTCTTTTATTTTTTTGTTTTTTTGTTATTCCACTTCAATACTTTATATTTTCCCAACTAATACACATACATATACTCAGATATCCAATATATAAATGTCTATATGGCTAGCCAGTCTTTAGTAGTTTGGAACTAATCTATTCATTATACAGACGTTTATCATCACACTTTTTTTTCAATCAACATTACGTATTTGTCGTTATTTTTATTTTTCTTTTTTCTTTTTTCCCCGTTCCATAAAATCTTCAATCTTCTCTTCCTATTCTCATTAAGACATCATAATACTTTATCAAACCAAGGATATCACCATTATAATTGCTGTTACTAGGGTTATTATGTACATGTTCCAATATGTATATGTACATGTATATGTATAGATATATGCCTGTATATGTATGTATGTATGTATAAATGTATGAGTAAGAAGGTTTACGACAATATTTATTGCTCATTATCATTATCATTTTCACTTACACTACGTTTCTTTAAAACAGCTTGTGCAATACGTGAACTCAAATCATCAGCGACATTTGACTTCTCCATATCTAATTCGAATTCTGATGAAGAAGAAGATAATAATAATGAAGCTATATGATTCTGTTCATCCATCATATACGAACCACTGCTGTTACTGTCTGCTCTGTATCTTGGAACTGATGAAAACAATGGAATATTCGAGAGAGAATTGTCGCTATTTACTAGAGACACACCATCAGATTCAGTATAGGGATCCTTGTCCGTTTCTCTTCCTGAGTCCTCCTGCCCTTGCTGTTGTTGTTGTTGTTGTTGCTTAACTCTTCTTTTCCTTAAAAGGTGCCTTCTCTTCAACTCATTAGTCCTTTGTTCTTCCTCGTTCCCACTTATTTCGTTCATTTCATCTTCAATCTCTTTATTCAATGAATACTCATCTCCATTGAAACCTGGAAAGAATCCAGTTTCTCCCTGGTTCACCATGTTGACAATTTTCACGGTCAACGCACGTCTTTCCCTTTGCAATTCTTTGAAACCATTTGGCGATACAATCGATGTATACAAGGGCTTAATTGATTTTAAGATATCCATACCGATGTCGCCCACAATCAAAGCACTGTAGGTGACTATGACACAACCAAAGTAAGATAGGGTAAAGATCAAGATTTTACTCATATTGTATTTTCTGAAGTAAAAAGTGATCAACACAGACCATAGAATATACAACAGAGGAGCAAACCCCATTGCGATCAAAATCTTCCAAGTGGCAATAACGTCATTTGCCTTTATCTTGACTGTAGAATTAGCCAATGCCTTCTTTCTCTTGTCATTAGATATCTTGCTTGAAAGAAGGAAGACTGGAGAAAACATGATTAGACCAGGTAATGCGAGGATCAATGAGATTGTAATTCTGAATAACCTGAAGATCAAAAGAGTCAAATTTTTACAGAAATTTACTTTAGCGGTCTCCACAAGATGGTCCGGTAGATTGTAGTGTCTCAGATGAGCGTTATATTTTAATATGTCTCTTGTCAACTCTTTCATCTCTGGTTCATCTTTATACAACTGGTAACCGTTGACAATTCTTCTGTTCATTTCCATGATCATTGGCAATGGGATAGTTCCAGAGAATTGGGAGGAATAAAGACGCCTTATTGCCTGTACGACCATTAATGTTTCGTAGTCAGGACAAGTGACAGTGACAGATTTCAAGCCCTTTGTGATTGTATCCAACAGTTCTTTGACTGCTTCTTTATTAGTATCTGGGTTATGATATTTGTGGACCAATTCTTTAGAAATTTCTATAGGTTCGCCAAACTCTACCACTGCTCTGGACCTGAATCTGTGAGGATGGAAATAGTTCATGCCGCAGGGGACAATCTTGACATTAACGTTCGGGTATTTATCCATGCAGCCCAATGCCATGATGGCGACGCCTGCTTTCAAAGGTAATAGATCTGTTCTATCATGAGACCCGCCTTCTGGGAAGATACCTAGACAACCGTTGTGAGCCAGATGTTCGAAGACTTTACAATAGACTAATGAATGATCTACTTTGTGTGTGTATTTAAAGTTAGTACCGTTTTGTAGAAGGGACCTAGTTTCCTGTTTATGGCATTTGAATTCTTTTCTGATGATCAAAGAGGAGTCGTTTTCGATGGACTCGACCACTGCGGTGCCTAAGGATTTGGGCAACGCAATCAGTCCTTTCTCCTCACAGTCACGAGTGAAATGTGTTCCGATACCGATGATTCTTTTTGGATTCTCTGGATCGATCTTAATTTTACCCTCGATGAATTTCAAATTGTCCTGGGGTCTAACGACACCGATAGTGAGAAGACACCTAGCGAGGAAACCGATTCCGGTGATTTTCAGAGAAGATTCAGCGATTAGAAAGGAGACTCTTCTGTTTAAGTTTTTTCTGACTTGGTCCATTAAGATGACGGGGTCCACGAATTGGTTGGCATGAGGGGCGGCCACGAAGATGACAGGGCCTCCATCGTTTGGGATCTTGAATGCGCCACGGGTTCTGATTTCTCTGAAGAAACAGTCGAAGATATTTGATAGTAGCCAGATAATGAAATCAAAAGTCAATTTCCTCCAAGTAGGGGGTTCCTCATATAGGTAGTCAATGTGATGAGATATATGTGGTTGTAAAGGTTCCATTTGATTTAAAAGATGTAATCTTTCTTCTTCAGAGACAGAAGTGGAAGCAGAGACATTCTTCAATTTATTTTTCAATTGGATTTCTTTTTTCTTTTTATCACTCAATGGTTGATCCATTGTTGTACACATACAAAAATATTATCTTTCTTTCAGTTTTTTTTCTTGTTGTTTCCTCTCTTTATTTATTTATCTATTTATTAATCTTTTCAGTTTTTGTCAGTTTATTAAATGAAACGATAATGCCAGAAGAAGTTAAAAGATGTTTAAAACAAACACAAACAACACAAACAAATTGATTGTTATGTGAAAAAGAGGAAAAAAAAAAAAAATTTTTTTTTTTAAAACAAACTTTCCTCCGATTCCCCGAAACAAAAGGGAAAAAAAGGGAAAAAAAGGGATTTTTAATAGAAAATACTATCGATTATTTTTGATTGTTTTTTATATTTTTCGAAATAGAACAAAAGACTCCCCGCAATGGGGAATGTTTTTGTTGCTGTTTGCTCCAGTCGTGCAAAAATTGTGCCGCTGTGCCTTTGACAGACCCTGCCATTTGGATCGCTTCCACCTCAAGAGACGTCCCGTTGATGCAATGAATTATCATCCTGGCATTGTTGTTGACGTTGTTGTCTCCAATTATTATATCAAAGCTTCCCGGTATTCCATCTGATTCTGTTGTCTCTTTTTCTTTCTCTTTGATATTAAATGCATGCAAAATCACTCTTTTCACAACGTCTTCTTCACCTGTGTTTTTTTTGTTCTTGCCACATTTAATAAACGTATACAACGGGCCCAATGTCATCAATCTTCTATACAACTGGTTGGCATCGTATTTATACCACTGTATCATTCTGTCACTGGTTTGGATCCTTGAAGCCAGGCTAGACTCATATTTTCCCTCTTCTTTTTCTTTTTCTTTTTCTTTTTCCTCTTTCTTCTTTATATACCCCCCATTCTTAATCAATTCACATAACATCTTGGAGCCAACTTGGCCCAATCGATGTGTTAACCTAGTGGTGAAAATAGGCTGTTCGTTTATATCCCTTGCATCCTCCAACATCTCTCCTATATCCAATTCACACGACTGAGATATGATCTCTCCCTTGTCAAATTTAGTCGGATGCAAACTTTGAATCGTCACACCAGTGAAACCGTCGTTGTTCAAAAGCGCATACTGGATCGGCGACGATCCTCTATATCTAGGCAACAACGATGGATGCACATTTAAACTGTATGACACCATCCCTATCACCCTCTCCGGCACCAACAGTCCAAACGACACGCACACAATCATATTGATTCCATCCCTTCGGATCACAGGCAGCAGTCTCTCTACCATCTCTTCTCTGTTGTCACATAGAATAGGCCGACGTAAGATTCCCAAAGTCTCGTTTTCTTTCAAAATCGCTGGACATCGCAATACAGATCTTCGTTTCCCGCCCCATTTCGGTGGTCTCGACACAACCCGTATATATTCTATTAGATTGGGCGCAGATTTATGGATGTTATATAATCCACGTAACGAATAATTACTGAATATATCGCTGCCGAAAAATAAAATACGTAAAGGACCCATATTTATATCATATTTATATATATATAGTGTCTTAGTTATCATTCAATGTTTCATTTTGGTTTAGCAACCACTAGTTTTCTTCTTCTTCTTTTTTTCTTTTTTTTTTTTTTAAAGAAAAATAAATAGATTAATTATTAATTACTTTGAAGTAGTTGATTTGTTATTACAACCAAACAAAGATAAATATAAAAAAAAAAAAATAAAAAAATAAAAAATTTTACAATAAACACAGACAGACACACACACATATATATATATATAGAGAGAGAGAGAAAGAGAAAGAGAAAGAGAGAAGGAGAGAGCGGGAATAAAAGAAGAAAGAAACTATCGAGTATTGTTTGTCTATATTTCCTTTTTATTTTGTAATCCGTTAAAAAAACAATGTCATCAACAACAGTACAACCAGTACAACCAGTGCAACCACCTACAATGGGTGATAATGATGACAAATTATACAATTCTTCAATTAAGACCATGTCGCCAATGACATTAGAGCAATTTGAAAGAGAATTAGCCAGCAATCCCGAACAAAACAGATTCAAAACGGATTTGACTCAAACCGTTAATGGTTTAAGAGAACAGATTTTACCATTAAGATTGAAATTTAATCATTTTTTGACCCTAATGGCCACGTTGGATCAAGACCAAAATAAATCTTATAGTGCTGATAATATAAATGAACATATCGATCACCTACCAGAGAATGAGAAGGGGAAAGAGAAAGATAAAAGTAAAGCGATCAGCGACGGTATTAAGACCGAGGAGGACACAAAGGATAATAATCTAAAAGATACTTTGATGTCACCAAGAGACAAATTCAATTTAATAAGAAACCAATTAATCGACTTGTATGAAAATATACAGAAATATTCTAAAGAATTCCAAAATTTGGAAAATCTTTTCAGTTGTATTGCTGAGTACTCTGAAACTAATAAATCCAAACAATTTGAACCTTTGGAATGTTTATCTATAAAACATTCAAACAAAGTAAAGACAGCCACAAGTACTACAAATAATCATAATACTTCTACTGTTACTACCAATAATGCTAGTACTACAGTGAATTCTACAGTCACACAATCAAAGAAGAACGATAGTTCTCTAGCAATAAACAATAGAACATCTCAACAGAACAACAACAACAACAACAACAACAACAATAATAATAATAATAATAATAATAATAATAATAATAATAATAATAATAATAATAATAATAATAATAATAATAATGTTACTACGGCGACAGCAATACCAAATAAAAATAATATTGGCGGTAATACAAACATACCATCAAGCACATCTAATAACAGTGTCACTACTAATACTACTAATAACGTTGCTGCAAACACAGTTACCAAGAAACCAAGAAAACCAAGACAATCTAAGAAAACTTCAAATGCAGCTAATTCTCAAAATTCAACTTCACAGAGTGGAAATATTCCAATAAATAGAAATACCATGAATACAATAAATAAAGTACAACAAAGAATAATACAAAGTCCATTAATGACAACAAATCAAAACATTTCTTTACAAGCAATGAATATAGGACAAGGCACGATAAACCCATCAAACATGCTTGGAATATCTACGGCAAATAATGTACCCAATACCAATATCAATAATAATGCTAATAACAATGTTGCCATATTATCACCAGCAAACGTTTTAAATAATGCGATGTTGAACCTGAATAATGGAAACAACAACAATAATAATATGCTCACTACAGTGAATACACCCAATGGAAATATGAATTCTATTAATCAAACCAATCTGACTCCAGCGAATATTCTAAGCATGAGCAATGCTACTCTTAATAACATGAACAACATAAACACCATGAATACAATGAATAGTATAAATCAAATGACCAATGTGGCCAATAATAATAATAATAATAATAATAATAATAATAATAATAATAGTAATAACAATAATCCAAATGACTTAACTAATATTGATTTGAGTGCCTTTGACTTGAACAATTTAAATATGGATTTCCTTTGAGGAAAGCTCAATGAAATCTTACATAATAGACCCACTATCGCTAGTATTGCATGTATGGTTATATGACACTATGTATTGTCAATAGAGATCACGTTCAGCCTATTTTTTCAGCTCGCTCTTCTCATTGTCTTCACCAGCTGTCAACGAATGTGACTCAATCAGTCAGGCATTCGATTTTTTTTTTTTTCTTTTCGTTTTTTGTTTTTCGCTTTTCGCTTTTCTTTTTCTTTTTTTTT
Organism: Kazachstania sp. Y4206; assembly: GCA_023629195.1. Taxonomy (NCBI): domain Eukaryota; kingdom Fungi; phylum Ascomycota; class Saccharomycetes; order Saccharomycetales; family Saccharomycetaceae; genus Kazachstania; species Kazachstania sp. Y4206. Next base: position 6,997 of record JAMAJF010000029.1, on the reverse strand, counting down.
TTTTTTCCACCTTTCACCGACAAAAAAATTTGGATATATAGAGAAAATAAAATGGCAATGGAAAAATTTCAGTCTTTCGAAGGGACCTCAGAAACAAAACTTTATACAGATTCAATGATACGGATTGCTTTTTCTTATATGCGTATGTATTTATGTACACGTATGTAATAGTGTATCTGGTGTTTTACTTTTACATCCGGTATTGTGCTTTAACTCTGCCATTGATCAAGCTTGGTAAATTGCAGTAGACATCCAGAAGTTGCAATTATACATATATCCAGTAATAGGGTTAAGTTGAATTGATACATTGATCATGTCTGAACAATTAAGGCAAACCTTCATTAACGCAAAGAACGAAGGTCGTAGAGCTTTGGTCACTTTTATGACTGCAGGTTACCCAACTGTTGACGATACCATTCCAATTTTAAAGGCTTTCCAAGATGGTGGTGTTGATGTCATTGAATTGGGTATGCCATTCTCTGATCCAATTGCTGATGGTCCAACTATCCAGGTAGCTAACACAGTAGCTTTAAATAATGGTGTCACTATGAAAATGACTTTAGAACTTTTGAAAAAGGCCCGTTCTGAAGGTGTCACTGTTCCAGTTATTTTAATGGGCTATTATAATCCAATTTTAAATTACGGTGAAGAACAATTTATCAAGGATGCTGCCGAAGCTGGTGCTAATGGGTTTATTATTGTTGATCTACCACCAGAGGAAGCCATTAAAGTTAGAAACTATGTCCAAGACAACGGCCTATCTTTAATTCCATTAGTAGCACCATCTACTACTGATGAAAGATTAGAATTGTTGTCCCAGATAGCTAATTCATTTATTTATGTTGTTTCAAGAATGGGTACTACAGGTGCACAAACTTCTGTGGCATCTGATTTAGATGTCTTGATCAACAGAGTCAGAAAACATTCAGGTAATATCCCTATCGCTGTAGGTTTTGGTGTAGCTACTAGAGAACATTTCGTTACTGTTGGTGAATTAGCTGATGGTGTTGTCATTGGTTCAAAGATTGTTACTTTGTGTAAGGAAGCTGGACAAGGTCAAAGATATAATGCAGTCAAAAAATATGTGGAAACTATTCTAAATGGTGTTAAACATTCTATTCCAACAATCGAAGAATTCCAGGCCATGCAGAGAAAATCTAGAGAAGAGGGACAACTGACTAAAGATGTCATCGTTGGTTTCAAAGAGGCTCACAAACATAAAATGAACTTTGGTGAATTCGGTGGTCAATATGTTCCAGAAGCCCTTCATGCATGTTTACGTGAATTAGAAGCTGGGTTTGATGCTGCTGTTGTTGATCCAACTTTTTGGGAAGAATTTAGATCTTTATATTCTTACATAGGACGTCCATCCTCTTTACATAGAGCTGAGAGATTAACTGAACACTGTGGTGGTGCTCAAATCTGGTTGAAAAGAGAAGATTTAAACCATACTGGTTCTCATAAAATTAACAATGCCTTAGCCCAGGTTCTTTTAGCCAAAAGACTGGGTAAAAAAAATGTTATTGCAGAGACTGGTGCTGGTCAACATGGTGTTGCTACTGCTACTGCATGCGCCAAATTTGGATTGTCATGTACTGTTTTCATGGGTGCTGAAGATTGTCGTCGTCAAGCTCTTAACGTCTTCAGAATGAGAATCCTTGGTGCAAAAGTTGTTGCTGTTACTAATGGTACAAAGACTTTACGTGACGCTACATCTGAAGCATTCCGTTTCTGGGTCACAAATTTGAAAGACACTTATTATGTCGTTGGTTCTGCCATTGGTCCACACCCATATCCAACTCTTGTACGTACTTTCCAAAGTGTGATTGGTAATGAAACAAAGGAACAATTTGCTAAATTAAACGATGGGAAGCTACCAAACTGTGTTGTTGCTTGTGTTGGTGGTGGTTCTAATTCAAGTGGTATGTTCTCACCTTTTGAAAAGGACTTATCTGTTAAACTTGTTGGTGTGGAAGCAGGCGGTGATGGTCTTGAGACTGGTTATCATTCTGCTACATTGACAGCTGGTAAGCCTGGTGTCTTCCACGGTGTTAAGACATACGTTTTGCAAGATAATGATGGTCAAGTGCATGATACACATTCTGTATCTGCAGGTTTAGATTATCCAGGTGTTGGTCCAGAATTAGCATATTGGAAATCTACTGGGCGTGCAGACTTTATGGCGGTCACCGATGCAGAAGCTTTAGAAGGTTTTAGATTGTTATCTCAATTAGAAGGTATTATTCCAGCTTTAGAATCCTCTCATGCAGTCTACGGTGCCATCCAAATTGCAAAGAAAATGCCAAGTGATCAGCATATAGTCATTAATGTATCTGGTAGAGGTGATAAGGATGTTCAAAGTGTTGCTGAAGTGTTACCTAAATTAGGTCCAAAGATCGGTTGGGACCTAAGATTTGAACAAGATCCAGCCGCTTAATGAACACTAATATATGTATGCGCGTATACAAATACATATCATCAGATAATAGAAACTTAAGAAGTATAAATATATAGAAAGGAAAAAAAAAGAAGGGAAAACACGAATACAGTGCTTTTTTAGTATATAACTTTAATAAACGTTACTTTATGAGAATATCTACCCTTTGAGTGGCATTGCTGCTACTATTGTCATGAGTATGTTACAAACGTTTCCACTTCAATGTTTTTTTTGTGGATCTCACAATCAATTACATTTCTACATTTTGTAGGCACCATATAAAATAAAAATGACCCTCATCTTTTCCGCTATTGATGAGCAAAATGGAAGAAGAAAAAAAAACTTCTGCAAAAAAAAAAAAATAATAAAAACAACTAAATAAAACAAAATTAAATACAATAAAATGCAATGATCTCGATGAAATGTTTGGATATTCATACTTTGCTTAAAGTTAAACAGATTACCACATATGATACCAGATACCTTTTTTAGCTTTAAAAAAAAATTATTAATAATAACAAGGGTAATAGAAACGAATATAGACCGTTTTTGAATTTGTCGTTCTTTTTTTTATTTAATCATCTATTTTTTTAATTTTTTTTGTTAATAATTTATTATTTATTCTATTACTACTATTTTATTTGTTTTCTACTCTCGTGTATGAATATTCCTGGAATACCGAATCGACAGTCTATTGGTCATCAACTAACATCCGGTGTTCATGGGCCAGGACTTTTACAAATAGACCAAACAGATAACAAACTTGCTGAATGGGTCCAACCACAATCCAATAGCTCATTATATAAGCATTTTAAATTTCGATTGAGAAAAGTTAGTGAAGATTTTACAAAGTTGTTTACAAAATCAAATAATGAACCTTTGAAAAATAAGAAATATTATATCTCCGAATTAAGAGAAAGTGACTTTGAAAATGAAAGTGATATTGAAAATGATGGTATTGACGATTTTTTAGATGCCGATACTATTATTGAGAGAAATGCTTTATTGGATGATCAAGGATCTTTAAAAAACTCAGAAAATAATAGTGACAATATTCAAACGCATCAACAGTCTAATTTAGAAAATACTGGTGATGAGAGTTTTCAAATGATTAACTGGAAATCACTTATACCACCAATGGAAAATGTTAGACCAAAAATATTTAAAGATATAAGATTTACTAAATATAATTCTAATCCTAATAATAATGTAACATCAAAAATATTAAATAAAAGATTAGATATTGACAAACCATGTAATGATTATATTCCTTCTAACATCGTCAAAAAATTAGATGAGACATATGAGATTAAAGAAATAGATTCTATTAAGAATAAAGCTAGTAGGTTCAAAGTATTTGATCTTTCAGATGGTGATCTAATAGCTTCAAATATGGTTAGGACAAAATTTGTTGAATATGATGCCCAAAAAAATATCATCGTATATATCACAGGGAAATCCTTCTCTAAAGTCGTTTTTGCTGTCTTATCTGAATCTGATTCTAATGATAAACTTTCCTTTAGAATAGATTCAAGGTTCCCAAGAAAAGTGTTCAACATCGATACAAAAGTTAAATGTATAAAATTTGCTTCAATCTCACATGAAAAATTCACTATGAAAGATTACGTGGCTATTCTTACAGAGAATATATTGACAGTAATTAAGATAGATAATGTACAATTAAGTCGAAAAATTGGAAAATTTGAGTGTTCACTCTGGCTAACTTTGCCATTAAACAGTTTTAGTGATTTTCCATTTGCAGATATTAGTTTTAACCCATGGAAAGATGGACAATGTGCGTTGATCGATACAAAGGGAAATTGGTTCATTTATGATATACCTGTTGTACAATCAGATAGACTTCGTTGTAACCTAAGTAGAGACATGAATATTATACCGAAATATAAAGGGACGATATTTGATCCAACAGATTTATTGTCATTTAAGAGAATAGTATGGTCATCGGTTGAATCAAGGTTATTACTTATCACATCATCAAAGATAACAGAAATTGACATGAAAGAGAAGTGGGAAAGAGAAATTATAGAGGCCGTTTCATGGTCTGAAATAAGAGAATTTAAAAATATGGCATTCAATCTAAGTATATTATTGACATCTAAAGAAATTATTATAGTTGACAAGAATCACAATGACGGTGTTGTAAGGAGGGTAATTTCCTGGAAACATGATTTGAATCCAGATGACAAGACTTATAAATTCTCTTTACATTACATTAAATTTAATGATGCTACTTTTATCTTTGTAGCAATATATTCTAAGATTGAAAATATAATATATGGGCACTCTTTTCTTTATCAAGGTAAGAATATTTGGTCCATTGGAGAAGACACAATTGTTAATATTCCTGAAATATTTAAAGGTATCGAAACGATATGTGATACACATCAAACTTTTAACGGAAATTTTAGCATTGGTAATCTGAAGATAAATTTAATATTAAGGGGAGTTGACTCTCAAACAATTTATAAATATCTTTTAGATGTAAAAGGTACAGATAACATTGGAGATATAGGAGATTTTTATAGAAGTAAGAATAATAGTGAGTTGTATGGCAAATTGCTTAAACCTCATAAAAAAGTCTCTGAAGTCACTTTATCATTACTTAATAGTATTACATATGAGCCACCAGAAGGATATGATAAATCAAAGGATGATGAAGTTTTAGAAAAATATGGGTACTCATTGTCAAAATCCTTGAACAATCTATTAAAAAGTATAGCATTTGGCAGTTATTCAGAATTACTAACATCAATAGATAGGCCTTTAGGATATTTCGAAAATTTAACAGAATATGCATCATTACTAGATCAATTCATACAACATTATAAAGATCAAAGGATATCCTTTAATGATCCTAGTATACTATTTACTGTATTATTATCTGAACCTATTCATGATATTGATATATTTCATAGTAAGATTTTGCAATGTTGGGAACCTGTCACATCAAGTGCTGAACATTTAACAAGAGAGATAGTGAAAAGTTTAGTTACAGGTTTTGTCAGATATTTGAAATCAGATGTCTATGATGAAATGTATCAAAATTTAGAAGAGTCTTTGGATGAAGACCACAAATCCATATTTAATTCTTGGGGCGATGAAAATGATGATTATATGGATGATATGGCTAAGATGTCTACTGGCTTTATGAGCAATCAGTCACATATATTCACCAAAGATTCACAACCAATGATTCCACTTGTGAGTTTTTCACAAAAGAAGAAGTCTAAAAGATCTAGTGCATCGATATGGAAGGTTAGTAAAACTACAAAATTTTCCGGTCTTTCTCATAATAGGAAACATTCTGCAACATCTTTCAACAGTTCTCAGGTTTCTAGTTCTCTTCCTAACAATATGACGCCTGCGTTTTTTTTGACTCAACAACCTCCAATATTATCACAAGGTTTTATAACACCCAATGCATCACAAGAGACACATTCTCAAAAACAGAAAAAGAAAAAGAAGAAAGTGGGTGGCTTTAATTGATTACCATAATATTTTTTTTAGTTATAGATATTATTATTATCTCATATTCAAGCATTTATAGATACTCTGCATTTTTTATTTTATTCATTATATATTAAACTTATTACTATTGCATAAATTATCTTTTGTAAAATTAATATAAGTATTAAATATTTTTCTCATCTAACTCATATCTTTTTTTCACATACTTGTCTGTATCAAAAAAAAATCGAGTATATAACACTTACAATAACTATGTTTGAGTTCATTATATAAAAGGGAATGTTGTATCTAAATATTATATGTACTTATTTAAAAACTTTAACACGAAAAGTAAATTACTAAAAAAAGTATGTAATGACATAAAGAATGAATCGAAAATCCTGCATCTGCACATATATTTTTAAAGATATAATAAACATTGGATTCTAAAAGATTAGAAAGGTATAATAAAGTGATTTAAAAAGGAACTAGAGCATTAAAAAAGAATATTTTGTATCTTCAACTGAGTTATGCTATATATGTAATGCCATATTTTTGTAAGATATAAGTATATTTTGTATTATCAAATAATCATCTCATTAAAAGTTGGAAGAATAAAAGAAGTATTTATATTTAATATTGCCATATTTATTGTTTTTTCGCCAATACTCTATAGAAATTTAACAAATAATCAGAGCTATTTAGATTATACAATTCTTATCAGAATGGCTTAATTAATTTAATTAATAGGTTACGTTTTCTATTATTTTAATGGAAATTTATGTAGATTATTCATATTAAATAATTTTTGGGGATATTGATAGATAAGCAGAAAAAAGATCATAAAGGTATTTGGGAACCAAAAAGATGTTAGAAAGGATGTAACATGTAGTACCTAGTTGCTGGAATGATATATTACCGGTTTGGGTAACATGTAAATCAAACAGAATCAAAATAACTTAATATATTATGAAAAGTTGCCAAAAGGTAAACATATATAAGTAGACGACTTCAGTTATTAATTTTCCAATCTGGATGAATAATTTATATACATTTTATCATATATTTCTTTTATATTTATATAATTATTAA